>JAFREQ010000126.1:1200000-1704003 GCA_025331565.1 Holacanthus passer | reverse complement strand
GCTTCAAATGAAGATGCATCCTGAGACCGTCACAACCACAGAGCCACACAGTAGGACAACGTCACTAGTTAATTCAGTTAATTAAGTCCAGGTGAGTCGATGATCAGAGCTGAGGGTCTAACTGATGCGAGGTAGGAAATACAGCCAGCATTTCTACAATGTATTGAATGGCTAGCACATATAAAACCACAATCCACTCACATGTGACATGTTTACGGGCTGTATTGTTGTTGTTGTTGTTGTTGTTAGAGTTCACCGATGGGAGTCCTCTCTGTCTCTGTAGCAGACCGGGCAGGACATGCGCACAAAGCAAACAGGGAGCGGTTCGACGTTTGTAAGGGCAAACCTGTGTCTCTGCAAGCTGATTCTATCGTAATGTCTCAAAAGACACCGACAATTTAATGCGATAGACAAACAACGTGCTCGGAAAGTACATTTCCTGGTTCGTTAATTTTTTTTCTTAATTGCTCTTGGGGGCCCCCTAGTGGCCGCGGGGCCCTAAGCAGGCGCTTAGTTCGCTTATGCCTTGGGCCGGCTCTGGTGCAGTGGAGTTTTCACATTTAAAGAGAGGCAATAAGAATCACTAGGCCTACATCGACAGCACCACATAAAATTGTGTTTTAGTACAATAGTATAATTTTGATCGTATATAAATCGCCACTCATGCGTGCAAAAAATAATTTTTCTTCTTAATTGCTCTTGGGAGCCCCCTAGTGGCCGCGGTGCCCTAAGCAGGCGCTTAGTTCGCTTATGCCTTGGGCCGGCTCTGGCTCTAAGAGAGTATTTCCAGTTTGCATATGAGACATGGCAGAAAGTTAAGCTCACAAAGCCTTGAGTCACTCTGGCAAGTAAAATGAATTCCTCGAGTTTACCTACTGGTTTCCAAAAAAGGAACATTTGTTCTACTCAAAGAAAATCTACGCCTGTGCCCTTTGAGTGTGACTTGCATTAATATTCAACAATCTAAATATTCAGCGGTGGATCGATGAGGTGGTGATTCCTGTCATCCTTAAGTTGTTGTTAGCAGCAAACACAGAACAGTCTGAAGAATACAAAAAAAAGTTGCATGTAAAACACAGCTGGATTTAAGAATTGATCTGAGAAAAAACAAAACATAAAGGCAGCTGACACATTTTAGACAGACATCACTCACAAACCAGCATCATGTCTGAACTGAAAAGATTCCCAGTGTACTTTGTATTGTGTGTAATCCAGATGACATGTCAGCGTGTCCCTGGGGCAAAGCAGCAGTTCGGATGATAGGGATGCACTGAACAGAGGATGTAACGCCTTGGCAGATGGCTCAGCTGATTGGAGTTCAGCTCTCTTCAAGTTCTTGGTTCTGGAGATTGAACAGGACGTTTTGATAAGCAGTGGAAAATATGTCTTACCTTACTGTGTGTGGAAATGAAAAATAAAATACATTTACTCAAGTACTGTACTTAGACTACTTACTTACTTTTCTATTCTCTACTAATTTTTATTTCCACTCAATGACAATTCTGAGGGAAATATTGTACTTTACTTCACTTTATTTATCTATGAGTTGTTAGTAGTTCCACCAAAGAGAGATTTGCCCTGCAAACGTCTCACATGGTTTCATGGTTAAATAACTCTTTGAGGCCAAATGAGCTAAAGTAGTAGAAAATTACAAATTTGTGCATCAGAACTTTGTTTTTTCCTCTTTCCTCTCTCTCTGGACTAAACTACCTAACTCCAGTAGTAGTTAAAACTAGCTCCGCCTTGACCACTAAAATGCTGCTGAGACATTAATGCATTAGTATTAACATCTAATAATGTCATATATAATAATATATCAGTCACAGGGGAAAGTTTTCTACAGAATGAGTACCTTTACGTTTGATACCTTAAGTGCATTTTGCTGATAATGCTTCTTCTTAAGCAAGATGATTGAATGCAGGACTTGCAATTTTGTTGTATCGGTACTTTTATTTAGGTAAAGGAACTGAGTACTTCTTCCACCACTGTGTATTTCTAAGGCCTGCCTGCATCTTCCTGTGGAGGTACCACCAGATGTAATCAGACTAACAAGCTCCCCTCGGCAGCAGCAGAGTCCACTGTCTTTACATGGATGACCTGAGCAGCTGCATGATTAACTTATAGAGCGTGCAGTTGGATGAGCAGGGGACAAGATGTCATCGAACCAGATCTGCTGCAGCAATTATTAGGGTCTATTCTTAAGTCCACGTGCACGTATGAGTGCTTGCTTACTATCTGTGTGTGTGTGTGTGCATGTGACAGGGTCCAATTGTGTACAGATTTGTATGCGCCTTACAAAGCTGGGGGCGTTTATTTCAACAGAAAGAGCAAAGCAAGAATACTCCGCCATTCACACACGTCACATGCTACATGAACACTCCCCACTGTCTGCTGGGGGCAGGCTGGCCTGGGCCAACCTTAGCCCCTGCACTCTCCAACACCAGATGTAGGTCGACGAGCGCTGCAGGGGCTGGGGGATGTGTTGTCTGTGTGTGTGTGTGTGTTGGTGGGGAGGTTGTGGCGCTTTGTGCGCATACATGTATGTGTGTTTGCACTTAGACGAGGGTGGGGGGGGTGAAGTGATGATTGTAGTGGATGAGTTCATCATCAAGGACATGGCCCCCAGCACACTGTCTCCATTGCTGTCACATTGCATCGTCACAAACAGGCCACATGAAGCCTGACAGCCCAGTAGACCAGACCGAGGGGACTCTCACTGGTCCCTCGCTGTGGCTCTCTCGCCATTGTTTTCCTTCTCTTACATTCTCATGCATTAACAGCTTATTAATTAAAATGTAATGCACGCAAGGCAATGGATTTGATTATAGGGGGCACTGAAAGTTCCATGAGCTCCTCTCCAGCAAGTAGTTGAATGAATCCTTAACCTTAATGATTTTTTTCTAAATGAATAAAAAAATATTCTCTTTCTGAAATCCAAATGCTTTAAGCTCCATTCACAAGACGAGTGCAATGACTAAGAGATACTTAATTGTCCACAGTCCTCAAAGAACTGAACTGAAATGTTGACCCCTGCATTGGTCTTGGTAGCTGTGTGAACTTTACACAGGGTCGAGCTCCTGAGGATTTCAAGTGGACATCAATGTATCTCACTCTAAAGAACAGTCGTTTTCATCCGCCATGCTCGTGACTCTGTGAGGCTGTACTGAGCTAAATGTCAACATCAGTGTGCTAACTAAGTTTAGGTTTGACCTGATGATGGCACCAGATGAAAAGTTAAGGGATCACTGGGGGGAACATGAATGTGTTTTATGACAATCATCAAATATTGTAGCTGTCAAGACATTTTACTCAAAACCACAAACATGAACCTCATGGTGGCTCTAGAAGAAAAGTCAGGGGGTCACCAAAGTCTGTAGGCTTCATCCTCTTGGGACCACAAATATCAAAGATTTCAAGATGATCCGTCCAAGAGTTCTTGAGATAATTCGGCATGGACCAAAGTGGTGGACCAACAAACCAACCGACCATCCAGAGCCAGGACAAACAACATTTCCATGAGAAATATGACTTTGCCTGACTCTTAAAGGAACAGTTCACAGTTCAGCATTTTGGGAAATACTCTTATTCCTTCCTTTTCCATGCCACCAAAGTGCAACAGTTACATTTTGATATTTTACTTTACTGCCTTCATCTCTGTCCACACACCCCTGCTCTGTAAAGACACAGTGATCCAGGGTGAAGTTTCTCTAAACTGATTACAGTGGTGATGGCAGCCTTCCCCACTGTGTGCCAGTTTCAGCACATCCCCCACACACGTTCTCCCTAACCACCCACTCCCTCCCCTCCCTCATCATCACAGCTGATTGCACTGCTGAAGTCCAAATGAACTGTTAACCCCATCTTCACCAGGTCCATAAATAGACACCACAGAATGGCATCCAGGCAGCGATGAAACAATGCAGAATGTTTCCGCTTGTGTTGTGGATCAGTGGACTGAGCCAGTGTGTCCAAAGTCACCATTTGTTACTTAATTAAGATCTGCTGTGAATGGACTGAGACACACGAGCGCTGACATCTTTAGGCAATGAGCTACATGTGCCATAGCCAATGATGCATGCAGAAATAATGTATTAATGATGCACATAAATATTTCAGTTGCTTTTCACACTGTGAACTATTGGTCTTAGGCTTCTTCTGAGCCATTTACTGTGAATGCTGCTTTCCCTCCACACAAGGTGGAGTGACTAGACTAACATTAAAGGCTGAAAAAGTAATGAAATGAGGCTTCAGTAAATTCTTGATTTTGGAACCTGTAGTGAGAATTTTGAAAGCACAATGAAGCACAATTATCATATAGGAAAGAATTTATCTACACTTTTGATATATTTAAATTAGAATTTAAAATGTAGAGAAGGTGCAGTGAGGCCATCAAAATGTGAGTCAGAGCAGATTAATATTGTACAGCTGAAAATAGTCTAACTGTGCTTTATTGTGGTTCCTAACCTTTTTGACTTATAATCTCTCAAAACAAATCAATGTCTCCTTAAAGTTTTACTGTGAACATCAGCTGTGAGGAATTTTAAAAAAGAGAGATTTTTCCTAAAAAAAAATCTAGTTTAGTGAGCTGAAGAGGACAGAGTAACCAATATTTCACAAAAAATGTGACCCTTCAGATAAGTCAGATAAAGAGCAGGCTAATTTAGTGAACCAGAGACATATATACACTATATACAGGTGTCTTTTCGTCTTATGCTTTTAATCATCGAATAACTGATCCAGTGTTTTAAATTGGTGCATCCCCACAAAACACCTATAATAATTAATGTTTGAGCCCCATACCCTCACAAAACGGAATCATTAATTAAGAAAATACATGTTTATTGACAACAGCTCAGTTCAAAATTATCTGCTCATAATGTTGTGACACAAAAAAATAAAGCTGCATTACAAATAGATTTTCTCCAGAAATTCAGATTCACTGTTTGCAACAATACTGTCCTGTATAATTCATAACACCAATCAAAGCACGTAAAGTATGTAGTGACAAAACTATCTGAACACAAAACAACTCCTGAGTGATATTTTTTAATCAAAATGTGATAATTAGAAATGTTAAAAACACCCCACATACCTGAAATACTAAAAAGAGAAAATAATGTTACTTTCAGTGTCAAATAATAAAAATTAAAGTTCCATTATTGAAAACGGCAACTATTATTATCGTTCCAAGAAAATATAACAAGAAAATGTAATATGGTTACAGGGCTGCACAATATAAAGTAATATGAGAAAAAATTACAGTGCTTATGCATGGAAGCTTATGCATTTTCTGCTGTCAAATAATTCTGAGTATCTGATTTGTATTCTTAATTCAGACGATAAAATTGTGTATCACAATATTGAAAAAGGTCTACACATTATGATCATGGACAGTAAATTATCTGTATTGATCTACTGCTCAGCCCTTGCTTATGAGACTGTGGAAATGAAAAATCAACAGTTGCACATCGCCACATATGGTATTGCAATGCAAGATACAAGACTGTGAATACTATGAATACTGACAACACCTGAGAGATTAGAGTAGAGGATCAGTAGCGGTCATAATGTGGTCTCTGATGATGGGAGTTGTATCCCTGGTTGGAGCTTGGAGGGCCTGATTGATACCCACTTCCGTGCCCCGAGTGCCTATCTCTGTCTCTGTCATGCCAGTGTTGCTGCCCATGATGGTCCCCACTCCAATTCCGGTCTCCTCTGTCTCCTCCTCGGTCTCCTCGGTCTCCTCGATCTCCCCAACCCCGGTCTCCTCGATCTCCTCCCCAACCCCGGTCTCCTCGGTCTCCCCAACCCCGGTCTCCTCGGTCTCCCCAACCCCGGTCTCCTCGATCTCCTCCCCAACCCCGGTCTCCCTGGTCTCCCCGGTCTCCTCCCCAACCCCGGCCTCCACCCCACCCACGACCTCCGTGTCCACGACGGTCCTGGTACCTAGATGGAGATCAATGCATATTAACAAACACCCTTCAAAAACAGGCACTAATGCATGCATTACACAAAACACATCAAAAGACAACTACAAACATAAGTGTAACATATCATAACATATAAAAGAAACAATTTCATCCTAAAACGTTTAACAATTTATGGAGCCAGAGCAACTAAACAGTCCACCAACTTGTTGCTGCTGTAATAATATAAAGTAAATCATTGGAGGACCGCTTTAACTGTAATTCAGCCTTTAATATCTGTAAGCTACATTACTGTGTTGCTATTATCAAATCATGTCACTCATATCACTACGAAGCTCTGTGAAACACTTGATCAACCTGGTCATCAGAGAGTCAATCTTAATAATACAGACATTACAGATTATGAAGGATCTGTCTTGGCTCACTTTACCTGTTATCCCTGCCTCTGTGGTTTCCTCCTCCACGACTCCTCCAGTCCTCTACGACGGGTGGGGGGTCAGGAGGCCGGCTCTGATACTGCTGGTATTCATGGTCCTCCGAGGAAAACCTGTTAGCGAACATCTCCTCGTATTTCTGCAGGTTTTCGGTGGTCTCGGCCATCCTGCAATGACAGATGGAAAGCTACAGAATCACTGGATATCAAATATGCAAACTAGGCTATACAGATTTTTATTCCGTTTACAGCCGGATGCGTCTGTTTTGATGTGTTTTCTACACACGCGGAACAATAAGAACTAGCCTGCTCCGGATGAGATGAGCTAGCGTTAATCAAAAATAGCCTGAACACAACACATATATTCACAATAAAAGCATTTCAACACCAGCTTTCCATACACACCTTTAAACGACGTGAATGTTGTTAGATTTCGCTACACACACATTAAATGTCATGAAGCGACTTGTCTGAGCAAATCCCACTTCCAGTCCGTCGCTGAAACGCTTCCCCTGGAACAAACGAACGTGTGTGAATAGTTCCGGGGGCGCGCGCACACCTGGTGGTGATTGACGTCTTTTACCTGCCAATTAGAAATAAGACACACGGTCAATAACATCTCGTGTAAAGTGTGTTATTTAATAGAAATGCTCGGCTTTAAAAACACATTATAAATGCATATTTTTGAGCGGAAGATGCTGATGATAGTCGCATAAATTTTGCCATAACCGTTATTTTGCGTAAAGTGCCAACTGCTAAAAAAAACATGTAAGTACACTTGAATTTAGACAAAGAAGTCATGTTTTCTAACAGTATGTTTTGTTAATTTATTTTCGGCTGTATTATTCTGTGGTTTCAGACACCACAGGTTTTAAAAAGTGTGGGTGGTTGAGGCGGGAGTGAGAGCAGGTGGAAGCCGCTCCGTGTCGCTGCTGCTGCCCTTCAATGAAACACAATCCCGTCGGGGGAGGAAGAGGAGAAGCGAACAGGCAGGGGAAATGCAAACATTAACTTAAATCACCAGCGCCGATTGTTTGGAGACACGCAGGGAGGAGGGATACAGGAGTGGGATTTAATCTACCGAGGGGGGAAAGAGAAGAAACAGACGCGCAAAGAGGAAAAACTTCCTGAAATGAACGGGCTTCTGTGCGGCTGATCTTGACAACCCGGTGAATCGAGTTTGCGAAGAAGTGCTCTCATATTTCACTTGTCCACACCAGGACGACTTGTTCGGAGCTGGCACACAGGGAATGAACTCTTTGGACCGATAATCATCTGTGGACTTTAAAACACAATTTTTCCTCCCAGCCTCACAGCCAATAGAGCTTATTTATATAGATAGATACTAAGGAGTTGTTCCTCAAGTCAAGGCAATGGGGTGAGTAAATCCTCTAATATGACACATGCACTGACTGAAATGTGGTGAGAATACTGCAAAAAATACCTCTACAACTGTGTAGTTTACCTGTCAAGCCTTTGAATAAATTTAATTATCATAGTCCATAGTCATTTTGCTCTTCTCTATATGTGTGAGGAGCTGAGGAAAACCCCAGTTTACTCTTTTATATCCAGATTATTTGGCAATGTGGGAAATTAAAGAGGTGATTTCAGTTGGTAAAAATGCCATTTTTCTAATTATGGATCTTTTTATAATTTTTGAATTCCAGGTGTCTTTGAATCCTATCTGTCTGCAGGGATATGGTTTTGAGAGGTTTATTATATGGAGGTGTCAACACTGCCCACTAATAAGGAGAGATGGTACTTGTGGTGGTAGTGTGTGTGTGTGTGTGTGTGTGTGTGTGTGTGTGTGTGTGTGTTTGTGTGTGTGTGTTGTCCACAGGGCTGGAGGTAGTGGTGTACTCCCACAGTTGTTTACAGGGTACAGTACATTATTTTGCCTCCATAGTCTGCTGTGGTGTGAATGTTGACTCTTGTGGCTCAATGCCATAGTTATGCAATCATCATACATACTTTTGTTTCTCGAGTACCTGCTCCTGTTTGCATGGCTTTCATTTGGCTTAGAAATAACAATAACAACAGCTCAGTGTAGTTGATTTATTTGAGAGTCAAACCTGTCCCTCATTAATTTATGTAAACTTCACGAACGCGTCCAACTGCGACATTATTACATTTTGATTTATGTAAAAATATGAGGCAAGGTGTGAATAATAAGCAGCGTTGATGTTCAGTGATTATGTAAAAAAGTGCCATCCCATGTCACAGGGCTTGTTTTTCACAAGCAAACATGTTTTTTTTAATGTGTAAGAAACCAGTTCAGCAGTTCTGACTCTTCAAGAGTTGGGATTACTCATCAAGCAGGTTGGAAACTGAAGGGAGTTGGTAGTGTTGTGTCATGAAACTGGCCCAGTGGACCAGTAGCAGTAAGGGAGGGCGTCAGACATTGCAACAAGTTTCCTTTTTCCAGTTCCCAGGTTTCAGTCAGTGCCAACTAGTAGTTTCACTTGACACCTGAATACTCTTTGGAAGGCGGCTCCCAGGAAGTTTCACATGGCCACCAATTCTTTAAAAGGTCAAAAACTTTGTTTAGGGTTGCAATTAATGATTATTCTCATTATCCATTAAGATTCTGATTATTTTCATAACAAATCATTTAATTGTTTAATCTATACAGTGTCAAAAAGTAGTGAAAAATGCCCATCACAAGTGCTCAGAGCTCATTCTCAGACATTTTATCTTAATAAATGACAAACTATTATTCAATCATCAGAATGTAAAAAATTCATTTTCTTTCAATTGACCAATTATGAAGTTCTTAATAATTTAGTGCATATAATGTGAGAAAATAGAGAAAAATGGCCTTCACAAGTCATCAGAGCCAAAGGTGACGTCTTCAAATTTGCTGATTAAGAAAACAAGAAAATATTCACATTTAAGAAGCTGCAACCAGTGGGTGTTTGACATTTTTGGTTAAGAAATGACATAAAGGATTAGTAAATTGTTTGTTGGATTAATCAGTGATTAATCTTTTTTTCCTTCTCAAGTCTTCGGAAAAAAATCATCGTAGTGTCCTAAAGTACAAGATGGCATTATTGAATTGCTTGTTTTCCCCAACCAGCACTTACTGAATAAATATAGTAATAACATTAAGTTTCTTATTGAAGAAGACAAAGAAAAAGTGGGAATCATCACAATTGAGAAGCTGAAACTAGAGAATTGTTGACATTTTTTCGACATAGCAGATTATTTTTCTGTCAAAAGACCAATCAGGTAATTGTTTCACCTTACAATCATTTCAGCTCTAGATTTGTTTAAAAAACAGTTAATCTCAAACAAATATGAAAATCAACATTGAATTCATGTGTTTGTTTAATTGTGCAATGTATTACCTGATTACATTTGGTAATGATGCAATATGCACCACCCTAAGTAACCAGTCATTAGAGATAAAATGGTGTGTTTCACAGTGGGAACCATAGATCGTTTGTTTTGTTTTTTGCAGGATTTTTTTCAGGTGTCCCTTGGTCCCTCAATCTCTTGGCTCCTAAATGGAGTTATAGATTAACTATAACTCACACAGCACACATGCTCACTAACACCCTCAGTATCTTGTTTTTGATCACGTGATCTATCAGCACACTCTTGACCTTGACACATTTCTTATTGATCACGCCATTACCACATGATTTATACAGCACAATACTGTGTATATATTGGTATAGTGTAAAGTATAATGTTGTATGTGTGCAGCATGCCCAGTAAATCAAATATATGTCATTCAGGATTGCTGAATTTCAAGCGAGAGAGAAAATTCTGATAATAACAGTGGGAAAGAAAGTGATGTTAATTGTCTTTTTAAATACAGTTTTGAAGCTTAAGCGCTGCATCTCTGGAATTGTTCCAAAATAAAGCTCAAATTGCCGAAAGCCCCTTCTTACTGAATAAGCAGTCGTGCAGACAGCAATGCAATCAGCATATTGCTATTTAAAATAAGCCATGCTTGGAGCAGCCCTAACACACAGGGATAAATGATAATCTCCTGGCTGGCCAGAGAGTGACAGCTAAGGGCTTAACGCTCATTGATTAGGCTCTGTGACATGTGACGTGGCAGTGGGTCTTTTAGCTGCCCGGGCAGGAGAGTGGACTATAAGCCTAATCGGAGTATGTGTTCTCTGTCAGTGGCTGGAGGCTGCACGTGAAGATTGTAGAGGTGTTGCAGGGGAGTAGAAGCAGGTCTTACTGTTCAAGAATCATGGGTAAATGAAAGGGGACAGACTGATGGTGGATTGGACGTCTCCTCACCAGATGGTTGAGGCCTAGGAGGCCATCTGCTGCCATGCTGTGCTACTGTGGAGACTTCCTCGCTTCCTTTTTCTCCGAGCACTCAGATTAAGTTGGGCTCTGCATCCTTTTCCCTCAATGTGATGGAGGAGGACCTGCTGTGGTTCCTGGTTTGAATCTGGCCTGCATGGGATTCTGTTTCTCTCTCTCTCACCAGTTTAATGAGCTGTACTGGCATGAGGCACACTTCAGTTTGCTGTATGATGCCAAAACACTGGTAGTAATAATGAAGGTCACCTTTGATAATGGTAGTTAAAAACGGTGATAACATATGTTTCAATATGCCTGTTTCAAGGCAATAAAGCCAACATAATAAAATGCAGAATAACAAAGCAATTAGGCTGCAGCCAATAATTAAATCACGTATTAATCTAGCAATAATGTTTTTTGGCCCAAGATGACAAAAGGAACAAATTATGTTAAATATTTCTGGTACACAATTGTTATGTTTTTCTCGTGACAAATGTACAAATGTATGTGGGTTTTTGATCAGACACACCTATCAAATAACTTTCAGGTGTGTAAGAAGTTTGTTGTAATAGCTAACTATCTAATCGTTAGGAATACTGGTCATAAAAAGGATATTTGCAACTGTTCTCTTTTAAATGATAAATTCATTCAATTTCTGCTACAAAGCGTTTTGAGTATTAAGTATTTTTCTCAGTCAGCAGGGATCTTAGAGTCCAGGTTACTGCACTCTGCAGTATCTGTGAGCAAACCCGCCCTTCTCTGACCTGCTGACATCATTAGTAGAGCAGCGTGTTTATTGCGATAAAAGCCCAGGTGGTGTTGCAGTGATGATCCCACAGAGCTTTCCTCTCCTGCCTACTTTGCTCATTCACTCAGACAAGACGCCGCTCTCACTAATAAGGCAGCTTATACGCCGGCGAATGAGAATTCAAGTTATTAAATTCCATTTCATATGTTCACAAATGAGTGCTGCTTTGGTTGTTGCAACACATTCATTCCTAATTTGTCATTTTCGTATTGCCAGAGTCGCCAGATCTGTACATCCTGTGACCTAGATATGAGTTTCTCATTTTCCCTCTCTGACAGATTTGGGAGAAGATGTTCTTTTGTTACTCGCTGCCACAGAAAAGTCAATTGTAACTTAGTGAGTTGTTGTAAGCACCAGCAGAGAAAGTGAGAAAGGATACGCGTCAGTGTTCCTCCCCCTGCTGCACTGTAGGTATTTGACAAGTGACTAATGCAGCTTTTGTCATGAAAGTCCTTAGAATAGACAGAAATGCTAATTCCTTGTATTTGTCAAACCACTTAGGTTCAAGGACCACATTTTCTACATATTCTGCTGGTAATATAATGATCTTAAATAATTGGTGTAGCCCGGTGATTGCCCTGCTTTAGTGTCTATCTCATCGAGACAACTTGACTGTTGTGAATCTGACACAACGGCACTTGAAGTGGTGGAGTAATGTAATGTGTTCACTGCCAGTGCATTATGCGCATCGGCATACTGAAAAGACTTCTAATGCTCCCAAAGTTGTGCCTTTTGCTAATAAGCCTGTTTGCTGTGTGTGCTTTCATCAGGTCACGAACAATGATGTGGTACATTTTACTGAAAATGTCTGTTCAGGTTTCTGTTTTGCCTCTGGAGAATTCAAAGGGGGGCAACATATTTCTAAACAGGCCAATGACCTTATGAAGTCCCACTGCCAGAGAGATGTTGTCTCGCTAATGAAGAGATCCTATTATAGTGTCGCCATCTCGTTCATATCATTGCGCCCGTGGGTCTTCACCCAATAGTACCTGGATGTACAGTTGACTAGTTTATTTGTCCTCAGCCCATTTCACGGTCCAAACATGGTGTAAAACCCAGACATTGTGTGTTGATGCTATCTCTCTGCTGACCCATTTAGAGGGAGACTTGACACCTCTGGAACAATACTGCCAGTTAAGAAAAAGCCTACATTTTTTTTCTGCAGAGTATCACATAAAAGAATTGATCAAATTTACAGATTACATGTGCATATGTTTTCCTCTTGACATTTCATTTTTGAAAACTAAAGCATTGTCAGATCCAACGCTTACACTCATATATATGTACTTGTGTATCAGCTGATTTCTGAAGCTGGTAAACTAACATGACAATCACTCTCTGTCGGAATGCGAAGAATGTTGCAGTGCTCATATCTGAAACTGCTGATTCATGTTAAACACGCTACACAGCCTGTTTGAGTTTTGACATTTAACCGTTTAACTTCAGATTCCCAAATCACTGATCAATATCCAAACTACTGACACGTGTCTCTTTCAACCAGACAGAGCAGCAGATGAGTGTGATTGATGAACCAAATTTGTTTGGGGAATGAGCCTGGAGTGGATTCTTCAACTCTGGAATCCGGACGAGGCTGTTTCTCACTGCGCAAAAACGTACTTGAATTCTACAGGTGCAGCAGAACGCGACTGCAACGTGACTGCAACCCCTCGCATAAAAATCACCATCCAAACTCTTAGTCAAAGATAGAGCCGCCTGCTGTTATTCACACTTCCTCTCAGGACACGGTGTCATCCTGCATCATCTTAAAATGGTGTCTTTAAGCAGCAGGATTATCCTTCTCTTAGCAAACTTCACTTAAAATGCTGGAAAATGCTGTGTTTAGGTAAACCTCGGGGTAGCGATTAAGCTAACATTTTCAACATTTACAGGATTTAAGAGAACAACAGACAGGCAGATGCAGTCCTGCATCACTCACAATAGCCCTGCTTCATATTCCTCAGAGGTAATGTGGTGCAATTATATAGCACGCTAACCTAGCACACAACACTTTCCCTCCTCAGAGCTGAAAATGTACTGCCTTGGTGTCTGAGTTTGTGCAGTCTGCAGTCATAACTTGTTGTCATATTTATAGGTACAATGCTGAGCTTTCCCAACAGTTTGACTTAGTCCTCAGGTATCTGTCAGCACATTCCTTCCTTCTTAATTTATTCCTTTGCTGGCACACAACACGATGGCTACCTCATCTGTGTGGATGGGCCTGAGGTGGACGTTTAGGTGTATGTAGGCATAGACAGCGAGGACTCACTCAAACCTGCCCCCCCACCACCACACACACGGAAACACACACACACCTGTAAATTATTTAAAGCACCAGATGGGGACAGAGCACCCAACAGTCAGCGGGAGAAAAGAATTCAGCGACCATAAAGTCCCAAATGTCGTCTCCTTTTTTTATCCACTAAAATCAATCAACCTAATGCTTTTTATCTGGGAAAAGCAGATCACTGGATTCCACCAACAGTTGGGTGAGTGCATCCATGTGTTCAGCAGTGGCCTTTCACTTCTCTTCCCCTGCCAGTGTGAGCTGGCTCCAGACACTGCCACTGCAAAGGTCAGCGTGTGTGTGTTTTGTGAGTGTGTGTGCGCGTGTGTGTGTATGTAAAGTGACAACAGTGATCTGTATAATGGGTTTTGTTGTTCCCAAAACAGATGAAGACTGCGATTAGGCTTAAAGGGGACAGTGAATTTATTGGGCTTTCATTTCTGTGAGAACCATAATCCCAGTGGAAGCAAAAGCTTTATTAGCTCATGAATTTTTTGCTGCCTGCCTGCTTGTCTGTCTGACATTACTTGCAACACAACCTCATAGTTGTGCGTTAACACTGAACCGAGTGTCCTCTTGACAACTTGCTTTTGCAAGTTGCTCTAACGCATTAGAACAACAATGGCACCATCTGTACCCTGTTAATGAAACCTCTCGCCTTGCCATGCAGGAGGAGACGTGTTTATGTTTCTGCTAGCTTTAACAGCTGTTTGTTTGGAATCATTTTAGTGACTATTTAACAACATGCTCTCAGATGATTTGGATGTAGACTTATTTTTCTAAGCACCTCCTTGTGCTCTAAAAAATGCAGTATTTGTCATGTTTTTCATTGTGCATGAATGATTTTTTTGCTGCGCCAAGCAAAATGTGGCTGTGCCGCTGAGTCCAGCTGAGCAGCCTTGTGCCCACTTCACACATTTTGTTGAAACCCTTCATGTAAGTAAATGGCAGGCGAAGAAGGGAATCAAATAGGAAGCAAATAGAGGAAGAAAGAATACTAGAAAGTATCAGGATTTCACAAGGTTTACGACATAAAACTGATGTTGCAGGAAGTTTGCAAGAAAGCACTCTCTTGGGAGTGTCTTTTCTTTATGTCAAATCCTTTTCAGTAGCCCCTGAACTGAATATGAAGGAACTTTACAGAGAATCTAACTGATCATTAATTAGGAGTGAAAAATGCATAGAAACAAAACAATTAAAAACAAAGTAGAGGACACCAAACGGCTTGTTGAGAAGAAAAACCAGCCTCTCTAGCACGACCAAGCAAGCAAACATGGATGTCAACAATGCAGGATTTAAAATACAAAAATGAAAAAAGATGCAAATGTTTTATTGGGAAGGAAATGCACTTGGCACATTTGTTAGACCTCAAGGAGGCACACAATGCGTTTTGATGAGAAACACTGAATGGAAACACTTCTGGTACCTTAATTTATTGGTCTGCTCATGTAGTCAATGAAGCTTCCAGCACTACTTGCACGAGGACACCTGAATGAATTTCACATGACACTGTGTTGTGACCATGCACAGACCCATGGTACACATGAGGAAGAATATCCAAGAACATATTTTCACGAAAAAGAAGAGACCAGAGCAGCTGGACAAAAGAGGCCAGGACAAACCAATAACATGTTTGATTGCGATGATGACAAGATAAGAAGACAAAGAAACATTGAGTCACAAGACTGAGGCGATATCAAATGTATCGTATAAGCTATAAAGAGAAGTGTGTGCCAAATAAACCTTGCCCCGTCTCAAAGACATGTTCATTTCACATTTTGATTTCCAGCAGGATAAATACTTCCCCATCTGCCTCCCCCATATTCTTCATCTGCATCCATTATAGAGTTCTAGAGGTGGCCTCTCAAACCTTCTCATCCAGCCACTTGACTAAATTATTCCTCACTCCTGGAACTTTATAGAAGAGCCTCACAACCTGCTGCACTCACCTTTTGAAAGGAGAACTTCCAGTGGATAATTGAAACCTGCTGGGTCCAGTCCCTGTAAAGTGCTGCCATGAAAGGGAAGTGCAACTGGTTTTTCACTTTCAGCACTGATGTTCTTTCAGTGTCAAGTGCCTGTAATCCTTGTACAGAACTAAGAATATGAGTGTACTGCATGCATTTGTAGTTATTTTTCCCTCAAGTCGCATTTGTCCCCGAAATATTCTTAGATTTGAGCTGCGACAATTAGTTGATCCAAAGAAAATTAATTTCCAGCTATTTTGATTATCGATTAATTGTTTCAGTCATTTTTGAAAAATTGTCGAACATTTGCTGGTTCCAGCTTCTTAAATGTCAGGATTTGCTGCTTTTATTTGCCATTGAATGGTCTTTGGGTTTTGGACTGTTGGCTGGACAAATGAAGCAATTTGAAGCTCTGGGAAATTGTGATGAGCATTTTTCACAATTTTTTAACATTTTATAGACTAAACGATTAATGATGAAAATAATCGGCAGATTTGTCCGTAATGGAAACACTTGTTAATTGCAGCCCTAGTGACAACATGACTCTTGATGTAGAACCTGGAAAAGCAAGTATGAAATGGCAAATTCTTGTCTGTACCTAGATTTTTCTTCTGTAATTGATTATTAATCAATCTCATTAGCTCGAAAAGATAAGATAAACCTTTATTCGTCCCTCAGTGGGGAAATTTGAAAAAAGACTTCCTCAAGATTTGATTAAACGTCTAGCTGTCCAATCTTTCCCAGTCCTGAAGGATTATATTCTCACCAGCATACCAAACCAGATCCGTTAGGTTTACAGTGTTTATGTGTAGCACACTGTTTGTCTTGATGCTTTAAACAGAAAACAGACAGAGGATTTTCTGAACATATTTCACAACAGCTTTCACCTCTCGACATCCGAGTCGGGCTATAGTGTGTGTGCGTGAGCGCGTGCATGTGTGTACGTACGAGTGACAGGAGGATAATCACAGTGTCTAGAGAGAAAGATGCGTCTGTGTGTTTGTGTATCACATAAAGAGGAGGACCATTTCCTCTGTATTTTTTCCATCTGCAGTCATTCAAGTTTAACAGGCGTTCTGATCCTGCTCCTTCATCCCCATGTTATAGCTCTTCTGAATCACACGGGCAGCGAGCTGCTCATTGCTGGGAGGCAGATTACTTCACCCTCTCAAAGATGACATGATTTTGAACTTTTCCCCATCACAGCCATTGTTGAGTTGGGTTTTGATAGCCATTCCACTTTGGCTCCAAGTTAAAGTAAAATACTCGTGTGCAGCTTTTTTAACTTAAAAATGTATAAGTTAAATCTAAATAGATATCGTAAGTAAAAGGAATTGGATTCATTAAGAAGATTCAGTGCTGGATTGGGATTTGATAATGACCAGAAACTGAAACATGAGTCATGTGAATACTGGCTAAAATTGATCACCAAAATAATTCAGAGAGACTCAGCAGACTTTCCATTTACTTATTATTCCCAAGATGGGTGGAAGTCATGTTAACATAATGTTTCCCAGTACATTTGTAGTTTGCTCTACAAAAGTGATTCACCACTGATTTTATTACAGGTTTAAGTCCAGGATTTTAACTGAAAACATTGTTTTACCATTGATGGGAACAGCTTTAAATGTCCTCAATCCTCATAGTGCTCATATCACTCATTATTGTGTTGCTGGTGGAAGAACTTCCTCACTACTGGCTGTAATTGCCATGGTTTAGTTTGTGTTGAAATGCTCCTCCTACGAAGATGCCATGGTCACTCAGCCCTGAGACAGTCACTATCAGCCAAAGACAAAAAACATATAAAACACTGCTGAAATGGTAGAGAGTTGTAGTGTAGGGATAATGCAAATTGCTTTAGTATGAGATATTTGTTTGTTTTCTTCTTGGAAAAATGATGAGCGAGTAAGAGTTTAAAGGTTTTTTTATAAGACAACAGTGAGTCTTGTGTGACTGTGTTACCACAAGTACATAATTGTCTCAAATGCATTTGGTGTGCAGGGAAAATCCTCCATTAGACAATAAATGTGAGTGCATACACATGTGTACAAGTGCACAGTCTCACACAAACACCTAGATATGTGTTACTGTCACCTAAGAGAGGGGAGGGGGTGTTGATGTGCTAATGGCTTTGGGTTGCTATAAGGATTTAGGGTTTGTGTTACATTATCACCTGCCTGTCCCTACTGAGACCCTCAGGACTCTGCATCTCCGGAGACGCAGCAGTGTGTCTGCAGGCATAATGTGATGGAGAGATGTGAAGAACTTTACGCACATAGTAAATGTGTAAATGTTGTGAAATATAACTCGATAAGCTGACATTGTCTTGATTTGCTGTTACGTATTGTGCGTCTTATTTGCATTGATACTTTTCTCATGTTGTCCCTCTCCTCTGTCCTCTGTTCTCCAGGGAGCAGCCGATCTACACCACCAGGGCCCACGTCTTCCAAATCGACCCAACCACCAAGAAGAACTGGGTCCCTGCCAGCAAGCAGGCTGTCACCGTCTCCTATTTTTACGACAGCACACGTAACAGTTACCGCATCATCAGCGTGGATGGATCCAAGGTATGTGTGTTTTTGTGTGCGTGTATAATCATATCAGAAGGAGATGATGAGAAACAATTAACTGCTCTCAGGAGAGACAGTTTAGGCTGAGCAAGAGCACTTAAAGCTACAATTGAACAAAAGGAATAATGATGCGTATTAATGTTACATGTGCCGCTCCCTTTGATCAGCATCAACCTAACACTGAGCCATTTGATATTTTCCTGCTTCTGGTGTGAGAAAAGTCAAATTTATGTCTTCAAATTGCTTATGTTTTCTGCCTAACAGTCCAAAATCAGTCAATTTATAAATGTATGAAGCAGAAAAAGCAGCACATTTTTACAGCTGAAGAACTGAAAGTAGTGTAAGCTCAGCATTTTTTCTTGATAAATGACTGAAACGACGAATCGATGATCAAAATTGCTTTTGATTTTTGGTCAATATAGCCAAATGAAACTTGTAGGATGTTGATGATATTGAATCATTACCTTGATTTGGCTAAAAGTTGTTAAGAATTATCACTCAGCCCTAATTGTAATGTCCATCAGATAAGATAAATGTTGTTCCCCTGCAGGAAAATTAACTTCACAGCAGCATATCATGAAAAAAAGAATAACGTATACATTGTGAGAATCTGCAATATGCATTAAGAAGCACAGCAAATAAAAATAGAGATACATCATACGTAACATCAGATTTACCTATATTTATTATCAGGATTTGTACACAATTACACATTTTCATGCCTAGATTAACATAACATCAGTTTACATGATGACGTGATTTAGCCTGCTGCCTAGATAAATCAACCTCTATTAAGATAGATATGAGTTGATGAAAGGTTTACAAATATACGTTTAGAGCACAGCACAGGAAATCATAGTCTGAACATCAGCAAACCTCCTTTTACAAATTAACAAGAGCAGCCAAGAGCTGCATACCTGTTGAGTTGCAATTAAACTTAATTATCTGTAATTTACTGTTGTCAACAAACAGCTGACAGTATCTTGCTTCAAGGACTATAGAGCTTGTCAATAGTGGTCCCACTGGATCAGCTTCTCTCTTTCCCAGTCGAATCCCTCTGCACTGAGTTTTGACCTGGTTTGACGTTTTTCTTCTCTTTTTAAATTCACTGTGACCCATGTGTGTCCAAGAACAAGGAACTGCTTGATTATAGAATAGAAACTGCGTGTGAACAATCTCAGCGGCTTATAAGTGAAAACAACAGACTCCAAAGTGATTATAATTTTGTCAACACATGAGTGTGATGTGGAGATTATATCATGCATGATGCGTGACAGTAGACACCGTATGAGTGCCCCCGTATCCCATATTCACACCTTCTTCTCTGCTGTCTGAAAGAGTAGATTATGTGTTTCCATGGTGATCACAGTCTTCTCTGTGTGTGCGGAGACTGGAGGAGGTTTATGACAGCGGCATCCCTCTGCTGACACTGCCAGGCAATCACCTTTCACACAGTCTTAAATCACACAGATTACCTGCAGAGCCACTTCAGAGACTAAACGGCCTGACAGTTGTTGGGATCTGTTTATGTCCTCATAGTTGGTTCTTTGACCATGGGCCCTCTGTTTGGGGAATGGGCCTATTGAGTTCAGTCTTGGGGGAGTTGAGTGTTCGGATTACCAACCCAGCAGCTGAAGGGTGGGTCTCACAGGAACTCTCTCAGGGTTGCCCAGACTTTTTCTCGCGGAGGGCCAAAACTGAAACTTAATGGTGAACCACAGGCTAAAAGCCTATGTATTGTTACGATGCAAAATGGTATCCCACATTCCCTTAATTGCCTGAGTTCTTGCACGAAGTGTCATTCCAGCAGTGATCAGATGATGAAAAATAATTAATAATTAGAGAGTCTACATATTTAAAGAGCCTTTGTTCACCTGAGAAAAAATATAACGGCATAAACAGTGATTTATATTATAATAATGAAATATTTTCACGTCGAATGGGCCAAATTTAAGCTTATGGTGCACCAACTTTGGACCGTGGGCCCCACTTTGGGCAGCACTGGTATATCTGAATGTAGAGTCTTTGAAGAAGCTCTTCATAACAGTGACAAATAAATGCAAACAGCATATTACATTTCATATTACTCAAATCTACCTGTTAGGTTTGAAAACACTTGTCCCTTTGACCGTCTGGCTCAAATAAAAAGAGCTTCTGTCGTGATTTTGAGATGAGGAATATATTTTCCTCTGCAACTTTGGTAAAATTTTAAGCAAAAACATCTATAATGTAATTTAAAATGCATTATTTCTGTATTCCTGCACAGCGTTGTTGAGTCAAGCTCTATTACCTTCAAAATAGCTCTCTTCTCACAGCTAGAAACCAGAGAGGCAAGAGTTGAATCTGTTATGTCATCAAGCAGCACTTTTGGAGCTACAACAATGACAATACTACCTTGCATTTTTTAAAATTTTTCAAGTCTTTATAAAAAATAGCAGCAATCTTTGTAAGAAAGATCGGAAATCTACTTTATTTCTGGCTCAATGCATCTATATTTTTGTATGCACTCTATATCCTCAAGGCCAGGAGTTCTCTCTTTGCCCTCCCACTCCTGTCATCCTCCGTGTCCTCCTGTCTCTCTTCTCTCCTGTAACCTTGAGTAACAGAGCAGTATGTGTCATAAAATGTCTGCAGGCGTGTGAGCTATGAGGATTAAAATTTAAAAATAAAAATAAAAAAAAAATAAAAAAAATAAAATGTTATCTCAATTTGAATCGAGATGACTCCCGTTGATTTCAATTTCATCCCTTTTTCCAGTTAATTTAAGTAAGTCAAAGTGATGTCGGTGTGAGCAAAGTAACCGTAAGCAATGAAATGTTGAGTCATTTCAAATAAATGTTAAATATAGTTTCTAGTTTGTACACTAGCTGCAAGGGAGACAGGTCTGTCCAGAAGAATAGTCTGTGCTGCTGAACACACTAACTATGACAGACCGTCAGTTTATATTCGTCCATTTGTGATGACCAGGCAACTCGCTGATGATGATATGGCAAGTAGAGGAGCATATCAGCACTTTTGGATCTTGCTTCTCACACAGCAATGTACCAAGCACATTGACAACACAGTGAAGAGTTTTCTTGCTGTACTTTATGAATTATTCCAAGTGCAATAACTTCCTGAACTAACATGTAAAACACTTTCTCTTATTTTGAATCTTTTCTATGCTTTTTTGCCTCATATTTTTCTCTTTACAACTACTTTAACTACCTTTTTTTTTTAAAAATTTCTTCCTACGTCTCTCCCAGCCTGTGTCCAAAATTAACATTTTGGCTCATGTGCCAAGGACTGGTGAGCTAAAAGACATGTTTCTGTCAAGAGTCAGAATTTAAATTCTTCTAAGTGAGCTTGTTAAATGTGTTTCTAGCTGGTAGGTTTGCCAGTTTTTAAGTAGTCTACTGTGGGCTCTAATGGGCTGCATCCCATGTACACCATGTAGTTTCTCTACCTGTGTGTCAAAGTTTCAACCAAGAAAAAAGCATTAGTTCCACTGGGGATGAAGAGCACATGTCCACCCCACACTTCAGAATCCAGTATTTGCTCCCCACATTTTTAAGTTTCGGTGAATCGCTAAAATCAAGCCCCTGCATACAAGTCCCCAAGCAGTCATCTGTTAGGATTATGATGTACTCACACCAAAGCTGATCTGAGCTAGTGCGAATCTCCAGCATCAGGGAGTTCAGTATTGTAAACAGCATTGCACTGTTTTGTCTGAAAAAATAAATGGCGCAGCAAATAATTAAAAATCATGAATGTCATATAAAGCATAAATATGTATTTATTAAATTCTTCCAATGAAAAGGCTGCTGTGCATCAGCTGACTGTCAAGAGGCAGAATCATAATTCCAGCCTTAGAAGCTGAATTTCCTGTATGCTGTAATACTGGGTTCATTGTGACTGAAATTGCAAATTTGTCATCTAGTCTCAAACTTGAATTATAGTTCTGCAAGGATGTGCGCAAAGTCTCTGGATATATGCAGAGATGGGTGTTAGAGGTAACCACAGACCGTAAGAGTCTGTCTATTCTTGATTAAAAGCTCTGCTGTCTGTGTCTACTTTACCCTTTTTTAGAGCACGCTATGTGAAATTACTTTTCTCTGACTCACTTATTTCTCTGACTGTTGTCTGTCTCTCATCTCATCTGTCCACTGTGCGTGTAACTGTCTCACTGACTCGTCACAATGCCTATCTGAATGCATAGATTGGATTGAACGTGTATTGCATGAAGCTGAATTAAATGAAGTGGTAAATGGACCCCACTCTTTTCTAACACGTATATTAGGCTGCCACCTGATTGTGGATGCATGCGTGGTAGCTTAGTCATAGTATGAAAGTCGGTGGATCTTCATCAGTTTATGTGGAAATACAAAAAAACAGCCTTTAATTTTTATGATGTGGTGGTGCACCCCTGCTTTAAACTCCGTTAACTCCCCCCTCCTCCCTTTGAACACCATACCTGCGTCATTGCAACCAGGGAACAGCGTGTTTCTGCACTTCTTAATATATGGTGAGATAATATGCATCAGGTCATTAAAACTGTTGGCAGACGTACAAAACATATTCAACATTTCTTCATCCTCATCACACCTCTACTTGATGAGCAATCCCAATTTTCCATTTTGCTGTCCGCTTTGATGAGAGGACACCGCGACCATCATCTCGTCTATCTTTGGCTGCCTTTCAGTTATGACGCGGCTGCCAGTTCCTCCTGTTCATCATCATGACTGTCCTTGCTGCCCATTTGCCACCATTATTTTGATATACAGTATATCCTTCAAAAACTAGGCTTTGTGCCGTACATTCAGCTGGAACTCACTGACGTCTATTGTTGACCGCAGTAAAGTAGTGAGTTACTCCAAATGTTGTGAGTAATACTGACCCATTTACCTTTTTAAAATGAACACAATATTCATGTACTGTGATTCAGAGTGTCAATTCGTTTTCAAACCCTTTATAATATGTGGATTGAAATCACCAAAGTTAGCCAAGGATTTTGGTTCTCCAGATAACTGAGACATTGCAATTTTTATCATCCTAAAAAAGCTACCACGAAGCTATGACAAAGTCTTCTGGCATTTGGTGCCTGACAAGTGATCACAGCTCTTTCCCTCCCATACACTCCTCTCCCATGTTCGACATCTCCCGTCTTACTTACTGACTCTGCAAATTCTGTGAGCTCTGCAGACACATAATCGGCCGGGGAAGATTTTTCCAATAACCTCCCGGCTGTCTCTGAGTTTCTAACTGACCCTCAGGCCATTGGCCAGCTGAGCTTCGCTCTGCGCCTCCTGTGCCACTTGATCCGCAGCCCGACTCACCACCGGCACAGCTGCCAGCGTCACTCCACTCTCCCTCCCTCTGTCACACCCTCCCACTTTCAGTCGCCTGCTCAGTGAGACGTACATTCAGACAGGCCGACATACAGTCGCAGGGCCCACGAAGATGAGGGGCAACCAGGTAGTCCTGTATGTTAGTTTACAGATCATTAGTTGGGATTCCACGGAATTTACCTGTTGATTCTCATGTTTCTGTAGCTGTTTTTGATAATACAGGATCCAAAATCTGTTGACAGATTTGTTATGCCTGAGGCTGGGCAATATGGTTGAATTCTATGTCACAGTATTTTTCTAATATTAATCATGATGCAGCAAAAATATTCCAAATTAAATAGAATAGTGAAACACTGATCACAATTTCCTGAAGGCCAAGGTGATGTCTTCAAATGGCTTGTTTTGTAACGGTCCAAAGCCCAAAATTATTCAGTTTGCGATCCTAAAAGACAGAGAAAGATGGCATATCCTCACAATTAAGCTGGAACTATGGGATGTTTGGTGTTAAAATGAGTAGTTCATTGACTTCATTTGTTTAAGCTGTGCATCAAACTGCTTCATATGTGCAAAACAACAACTTTTCAGCTTTTCATTGCTTGAAATAATTAATTTTTTTTTAAAGCAATAAGACAATACAATTCTTCTTAAAGTCCATTGTGAATTGAATTATCGCCCAGCCCTCATTGTGAGTCATAATGTTTCGAGTGTGTCAGAGCAGGACAGTGATGCAAGCTTTAGGTCTGTAGTGTGTGGTTTCATTATTCTCCTGCAGACAGAGACGGCAGGTTCAGTTACTTTCTCTAGCTTGACTTTGCACCTTTCACTTATTTTACAGGCCAATTTTATATTCTTTGATAAAGAGTCAGTTATTAGCTTTCTGTCATAAAATCAAGGCAGGCATATCAGCCCAATAAGGTAAAGGTTAACTACCTCAGTCAGTCAGTTTGAAGAGGTAAAGAAGTTCTGAACATGATATGTAGAGAAGGCTCTGACAGGCTTTCTAACAAAAGAGATAAAAGGTAAAATAAATTGGGACTCTAATTGGCTGATTGACAACATATGATGACTCTGAGAGTCTGCATCAGGAAATTGTGTATTTTGAACTATATATTTCTTCTTGACACATTCTGGTGTTTGAACAGTTGGTTGTGCGTGTTTGCCATCTGTTTACCTAATTCTTTCCTTTTTGTTTTTGCTTAATCCTGCATCAGCTGCCCAGTTCTCCACAATCATCATTAAAGTTTCATCTCATTTTAACACTTCTCTTTGAGCCAACGCGGTGAGCTCTGTTAAACATTCGCCCAGCTGCTTGAGATGAGGCGTGTGTGTTGTTCAGGCTGTGCCCTGGTTCCTTTTACTGAGCAACATTTGTTTTGGTGAAGCCTCTGAAAGAGAGGGATCATTTTAAAATCAGATCACTGGCACCTTGGTAAATTGCCACTCTCCTTATAACCCCTTGATGCAGGAATGCAATCTGAATGAGAGCTTGCGACTGTAATCCTCCCAGTGTGTGACACTGATAAAGGCCCTTTTTGTGTATGTGCAGTGATCTCTCTCTTTAGGATCCATTAGCATTGTTCTGAATTGGACACAAAAGTCTAAGAGGGTATTGATTGCGTGCTAATGTGCTCATTCTGTTAGCTCAGTGTCTGCTTTTTGGGTCTCTGTGTCCAGTAATGATGCAGTGTAAAGTGTTTTAACACCTCAGCCTCTGAAAAGATGGAGAGGGAGACGGTGGGGGCGTAGAAAAGGACACGAGTCTGTCAGCAATTTGAATTCTCGAATCCTGTGTTCAGAGCCATGTTGCTATGAAACAAGGGCTGCACTGTGATTAAACTGTCTTCTATTGTTTCTTAATTGTTGGGGTAATTTGCATGTGCTGTTTTTAAGTTCTCTTATATCTTGGTAGTGAGATTGGGTTTGTGTACATGCACAGTAGTAAATTAAAGCTCCTTGTGTTTACATGCACACCTCGCTGTTCATATAGGATTAGACATAGTCTGTATCTACAGCGATGCAGTAAACACACACAGATCAGTGCAGTCTGGTCAGACTGAAATAGGGTTTTGAGCATCTGTTGGTTTCCACTGTCACTGCCTCGTGCACCGGTTCAATTTTAGACTGCAGCAGATGTTTTCTGGCAGCTGATTTACTGCATAGCTACAACAGGTGAATGGGTACTGTAGCAAATATGGAGGTTGTAATTTGAGCACTCAGAGGTTAGTGGGTCAGCAGTCTCCTCTGCATAGTGTCTGTGTCTGTCTGTGCCTTATTTATTTATCAGTCTTTGTGAATCAAACATTGTCATTGTGGAACAAAATGACACATAAGTAAAACATAATAAATAAAACAAGATACACATAATTCAAATGTTTTTCACACACACACAGTATATTCCTGCCAACACACATGTCCTCCATGCTCTCCTGTGGACCACTTGACCATAGTAAATTGAGTGAGGTGTAATGTGTGGTGTGTCTCTGTTCACGATCCATGAAGCTTAAACTTTATTTGTACTCCTGCATTTTTGCTGCTATCATTGAGTAGTAGCAAAGTCTGTTTGTGTGGTATGGCCTTACCTGTCAATTCAGACAAAACTTTGTATACTCAACCCCAGAAGTCTCGAACAGAAGGACAACGCCACATCACCTGTCACATGTGACTGAGCGTTTCCCATCCAGCAACATGCATCATGAATTTACATTTAATTTCTTTGCTTTTAATCTGTAAAATGTGTTTTCCTATAGAGAGGATACAGAAGACAGTTACTCCCTGAGTACTTCCCAAATATTGTTTTGTATTGTAGAGAGTTCTCAAACATGAATCTGACTGTTTTTATGAATTGGATCATCCTAAGAAAAAAATACTAAATATGCCAACTGTAATCAAACTTGTCAGTGTGGAATGGTGAAAGACAGGGGCAGGGTAGTAGAGATTTACTGAATGGAGCTACAATAAGCGATTGTCCTTTGCTACATCAATAGAACTATTCATCATGTGAATGCAGCTGCCAGAGCTCCTTCTGTAATATGTCCCTGCTGAACAAGAAGCACAACTTTGAAATCTCAGCAGCAGGCATCTTTCTGAGTTTGGTGGTCAGATGGACCTGAGATGTATGCTGGAAGTCTATACATCTGTATTAATTGACCAGTATGATCTCCACTAGGGCTTGGAAAGTAATGATAAGTTGTTTTTTTTTGTCCTAACAGGTGATCATCAACAGCACCATCACACCCAACATGACGTTCACCAAGACGTCGCAGAAGTTTGGCCAGTGGGCAGACAGCAGGGCCAACACTGTGTTTGGACTGGGCTTCGCTTCAGAGCAGCAACTGGCCAAGGTGAGAGGACTGATCTAGATTTATGTATTTATCCTAAAACCTAGTGAACAATTTGTTATTAATTGAACATCATATTGGTAAATGAAGCAATCACAAAAAGATTTAAGGGTATATCTGATTCTTAAATTTCACTACTTTTTTTTTTTTTTTTTTTTTTTTTTTTTTTTTTGAGATGAGCCGCACTGTGTGTGACATTGCTGCTTGTGTTGCCACTAATCATCTTAGCTCTTTCAATGTCTCTCTGATATTTTCAGTTTGCTGAGAAGTTCCAGGAGGTAAAAGAAGCAGCCAAGCTAGCGAGGGACAAATCTCAAGAGAAGGTGGAGACGTTGAGTAATCACTCCCAGGTAAATTATATTTCTGTGCTGTCTGAAATTCTGATTCAGTACAACACCTCTGCTGTCTAACAGTCTCCTCTACAGTCACTGTCGGCCTCTACAGAGAGAAAACCAGCAGCACTGCAGAGAAGATAATAAATTGGAACATTTCAGTTTAGCTCACTTTCCTTCACCAAACACCTTTTAAACACCTTTCAAACACCAAAAGGTACAGATTCTGTGTTTAGAGAAGGCATAATCAAGCATTTAAGTTGAAATATTCATATCGACACAGTGTTGATATGAACGTTTGAACTTAACTTGTGTTGAAAAGTACATGTCAACACAACGGAAATTATTCATGTAACAGTGTGAATTATCACCAATTAGTGGTCAAAGGTCATCTCAGCAACTTACTGTCAGGCAGGCACCACAGCAATAATAAAACAATAAAAACCCCTCAGTTCTACACAAATGATCTCAAGCTGGTAATTGTGTAGGTAAGTAAACAGCATTGATAGGTAGATCCAGCCGTCACCGCCCGGTCACTGGCTGCCAGCCCTGCTCTCTGCCTGCGCTGACTCCAGATGGCAGGAATCAGACTCAGTTCTGAGACACACAAAGCTGCTGGGCCATATGACATGATGAATACTGGCAACAGTGTTCCCTCACCCTTCCGCTGTCATAGCTGACGTGTCCAGGGTGTTTACAGTGTTTCACCCAAAGAGGCCCAGGGCCCTTTTTTCACAGTCAGAGGTGGATTTAAAAGGCACATTTACAGATTTTAACCCATCAGACCTTTAGAAAGCTGCAGGTCATCTATGACAGTATGAAACCCTACCTTGGACCATAACAAGTCTTCCTCTGTCCCCTACTAGGAGTCTGGACGTGAGACCCCCTCAACCAACCAGGCATCCAGCATAAATGGGACAGATGATGAGAAAATCTCTCATGTGGGTCCAGAGGCTGCTGTGCTGAAGAGTGAGAACGAACGTCTGAAGAGCGCAGTGGAACAGAGGTGAGGTTTCATTTCATGGAAAGATCATAAGAATCTCTTTAACGTGATGTGCAACTCATTTGCTCTTAATGTGTTTCCCCATCATGATAAAATCCCCTGTTTATATTTAATTAGCAGCATTACTCCATGTGATCTATCATTTTGATAAATCAGTTTCATTCAATAGCCAAACAACAGCAATGGTTCGTCCAACAATTGTCTCATCATGACTAACTAAATTAAAATTCACAGACATTAGTCTGCAGCTGGTGATACAAACTGGATAAACTTCTTCTGGAGTAGAAACAGAAAATGTGCAGGTGTTGGGAATCTGGTTATTTGAATGTAAACTAAGCAGAGTGGATACTGTTTGAGGAGTGTGCTGCATTGTGATAAGCCCAATCACATGGCTCAGTCAGAATCAAATATACTACACATAAAACCTGCCACATAAACCACATAAAACTCATGGGTTTTATCAAAGCAAGTGGACAATTTGATGTTACCTATCTGCATATCATTCATTTTACTGAGTCATTCAAAAGGTCTCGGAATACAGCAAAACTCACTTCAAGAGGTATCATATAATTTTGACTCTAAACACAATTTTGCTCTTTTCTAATTATCTCTGCAGCAAACTGTTTTCAAATGTTCTCCCTCCTCATTTTATTGCTGCTAGGATGATATCACATCCCCAAAGGGCTCGGAAATCATCTGATCTAATCTAAAGAGTGACGCTGCTCTATTCCACCATTTGCTTATCTGGTCTTTATAATCTGAGTGTATAAATCAGTAATTGCATGAAACACCAGATGTGGTTCCAGATGGGATTAAAATGACCCGAGGGCATCAGAGTCAACTAAAACTACAGTGAATACATTAATCCAGACTTGGAACTGGGCAGCCACAAAAACATCACTGACATATTTGATCCAGATGGGATAAAAGGCCCCGAGGTAAAGAAAAGACCAATTAGCAGACCTTCCCTGGCAATACTTAAGAACAATGAACATCTGCACGAGTGGTGTGGGGAACGCTTTATTTTATGGGACCAGTAATTTAGATAGGAACTGATATACAATCATACATTTTTAAGCAGGTTCCTGGACAAGACAAAGTAATTTGTTATTTATTATATGGAAAATTGCTCATGTAACATGCAGATTGTTCAAGTCTGTGCCTTCAGGGAAGTTTACAATTTAACAAATATGGAGACTGCTATTGTACATTGTTGTAAAATCACATGATTTAAAAATCTCTTCACTTCACATCCAGTTTCCCCGGAAGATATAATTAAGATGTAAAGATTTCCCTTTAGTCTCAAAAGAAGGCACATCAGCTAAGGAATAAAAACTACATGGTAAAAATGTCATTCAAAAGTGCTCCTCCCTTCTTCTTCTTTTTTTTTTACCTGAAAGATATTTACTTAGGTTTACACTGACCATTTCAATTTAAGAAATTCCTCTGGACAACCACAATTCAAGCAACTGTCTGCCTTATAGTACAGTATAGTATAGTAAAATAAAGCTTTGTCACTGATTCAAAACATTTTTGTTATAGGAAAGACATTTTTCATAGAATGCATCAAGCTACATATATTGTTAAACTTCTCCAGGTCGTGGTTATAAAATACGTTTTGCCCGACCATTGTTCCCTGTCTTTGTTGTTCCTTTTCATGCCTTCACAAGGCATTGGGATTTTGTTTTGTGGAAGTGTGTGACAGCAGAGGACTGCAGAATGCTGCGCTGCAAGTCTGTCCACATTTGATGGAGAGCAGCACACTTCAACCCAGCCATGCATAAGGAAGGGAACAGCGATGCATACTAAATATACATCGCAACCTCTCCAACCTTATTGATAAGACAGTGACACACACTCTGTGGTATGAAAAGATGGATGGTGGTGTGTGTCAAGGCTACAGCTCATTAGACCTTTGAGACTTTTCCCACTTGTTTCTTTTTTTATGGTCTAAATATCTCTTGACAGTGTGATGTACATCACAGCTAATTAAATAGTTATGACTGGAAGGATTTTGAAGCATTATGTGACATGTCAGTGGGCACAAGCCCCAGGCATTTCAACACTAACCTGTCTAAATTTTCCTTCCCATTAATAACTCTCCTCCTGGATCTCTCTGTCTCTCTCTGTCTCTCCTGTCTGGCAGCAACACCAACGCCAAGAAGTGGGAAACAGAGCTGCAGACTTTGAGAGAAAATAATGCCAGGCTGGTGGACGCACTGCAGGAGTCCTCAGCTAATGTAGAGAGCTGGAAGAAACAACTTAATGCTTGCAAAGAAGAGAGTGACACACTCAGGGAAAAGGTAATACAGTCCTGCAGCCCGACAGCGAAGTTAAACAATGTACAAAAACCCATCAAGCCTGCAGAAAAGGACTGGTTAGAAACACTGCAGCCTCTTTCATTAAAGGAACAAAAACTGCACCACAAATGGTCATAAAATGAAAAGATATCTAGTTTGGTTAATCTGTTACTTAAAATCTGTTCAAAGGGTTTCTCCACACTGAGAAAGCAAAGTACTGTCCATTTTATTAGCTTCTGTGTTCCCTGCACCAGAGTCCACTATAAATAGAATCATTTTAGTTTCATAATCAATGTGGGCTGTTACTGCAGCTGGGCTGGTGTTGCAATGATACATTTTGTAACATGCTGCAAGTTTATTTCTAATTGCTAGTTTTCAAAAGGACACAATTTATAATATACAACATATTCCACAAATACAAATGAGCAGATTTGTGATGGGTAAACAAACTAAATATCTGTTGACTACTTTTCACAATAAAAAGTTGACAATAATTATTAATCACTTCTCTTCCTTTTTTCTTCTATGTGCAGATTGCAGAACTAGAAGCTCAGTGCAATGAAGCCAATCAGGAGAAGCAGAAAAACGCCCAACTGAGCGTACGAGTCCAGGAGCTGGAGACCGAGCTGCACGAGAAAGAGCAGGTGAGATGGACATTTGTCTCGAAACAAGGGGGCCAGTGTTGAGAGCAGGGTTCTCCGTAACTGAAACAATGCTTTTTTTGTAACTTGGTATTTTACCTTGAAAGCATATGGTTCACTCAGTCCAGTTCATTCTTTCAACATCAAAGAAATCACAATTTTCAGGCTAACACTCCACCCTTTAGTCTACTAAAGTTACAGATCTATTTTCTCTTACTTATTTCAGTGCGTCTCTCACCTTACAGCAGCTCCTCGCCTCTTGTTCTTACGCAGTACCACTCCTCTCCCTCAGGAGGTGATTATACCTCCGTAGGAAGTGATAGGTTTTGTTGTGGGATGTTGGGTTTTGTATGGATTGATTTTTTTTTTTTTGCCTACCCAGCTAAACCCAGATCTTTACACTGCCCACTGTTGTCTCAATTTTTTTTTTCATACTTTCTGTGCTGCTTATATTTTCAGTAATTTGCTTTATCTGTCCTGTTTTGGTACAATTGAACCATTGTGAAAATGGTCGGACCAGGGGAATGTGAATTCATCCACTGACTTTCTCTTGTCGGAGCAGCAGGGAATTTTGGCACAAATACCATTAGCAGCATCGCCTTATGTCGACTGCATCAGTCATCCACAATCCAAACTAGCTGACTGTCAGCTCAGCGGAGCCTAATGGTGCTGTTATGTCTAATGAAGATGATCCCTGCGCGGCCACACAGTCTTTTGACCTTTGCTCGTTGCTGGTTAAATGCTGTTTCTGCCTGCAGACAAATGATTAGGACTGACATCTCGCAATCTCTGACAGTCTCGCTGCCATTTTCTACAGTGACAGTGTCTCCCCGTCAACGTCATGAAAAGGGGGACACAATCAGCCACGTGTCAAGCAGAGGACGAACAAATGAAATTCAGTTATCATAAGAGAAAAAAGAGTAGAAATTTGTATATATTTATGCTTCAACAGCAAAAGACAGTATTTGGTCAAATCCTTTAACATATTTTCTACAGTTTGATTCCAAAAAAATCTGACTCACAGACCAAGTGCTACTGTCAGAGCTTTGGGAGCAGGTTTTATTTACCTGGACACAGCCACGAATTAAGCTTTACTCTCTCTCTCTCTGACAATTATATAATGGTTGCTTCATGTTATCAATTAGTCTGTCCATTAATTTTTTTATGTAATTTAAAAAAATAGAAAAAGAAGAATCCCAAAGTGACCTCTTCATTCAATGATTATTTTCATTATTGATTAATCTGCCAAATGCTTTCTTCATTAATCGTTTTTGATATTAAGACCCAGACAATCACATCACAATTTCCTAGAGCTCAATCAAATGTCTTGTTTTACCCAAGACAGTCCAACAAATTCACTAAAATACAAAACAAGGGAAAGTCGCATATTCTTACTTATTTGAGAACCAGGAACCATCAAATCTGCTGCATTGTTGCTTAAAGATGACTTGAAGGATTACTTGTTGATAGTTGCAGATTCATTTTGTCAATTGAGTGATCATTGAAGCTCTCGTCTTCATTTTGCTTGTTTAGTCTGATTAACAAACCAGAACCCAAAGATATTCAATTTACAGTCGCACTGAAACAGAGACGAGCAGTGAGGTGGTCAACACCTTTCAGAGGCAGGAACAAGCTCATGTTTGATATTTTTTGATTAATCAATCCTCAAATATGTTATGATTAATTTTCTGTCGATTGTCGTTTAGTTTGAATTTAGCATTGCCTATTATAGTGCAGCAAAATAATGACATTTATAGCTGTGCTGCGTAAAGACCCTTTCAAATTCCCTGAGGTAAACTGTGTGTCTGGGATATTCTTGTTTAGCACCTGGCAGAGTATTAATAGAACATATAAATCTTTCCTTCGAGAGCGGCGCATCTTACACAACAACAAGAAGGAAGTAGTTCAAAGAGCTGGAGCTGATTTTAAAAGATTATAAGCAAAGAATCATGTCCTTTGGGGGCTTCAGCGTTTTCCAGTCCTGTGCGTCAGCCATAATGTTCCCGACACTGACCGAAGGGCCCCGCAGAAGGAAGTCTCATTGTTTGCCGAGCACTGATACAGCAGACGACCCACAGAGGCTCATCCTCCGAGTGACTCACCCCCTTCTAGAAATGCACACGCTCAACTCCTCCAATTAAAAACGTGCGTATGAATTATTAAGCCTTCGCTGCGGTGTTGACCCCAGCGCTGGCCATCCGTGAACTAACAGAACAAAGCTGCTGCAGGTGACTACAAAGACTCTGCCAATTATTACCTGGCGTGGAAGGGCTGGAGGCGATAACTGATGCTGGAGCAGAGGGATGAAATTTTCAAAGTGATCAAAGATGTTTAATTGAGAAGAAAACAAATGGAATTCATTCTCGTCTGCGATACTTTTCTTTCTTTACCTTTTTATCTTGCTTTTCATTTTTCCTGACCTGCTTTGTTTAGAGTTTGTTTAATTATGGGGGGTAGCCTGTAATGAACTGTTACATCTTATAAACACTAATATAAATGCACCCGTGTCTCAGCTGGGTATTGAACTTTAATAATTTTTTGGTGAAAACTGTCGATTAGCTGGCATCAAGTGCTCGATTTATACTCTTCTTTACTTACTCTTTGATCTGATCTGATTTAAACAATAAGTTTGTCTGGTTTATATTTTATTTTGGTTAATGTGAATCCACTTGTTGTCTCATTTGTTTAATTTGTTTAATCCAGGAAGTCACTGCTCCTGGCCAAGAAATAATTGGGCACATAACCCCTCCTAAACTGACAACATTGTGGTTTTACACTTCAGCTTTTGTACAGATGAAAGCTCACTAATTGACATGTTATGTGTCATTTGTTTTGGAGGTGCTGGTAGATTTTGTTATCATTTGACTGGTCTCTTTTTTCCCAGGAGCTGGAGAACCTGAGGAAGCAGGCAGAGATAATCCCTCAGCTCATGGCAGAGTGCGAGAGCATCACTGCCAAACTGCAGGTACGTTTAAAGCACCTAGAAATCCCACAAACCCTGCTTTTGTCTCAGGTGTGATTTACAGCAGAGTATAAAAGCACGGCAGAGAGTCAGTACAGACCTTGAGCTTACAGCACACGTGAGAACACAATGTCTTGTCACAGCGAGGTAACACACGGGCTCTGAGGCGTAAGCAGCACTTTCAGATGAGGAGGTAAAGAATGAGAGTCACTATTCACCATTCTGCCTGAGGGCTGGTGACACAACATTCCTATCACGTGTCTCACTAAGGCACATTGTGGATACTGTATCTATTAATAAAGGTCCGTCCCCAGTACAACACTGAGTGGATTATTGCCTCTTTGAAAAGGTTTCCGCATCCTCATCTGAGGAACAGAGATAATACATCTCTGTCACAGCTTATTAGTTTCCTAGAGCTGCGGATTTGATCGGTTTTGCTGACTGCAAAAACAACTGAAGTTGTTTGAGAGCTCTGCTGAGAGCTTTACTGACCAAGTCTTATATAACATGTCTGTAGGTGTGTGTCTGTGAGGTGAAGTTGGGTGTGAGAATCTGCTGTTTCCAAAAACAATAGAGATTCACGCCTGTAACCTCCCATCTCCCTTGTACCAAAGAGCACCTGTTCTTCAAGGCTGATTCCTTGTTGAGTAATATCAGACTCTCTGTAAAACCAGAAGTGCCAGGCTGTTGAATGACTGTACGCCCCACGAGTGCCAAGTCTGACATGAGCTGCATTGATAGTGATGCTCATCTCGCCCTGTTCAGACTGACTCAGAGCAGGATTTTATCATCCAATCTGTCATGCATGTGCTGCCTTTCAAGCGGGGCAGAGAAGAGAATAAAACCAACAGTGGCATGCCTGAAGTTCTTGTGCTCCACAAAGCTCAAATGCCTGGTTTGTTTCTGCAACAACCAGCTGGGTGAATGACAGTGACAACCGAACCGGCTGAAGCAGTTTATCTAAGCAGCCATCCAAACGGAGGAGAAGCACAGACAATGGGATTTCTCGAATACCTCCGTCTATCCACGAGGCCCAAAATGAAAAACTCAGCCACTGTCCATTCAGTCAAAAGTTAATGGGCAACATGAAACTGTTGAAAATGAGTTTCCTGCTGCAGTTTTCCCCCCAATATTAATGTGTTTAAAAATGAAAGCACCTATTCTACCTCTGTGGTCATGGCTCCCCTCTATTTAAAGACGACACCCCACGTGGAGATCGGGTTTCGGGAGTCAGCTGGTGGATACAGTCATGCAGGCGCAACACCCATTTAGCACTCCTATTTTAAACCCCTCCCTTCAACGGTATCATCGGCATTAATGTGTCACTCGTGTCGTCTGCTAGTCTGAACGACTTGCTTTACCCTCCCACTAAAATGAACGTTCCTAAGTCATGATGATGGAAATACAGACTTTTTTTTCCCTAAAGCATTTTAGCAAATGAAATGCTGAAAGTCCAGTAGAACTGCTTTTGCGTAATTTTTGACAGTAGCTCTACAGAAGCTCTGCCTTTGGTTTGGCATCTTTGTAAAGATAAAGACAAAAGAACATGTCTGTACTGCTACATCCTGACATCCCTCTTAAGAAATTAATTTCATTTCTCTGCATTGTTTTCTTCCTATTATCTGTCCACAGGCTGCAGAGATGAAGAACAGCGAGCTGGAGGGGAGGATAGGGGGTCTTCAGTCGGACATAGATGACAGTCGACAAAAGCAGGGCAACATGAAGGGCGAGCTGAAGAAGTTCATGGATATTCTTGATGGAAAGATTGACGAGTTGCATGAGTTCAGGCAGGGGCTCTCCAAGCTGGGTGTTGATAACTGAGAAAAGTGGCACTGAGTTGAAAGGGTCAGAGGTCAGGTACGAAGGATTCACTACAGTATGTCTTCAGGGCAGAAACTATGTGGCACCTACTCCCCCAAGGTGATGTCCACTCAGAAACTATCAGCTTTGGCTTCTAATAAACACTACCATGTGAGAAAGAGATTTTTTTTGGGGAGAGGGAGAGAGAGACTGGCTGGAGGAAGGCCAGCGTTCTCCACCAAACGGCTCCATTTTATATGCTGGCATTCTGAAACTAAATCAAGAGTCACACTTTGAGCTTACTTACCCGTTTCTGTGGGGGGGAAACGGTTTTAAAAAGCTGGTGGTGGGTTCTTAGATTCTGTCCATCTATCTTTTTTCTGAAGGCTGCGGCACTTCTTCACAGGCAGTCTGAGTTTAGAGTAGAAGAGGGGACTTAAAGGGCTAAAATGAATAACACACAAAGGCAATGCTGTTCAGCATCACTCAAGTAATAATTGGTGTTAATCCTTGTGGCCCCCTCAGAGAATTAGAGATGAAATCTTTCTACAGGCTGTCTTTGCTGTTGCCTCTCGTCTATCTCAGGTGTGTTAGAAGACAGTTTGTACTCATTAGATTATATGCACATGTAAGACAAATGGCCGTGACACAAAGTGCCTCCAGGTGAGTCTAAATCCACCTGGCAAGGAGAACTGGCCAAGTGATGACCATCACCATAATAATAACTTGATGATTTTTTTTGTGAGAAACCCTGATGGAAAAAACAAACATCCTCACTAATAAAATGAGATGAAAAGAGAGACGCAGGCAGGCGAGCCCGTTCTGAGGATGTTAATGTGGTGACAGGTGTTGCACAAAAACCTAGTCTGAGAAGGGACTGCAGCAGGAATTCATCAGCTCTCAACACAGTTTAATTCTATCTGCATAAAGAAGGAAAACTTTGATGTCTCAGGAGCTTTCCTTCACAAACACCCCAAAATAAGAACAGGAACCCCCATTTTACCATGAGTGTAGTGTAGTGTTCAAAGGATTTTATGTGTGCAATAGTATTGTTGTCCATTTGTAGAACAAAGACATACGTCTCCAAGGCTGTTGATGTGCTTCCTACACACTAGTTTTTGTTATGGTGGTGGTTATTTTTGGGTGAGGGGACTTGGTGCTGCTCGATGGGTGAATAATGTGAAAGTGTACTTCACTGAAAACATTTAGATGGCATGGGCCTTTTCACTACAACCCTGTCAGATTCTTGGTTTTTGTTTTACATATTTATTTATTTTGGTGCCTCTCTGCAACTAGTGTTTCTAGAATATACAAAGTAAATCAACCTTAACCTAATGTCTCTACAGATGTACAGTAATATATGAAATATACCAAATTGTCAGGATTTGTTTGCAGGATGGTGTCACAGCTGCTTTTGGGTACGATTATTTGAAAACAAAGGCACATGTAGTAGTGGCATATTTACTGATTAATACTATGATGTTATAAGTTTATATTTTTTCATCACTGTTTTGAGCTTGTCATAAGATTGAGATATCTATGAAGGGACTTTTTGCTTCTCTCTGTTTAGCCCTACTGTTCATAAGTCACCTGAACCTGGATAACACAGCGTATGATCCTTCCTTTTGAACCAATGCCTCTTGTGCACTTTTGTGACTCCTGTTCAATATTGTACAATAGAACTGACAATTGTTAAAATTTAGTTTAATTACAATGCTGAGTTAGTGTCTTCTTTTCGGTGTTGGGCCACATTTTGGCAAGAGCTCCACAGAGAGGAGAGGGGAGGTTTCCCTAATCCCCACTCAGTCACAAATCACTGTGGGCTGTGTGTAGAAAACTAACTACTGTTAAAGCTTACAAATATGCTGACGTTGTGAAAGTCTTGAGGCATTTTTTCCTGGATGAGAAGCGCAGAGAAGGAGGTGGAATGAACCTACAGCGCCAGAGCTGCATCCCGTCGAGGCTCAAGTACAGAAGCTCCGCCACCGCACGTCTTTTTTCTCTGATGTTGATTTGCATAGCACTAAATATAGCTGTAATCCGAACAGAGACACACATTACCAAAGCATAACAAGTGGGATTTAATGACAGTCTGTGACACGTATCAATTTCTCTGGGATCAGAACAAATAAAGCAAAAACATACAGTATGAGCTTGTTTGAAGGATGGAAAAACTCCAACGTCCTCACGGTTCTGAGGAAATAACTGCAGGGGTGGATCAGAGGACATGTTGCCATGGCAACTTAATCCCACTCGCTGCCATTTTTTTTTTTTTTTTGTAAATAATGGTAAATGATTGACGAGGGGAAGTAATAGATCCACTGTTGCCTCCCAACAATTAATTTTTTAATTACACAAGAGAGTCTTTCTCAGCCAATGAGACTCTTGGATGTTGATCTCCCTGCTGATGGTCTTTAATCAGCTGCTTGGCTCAGGTACATCTGGCTGGAAAATTATTCAACATGCAGATTAAGCATCAATTTAGTGCTGAAATGATCAGTTAATTGACCAATAAGTCAGTTGATAGACAATTAACAGTTGCAGGCTGGCAGCTAACTATTGTTTTCACTATTAATTAATCATGTTGATTATTTTTTGATTAATCCCTCATTTGTTTAGTCTATAAAACGTAAAAAAAAGTATGTAAAATGTCCATCATGGAAAAAGACCCCTGAGCCCAGTGTGTATTGAAATGTCTTCTTTTGTCTGATCAACATTGCAGAATCCAAAGACATTTAATGTAATGTAATGTAACAAGTGAATTTCCCCTAAGGGGGATCAATAAAAGCTATCTTATCTTATCTTAACATTCAAAGTGACATAAAAACAGGAAAAAGCAGCAAAGGGTCAATTTCAATTCTCTGGTCAAGGTTCTTCAATCTGAGAGGCTTCTCTCCATTTAATACTGTAAACTGGGAAATTCTGATCAGCATATTACACTTTAACATTTTATGCACAGAACTATGTAGATTAATAGAAATCACTAGTTGTAGTAGGATATCTTTTATGGATTTCTTTTCTTTACTTCTGTTTTCTGAACAAAACAGTGTGTGGCCATAGACTTTGAATCCTATTGAAGTATTATTTAACCTTTAATAGATTGGGTGTCTTGTTTTGACAAAACAAAATGAAAATCTTACTGTGAGCTCAGGATTTTGTCACTTTTCTAACTTTGTATAGACCAAACTATGAATTAATTTAACTTAAAATTTAAATAATCCTTACTTGCAGCTTTTTATCGGTTATCTGTCACACTCAATCGATTATAGCGGCGGTGTTGCAGCAATAGCAGCGTTTCTCTGTCTGTCCCCCATCACTGTCTCTTTAACTCTCTCAGCAAGGCTCATTGTGTGACTGGTGATGAGTGGGCGAGTTGGTGAAACATCATTAAGAGACTATGCTGCTCTGTACATGTGTCAGAGAGAGACAGAGAGTTAGAGACAGAGACACACAGAAAGAGAGAGGGACACACACAGACAGAGAGAGACAGACAGACAGAAACACAGGGCAAGACACAAACAGACACAGAGACAGAGAGAGACACACAGAACAAGAGAGAGAGACAGCAAGAGGGAGACATGGAGACAGAGAGTGAAACATGGAGATAGAGAGAGAGAGAGAGAGAGACGTAGAGCGAGCAAGCACTGCAGGCCACTACCACAGAGACTCTGTTGCCATAGTAACAGGCTGTGGAATTTCGTGTTGACGCTCGATCGTTCGTCGAAACACCCTCCATGTGCGTCTTCCCCAAGGTGCGTGACCCGTCTTCCACTCGAATCACCTGGATGATCCCAATAAATTACACAGACACTCACAGAGACACAGAGGCAGAGAGCGACAGTGGCCCTGCAAACAAGATGATGTTCAAGAGCAGCAGTAACTACCTCTGCGAGCGGCCACTCTCTAAGTACACAGAGCTGAATAAACCCAATCACAGCTGGCTGGGGATGTCTGAGCTGTCACTGCAGGAGAGATATGTGAGAGTGACGGCTGCCAGGATGGATATTACTATATGACTCATCGTCGTGTGGGCTACAAATCCACCAAAGCGCACTCACCGGGGTTCACTGGCACAGGTTGATAAGACGCCTCTTTAGATGATGTGACTCACTGAAAGAACAGGAGTTTCATTATGGCCCAGGTAGAGCTAACCTGTGGAGACCGGGGGAACAGAATGAGCAATCCACCAGTTCAAGGAGCAAAGAAAAGATCTCATGCCAACAGACTCTGAATGAAACACAAATTGCAGACAGTTCATGTTTATGATCTAACACGTCTTGGTTTATTATTAAAACAGCAGTACAAGTGTGTTCCAGCCTCAGCCGTCATCAGGCTGTAACACACCGGGACAAGTTTCATATCTTTAAACTGCTCTGCAAACCTTTTAATGCTGTTTGCCATACAGTCTTGTAGTTTTTGCACATAATACATTATAGCCTCGTCTTTTTTAAGTTCAGGTAAGTTAAGTGCTCTGTGTCACAGGTTCAAAGGTCAAAGTAAAACGTTTGCCCCTTAACATCAACAACAACCTGTCAGAAAGCTTTTCTGAGGATTCAACCATGATTAGAGACAGAGCTGTGGACATTACAATTCCATTAAAAGGAAGTGTTGAATGAATCTAACATTCCTCATCTGTCACTTCATTTGCTATGGCATTACAGAGCAAATAATAACAGATCATGTATAAATTGCACCTAAATCAAGCCTAACACATTCACACATTTCTGACACAAAAAGAAAAACAGGAAAGTGCATCAAACAGTCTGTAACACAAACAAGGACGTAGACTTTAGACATGTAGGCTGTAAATAATTAACACTTGTGCACCTCAGGATATAACTCTGCCTTCGTTTAGTAATAAAATGCAAAACTCTAAGTTTAAAAAAAACTATTGTTTAGATGTGAATTACATTCAAAATAATAGAAGTCGAGTTTACACCCAGCAATGTGGGAAAATTAGTGTGTTGTGTAATGCAGTGTCTGCCTGCAGCACAGGCTTCCCCTGCTGTGTGACAGTCTCACAAAAGGCCTTTAGATGTCAAGTTGGGAGAAATTCAATCATTTACACACTGTACTACAGTACTACTGCTTGGCTTTTCTTCTTAATGAGCCTTGAAGCGCAGCGCCTCAATTGCTCAGTTTGGGATTTCTGGAAACGGACGGCTTTAGAGGAGACTAAAGTTGGATTTGAGCAGTTCTGGGTGAATTACAACATCTCAGGGCTATTTTGAAAAGACAAATATGATTTAGGTTTGACAGCTTCAACACACTGCAATGTTTAAGTCAGAAGAGGCGTAATCCCATTCTTGTCAAAGAAGAAGCTTTCTGGTGAAAATTTGGCAGCAACGTAAGCTGTAGCTCAGAGCGATGAGGAAAACAGAGCAGGGCTAATGTAAGAGAACAGCTTCATCTGCATGTGTGTGTGTGTGTGTGTGTGTGTGTGTGTGTGTTCTCAGCTGTCCCAGTCTGCACTCTGTGTCTCGTCGTCTCCTCTGTCCTCCTCGTCAGAGTCGGCCGCCACCTTCTTCATCCTCATCATGGCGGCTTTGATGCTGCGCTCCAGCTCATTGTCTCCACTGGTAGGGACTTCGGCGCGAACAGGAACAATCTGGAGCACGATGAGAGTCAGTTTAATACCAGTTTTCACTCAGGTTCCATACATGTGACATCCTGCTGTTAAAACTGTCTTTGGCGGTAAAATCAATAGATCTGTTTTCACAGCAGACATTTCGACTTGTCACCTAAATGGATTCCAGCCATGATTAATGTTACTGCTGCTACTTGTGTGTGCTGCCGTCTATAACTGTAAAGTGCCACATAGCAAGCGCCTTCATGAGATGATGACATCTGAGCGCAGTTTTAGTTATGGATGCAAAAGCTTTGGATGTCTGCCTGACAGCTGATTGGTTGAAACATCCACCATCAACAGTCTAAGTGTGCGTGTGTGTATGTGTGTTTTTCATAAAAGACATTTTGATGTCGCTGTAGGAAAAGCACAAGCGTAAATAATAAAGTTAATGATGTCTGACTTCCATTTTCCTGGTATTGTGCATGCTGGCTCACTGTCACACTCTCATGACTTATGGGACACTTAAATACAAAAGAACTGTTGTTAATGCTGTTAGTAACAACTGTGCTTTTCCTACTGTGACAAGTCAAAATGTCTGCTGCGAGAAAGGTACACCTGATCCTATACACATACTGTACTAGGAAAGAAAACTAGTTTGATGACATATATCTTTGATAAACTGAAAATATATTTATATATTTTTAGCCTGATAATAGTGTGCTAAATTGCCCAAATTGTTGTCAGATGAGGCAAAACATCACACACAAATGATCCCACTGAGGAAACCAAGCTTGTAATTAGTTATGATCACGAGCCAATAAAAATCTATTAAAATAAACAGAACACATCTAAACGAACCTTTAAACAAAATAAAAAAGCAACTAACAGTGCACACATGGAGATTAACTTCCACTAATTATAACAGACAAGTAAATTTTCTAACATTTTTTTATTCAGTTCTGCTACTTTTAACAGGCCAGTGAACTCTGTTCTAAATAACTAAAGGCTTGTGGACACTTGCTTCATTTGTCTTTCAAACTGCCTTCAGTTAATGCCTAAAAAACTTCAGTGTCATTATGAGATATTACACATTTCAGGCATTCACATTCACATAAAACACTGATGATAAAATTAAATTCTTCTATACTAAGAATAAGGCTGGTGATCATTTTATATATATTTTTCTAAGACACTGATTAATTAATTCATTAACTGGTGCGCTAGTGAGTATTCACAGCGGCAGGACGGCGTATCTGGGATTGACTCAAACTGAACTACAGTGGTTCATGGTAATGTAACCTGTGCAGTCGCGTGGCTCATTGATGTATTTTTAATAGTGTCTGAACAACAACGAAAGACTGGCACAGTTAGCAGGATCAATTTGGTATTTTCATGGGATTTTATGATGTTAACAAAAACACAGAACATAAATATAGATTATCACCAGACTGGGTTGACAAACTAAATTCTTTTTTTTGTCAACCCATTTCTCAAATGTACTCATCAGCTGATATATAGGCTGATACAATATATCTGCAATAAGCTAATATCTGTCGATATATTGGTCGATTTATCAGACTATCTTGAGAATTCGGTTTTCTATTCTTGTCAAAGTCTCACCTTCTTGAGGGTGACTCCCTGTCGGATGGCAGACATCAGATTGCTCCTCAGGTCCACAACAGGGGACGCTGTCCTGGGAGCAGGGACCTTTCGAAGCTGAATCTGTCCACGCTGCAAAGAGGCCAACACCTCATCCATTGTTCCTACAGTAATACAACAATAACAGAAAGCACACATGTTTACAATGATTGAAGAATGAATCCAAGAATGCATTTCTGGCAATTTTCCAGTCGTAGGTTTAATTTCACTGCTGATGAAGCATCTGAAAATTTTCACAACAAAGCAGACTGCACAGAGCTCTCCAGATTGTCAGCAGTGCACAATTTAAAACCACTTTTAAAATCAGCTTTTTCTTGAATGACCTCCATTTCACAAAAGCTCAGAAAAATGAAGCTGTGTCGGACGTTACTGCCTCCCTGGAGCTGAGAGTGTGCAGCAGCAGGACCACAACTGAGGTAAAATGCCTCCTCTGGCCTCATGGGGGAAGTTGGGAATTTAGGACAGAACACCATGTACAGAGGCACAGACACCACCACACAAACACACACACACACACTCCAAGCACACTTTTCTCTGGAACAAACAAATACGACATTTCCTACAGTCCGACATATTCACACATCCAACTCCATCTGTATTTTAATGCTTCAATCAATGGACATTATTTTTTCTCCCAGATCCAATAAATGATGTCATTTTATTACAGACACATAAAAAGCAGAATAATACTGTTTGTATTTCACTCACCAATGTTTTGTTTGAGCATGTTCTTGGCTGGAAAAGGAGGGTCCTCTTTCTCACTGAGAGGCATCGGTGCGTCTGCAGAGGAAGGTGAAGCTTGGACAGGTGGAGGAGGTAAGGCAGGGGGCAGTGGTGGGGGTGGTGGGGGTGGAGGAGGAGGAGGAGGAGGAGGGGGTGCACTAGGGCAGGTTGTTGTTGTTGGGAGGTGGCGGTGCAGAGTAGATTTGGATGGGGATGTCTTTAGGCTGCCGTTTCTTGGGTGTTTTATTGCGTCTGGGTGCAGGACGGACAGATGGGGGTCCTTCAGAGGCAGGAGGAGGGCCAAGGCTGATGATGGACAGCGGCTGGGACGGACACTGGACATCTGAAGGACACATCCTGGACTGAGGAGTCTTCAGAATGTACTGGCCCTGTCGCTTCTTGAACAAGGTGGTTAGAGGAGGAGGAGAAAATGGTTTTAGAAATAAGGACATTATCTTGTCTAATGTTCAGAGAGAGACGACACCAGACGACGCCCACGCAACAGTCTAATGATGTTGTTTTAAATAGGTCTCACAGTGACTTGAGATTAAACTGAAGTGACAGAGAGAATGTGCACAACACACACATCTAACAGAAAATAAATCCTCCTAATCTGTTCGAGTTGCACGAAGGAAAAAAGAAACAATACACAGAATTGATTGGTTGACAAAACAGGCTCACCACAAGGGACGCTCAGTTCCCACGCTGGACTGGGTTCCACCAGCTGTTTGTAAAACCATCGCAGAGTTTATTTGTGAAGCCATTTCTAGCTGAGGCTGATGGGAATGTCATTAGTTCGATGGCTACTTAGTCACAAACCAGTGTTGGACAGGTGAAATTAGATGACGCTGGATGAAAAGTGATAAGATCACAAAAGTCATTACAGGTCATCCTGAAGGGGCTGTGAATGCCTGTACAAAATTTCATGGCAATCCACTGAATAGTTTTGAGGTATTTCAGTCTGGACCAAAGTGGTGGCCAACTGATAGACCAGTGTTAATAATGTAAGAGGATCAAAAGCTACTAGCAGCTAATGAGTGGACCCTGTGATGAAACTGTTTTATCAACTGCTGTTTCCAAGAATGAACGTCAGCCATAGATTCCCTAACAAAATAAATTGTTGAGTTGCAAAGTATTCTGCCACCACAACACATTTGTCACAAGTGTTTAAACTTCTAAATGTAAGGGATCCTTTCTAAAAATGTTAAATGTTTAATAACAGTGAGTCTCTACTCAAAATAGCTTGTACACCAAACCACAACAGTTTTGTTCCCAGAGGTCTAAAATGGACTCCCTTATCTCTCACTTTCCTGCCTGGCAAAGCTCTCGACCAGGGATACTCAACTTGTTTTGCCAAGGGGCCACTTTTGCAAAATAACAGTAGGCCAGGGGCCAGTTAGGAACAAAGCAATCATAATATTTATTGGATAATATGACTATGAATTTACTAATTGGTATTAAGAAACAAAAAAATCCCAGTGTGAATTATTTATTTTCATTGTGAGTTAGAAAATGGTCGATGGGCCACCCAGCACCTTATCGTGGGCCAACCCTAAGTTAAGTCTCACATCATCATCCTTCAGTCCTTCTTGCACCATTTAAAGCTCTGGTGTAAGACAGCTCACGACCACAAAGCATATCTCCAACCACAGCACTTGGTCATCATAACTTCCTCTGGAGGGGGGTTGAGCGGTTAATAACCAAGTTTTAATTTTGAACTACTGAATGAAGCAGGAGCCTCTGGGGTTTTATTAACAGAAGAGGAGCTGCAGAGGAGAGGTGAAGCGGAGACAATGAGAGAGCCTGACCTCTCTGAAGGATCGTAATCTGCTCAGAGTCTTCTCTCGCTCCTGGTCCACCCACTCTTTCCTCCTCTGCTCCTCCTCCTTTCTCTTCTCCCGTTTCTGCAGACAACAGAGGGAGACAGTGAGAGGTATTAGAGAGAGAGAGAGAGAGAGAGAGAGAGAGAGAGAGAGAGAGAGAGAGAATTGGATCTGGTTTCATTTGTGGCTTCTCAGTGCTGTAGTGACGTACCAGGTGGACCTGATGATGCTGGTTGAAGAGTATGGAGCTCTGCTCAGCTTGCACCTGCTTCTGCTCATGAGCCTCCATGCACTGATCCTGAAAAACACACACACACACACACACACACACACATTAATACTACTCAAAATTACGCTTAAAAAACACAAATGCAGTTTGACATGTTGACACCGTAGTCTGAAATTAATTGGTGTTTGGGCAAATATGTCCTTCAACATTGAGAAAATGCCAGTGAAAGTTATAACATCTCAGCTAATTAGGAGAGATTTTTTTTTTTTAATTTCACAATGTTCCTATTTTTTACCTATTTTTTACAGCATTGTTAAATATTCATGCATGTGATTCTTGTTCCCTGTAGATTACTGTAAATGATTTGTGGGAGCCTCTAACCAGGGGCTTTTTCCTCACTTTGTTCTGAGCAATAAAATGCTTTTTAATCAGACAAATGAGCATGCAGCCAGCAACAGGAGAAAATGCCAACTGCACCAACTGTGCTTCAATTACCCTGTCAGCTAAAAACAAAATATAGTAAAATCTATTTCAAAAACTCAGCATTTGGGGACATGAAGTGGAGAGAGAGTGAGGAAGTCTTGCTATTTGTAATCTACTATTCACAGATCAATACATTTGTCCTCCAAAAGGACCAGAATGCCACTACAGATGATCTTAAAAATAAAAAAATATAATGTCCACAGCACTCGCCCACACCTTTTTGTTGCGGAGATAAGCTCGCCGGGCACAGATGTTGCCTCTCTTGGTCTCCAAGGTCTGTAGGCGTCTTCTGAGCTGACTGACAGCCGGAGAGTCGCCTTGGTGAGTACCTGTGTGGACCATGCTCTGCAGCTCCTCTGGATCCTCACACACATCATAGTACACCACCTCCTCCTTCAGTTCTAAAACACAAGCGCAGTCCAATCACTCAAACTGTTATGTGATCAAAAGGTGCTGTTTCAACTCAAGTGCAATTGTTAAATCATCACTTGTGCTTACATTCTGTGTTCAACAGAAATGCGGGATGCTTCGGATGTTACTTTTTAAAAATTAGCACCTGTCATTGTCATCTCAATGTCTAAACATGCACTATGTATGTGAACTATGTAAAACACTCACAAACGAGCCAAGCAGGTGCCGCAACACAGAAACAGGAGTTCACACAGAGCAGAGTGTGTCCCATGTGTCGCCCTGATGTCAGCAAGGTGTTGCACAGGTTACATTGTGCATTACCTGTTCTGATGGTAAACTTACTTCTGAGCTGGGTTAGAGGGTTTTTACATGACAGAGACGCAGGTTAGGGAAAGTACTGTTGCAGCATTATAGTAGGTATCAGGGGAGAAATTTCATTACTGACCAGCTGCATATAAACTGGAAACTGGTGTCATCTGACTAGTACAGCTTGTTTTTTTGTGGCTATATCAACTATGTTTACATGCACACACAAACAGACGATCTGCATATTATTGTGTGTCAGTTGTGAGCGAGAAAGAGTCCCTGCAACAACCAGAAGTAGATTTCTAATAAAATAATTCATATATTATATATAAAAGTCCTTGCCCACTGATGAGTATTTTATTTACATTATTGTTCTCCAACTTTCTTTACTGAGCAGCAGCTGGTAGAGGACACCTCTCTGCCTTTTTTGTAGGGGAAAGAAACCTGAAAGCAACCAAGGTGAGGATGCACACAGCCAAAGTCACCACAGACGCAGACAGGTACACACACAGAATGTACAGACACACCGCTTGGAAGCAAACATCTGCGTCTCAGGAGGAGCAATTAGGGAAATATTTACATGAAGAAAATATTTCCCCAAAGTAAACCCCGCGCACCAGACACTGAGTGACCAGAAAAACAGAAACCTCTGTACAACATAATGTAATCCAACACAGCAATCCTAAAGAAGCATGTGAAACATTGTGCAACGTGTAAATTGTAATTATAACTGACACTGTGTCTGAAGGGTTGATTCAGCTCTATAGCAAGTGCAATGTCGTGGAGCATTATATTGTAAGGTGCATCTGTTGCTTAAATGAAATTGTAACAATGGAATGCAGTGCAATAAAACGATGTGTAATTTCACAGAGTCAACACAACAAGCATGAAAGCATCTTAAAGGACCATTTCACCAAATTAAAACTGAAAATGTAAACCTCATTTCCCCTCTAATGGGTTTTCAAACTGTGATACATGAGCCTTAGGAATCACAGAAAAAAAGAAGCTCCTTTTAACTCAACAACTTACAACTTGACTGAGAAAGATTTCGTTTTTAAGTTTTCTTGCAACGGGAACTGCTAATAGCTAATTCGACAAAATTTTCATAGTGCCAATTTGCCAAAATCTGATCAGGTGGTGGCTGAGGCGACCTGACCATTTAGGTAAGCTAGGATTTATTGCAGAGCTTTCATACTGCAAAGCATTACCTTGTTCAAGAGTTGCTATTTTTGCAGTCATTCACTGTATTACTGCATCAGTTTAAATACCACTATATTATATAGTCAGGCGAAGATGGCAAATTTGTGTTAGGACCTTTATAATTCACAGTGTGAGGCAACCTTGAGCCTTTTCTCTCTGCTTGAGTGGACTGTACACGGACATCAATTTCTTTCACACTGATTTAATTTTGTTCAAAAGGTGGAATGTTTCAAACCTCCTTTCCTCCAGAATTCAAAAGTAGCCTCCACATCTACCGTTCCCCACAGTGCTACCTGTCATGTGAAGTTTACCTTTAATCCGCCGTCGCAGGGTTTCTATCTGAGCCACCAGCAGCTGATCCTCATTCTTCAGGATCTCAAACTTGGTGTCGTACAGTTCTAGCTGGGTTTCGTAAAATTGCAGCTCCAGCTGGTCCACTGTGTCCTGCTGCTGGCCGTCCTCGGACGCAGACCTTGAATCAGTTCTGTGGCTCTTGATTCCACCAGACAGGCTGCCCAACTGCACCACAACAACAAATAAATGTCAAGTAAAGGCTTTGCATATTACAGCCTCATAAGTGCACACTTTACATACTTATTACTGACCATCTTCTCAGGCATATCATATTTTTGACAGATTCAGATGCTGGTTTCCATCCATTTCAGTATGCAATTAACCTCAACTTGCAGAGGCTTGAAACTTTGTGCACTAATCTCTCAGAGAGAGATGGTAAGGCAGCTGCAAGCAGGGACTATTTTTTTTTCTTCTTCTTGCGTTCAAAGACACCTTGATTGAACCACACTTAAGAGTCAGCTGTCAAACTGAAAGCTATTTTCAAGTTTTAATCTCTGCAAGTCGATTTTCATACTGTGATGAAATGAGCTGAAACCCGCAGCTACCTGCAAGGTAAGACAGCAATGTTAAGTATGCTTGATATGCAGTCTGTGAGCTGTTGCATTCAAACCACATGTACAGTATGTCTTTAAACACTTTGAATTATGTCAAATATAAATACACACTGCCACGATGACACCAGAGCTGTACAGAGTGAATTGATTTGATAATACACCGCTAATTTCAAACAAATATATACTGTACACACACACACTAAATGTAAAGGCGTCATGCTGTGACATCTGCAGGCGTAACAGCGCTTAAAAGAACCAACGACTTGTGTTGCCACCAGCGCAAGATTTTGCGTAGGTGGAGCTTACTGATCTCATTATAAATACTGGCACACAGCTGTCTCTATAAAGGCTCATGTTGATTTCACAGTGGTAGATACAGCCAGCATCCTGATACCTGATTTTTAAAGAGCTTAATCGGATGAATAATGCAGCCACATGAAGCTGAAGGTGCTGAAGGTGTTCTCTGTTCTCTTTCAAAAAGCTCAAATGCGCAGCACGACACCCTACAGCAGCAAGCAAGTCGCTGCAGTTTCTCCAAAATACTGTGATCCTGACATTAGAAATACACCCCCCACCCCCACCCCCCCAACTCACAGATATGCACATAGCCGGCACGTTTTTTTGTATGTATATACACATAGACACACTCACTTACTCATGCATGCAGGTTTTGGGGGTGTATCGAGGGGATTCTCTGTGTTTTTAGAGAGGCTTTATAAATAGATCAAAGGACGATAGCAGGCAGAGATTCACATCAGACCGGAATACCAAGTGAAAGATAAAATAGAGCAAGTAGGCACCGTGTCACATCTCTACAGACTTACAACCACTACAAAAGCCGTGTTGGCCTTGACACTGGAATGACGATCTGAATGACAACTAAAGCTTCACAACTGTGTCAGATTTGAATATGCCATTATAGAATGTGCTGACTAATTACAGAACCACCAGAATAGCTGTGGTTTATGTTGATCAACAAAAGTGTAAGACACACACCTTTTCTCTGATGCTGTCTTTCTTGCGGTTGAGGCACATCTCTGTAGTTCTCATATGCTGCAGGGTTTCTTTAGCCAACAGGAAGCGTAGTTTCTCCAGTCTGGGAGCGGCAGACGCCCAGGCAGCAGCTCCAAAACGACACTTATCCTCCTCCATCTGCTTTAACATACCTGAACGTGCACACAAGGGTCTGTTATGTCCAGGTCACAGAAAGCACATTTATATAAAAACATAACAGACAAAACACATTACCAAGTCATGAAAAGAAAAAACACCAATTGATAATTTTCCAAATGCCTTTAAACAAACCTCCAGCATACAGACATACATGTGTTACTTTAAATAAATGGTGGGTCTACAGGAACATGAATGTAGCTACAGTTGCCAGCTGTATACTGTAGATTGTGGAGCGATGTAAAATGCTTCTGAATGTTGTCTTCCCTCAGATCAAGATGGGAATCCACAAAAGTCCCACATGACAGATGGCTGACAAACAAAGTCAAAATCTCTCCAATTTAAAATTTAAATGAAGAAGATGCAGTGAAATCCTTCTTGATTCCCTGATTTTTCCTCCTGCAAACAACACTTTTAAATAGCTGCTTTGAGCATAACATTTATCCGACAGCAATTATCTGGCAAATTATTACTTTTTCTTTACTCAGTTATTTGAAGTGTTTATTAGCACTTCATACTAACATTTAGATTAACATAATAATGTGGATTTTGTCTGAACTTTTAATTATTTAAATATTATCTTAACATATATCATAAATACATTGTTTGTCTGCAGTTGCAATGCAACTTCTGACTCTACTAAACTTTGTTTCCTGTGTGCTGAGGAATGACCCAAAAGTCATTCATTAATTCATCCATATACAAATAAGAGAAATAAACACAGCAATTTATACCAGCCAGAGCCTTTGAAGTCTGTGCAAAGTAGGTGACAGTGATGTCCTGAATTGAGGCGACTGCATCTTCCGCTTTTGTTCTCCACTCATCCGCCTCCTTCTCCAGAGCTGCAATTCTCTTAGGACCCAAGTCCTCAAACTCCAAAGACTTCTGTAAAGAACCATGGTAAGCAAAACAGTGGACAGCTTTAATGCAGACTTCTTACAGATACTTAACCCACATACATATAAATGTGTCCTTTAGTCAAAGTTACTTTAGTGGGAAAATGAAATCAAGGTCACATTTTGCTTGAATGAGCCATAAAAATATTGAACTGTATCAATCACTCCACCACTGTGTGTGTGTGTGTGTCTGGATCATGATGAAGCAATTCCTCGCATTAGTGCTGTATAAGGCTCAGCAGTTACAAATGAAATAGTTACGACTGAAATGGAACCTGTAGTGATCACTAAATGAAATATAGTACATACAAATACTACAAGTTAGTCACAGTCAGGTTGGTCATACTAATGGTGGCAAGGAGGCAATATTAACTGCGAGCATAAAATTACAAGAACTGGCATCACGTAGCAGTTACACTAGTTTAAAATATGCTCTGTGGCTGTAAATGTGAAAACGTTTCACAAAGCTTCCAGTTCCCTTTTTTAATTTTTGTTCAACATTTAGGTGCTGATGAGAATATATATATACACAGAGGAGGCAGTTTGCAATTGGTTTTGATATCTAAATATTTTATATAATCATTCACCACATCCTAAAAACAGCTGCTAGCTGCTATATATATGTCTGTATTTACCAGGATCTCCATCTTGTAGAGGCAGGCCAGCTCTCTCATGTCCCTGAATGGCTGGAGCAGATACTGGAAGAAGGTGGTGGCCACAGTGACCAGGTCCTGGTAGGCCTCGTCCTCTTCCTCGTAGATGCTGAGCAGCACAACCATTCGGTCTGCAGCGCCATGACTCTGCAGCAGCTGTAAAAATGGAGGACATCTTAACATGGGTTTATTCTGAGGCCACAGTCTAGTTTTTGCTCTTCTTTACTCATATTTCATGAATCAATAAATTGAAATCTCTGAAGGGAGCTGTTATTCATACCAACTAATGTAACAGTCCCTATTAGTGCTTTCAGAAAACAACATGATGTAGAGCCTGATCAGTGGGGAAAGATGACGTAGGTAGGAATAGACAAGGAGAATATTGTAGAGACTGCAGAAAAAAAGTAACACATGATTTCATCATATCTAAATTGAAGCTACACAAACCTGTACAATATGACTTCCTGCCGTCTTTATGTATATGAGGGGAACAATATGAGGTTTAATCGTGCTACTAAAGGTGACATTTACTGCATCACTATTGGATTGCACTGGATGTCACTGATGCTTTGTACATCAACTCCATTTTTTCCAGTGTCTCACACCTCTGGACTTTAAACATAGAGTTGATGGCTGTGAATATACAGTAAAGCATCTCTCACAATGTTATTTAACTGTGTTACAAGCAAACTGAGGGTCAAGCTACAATTCTGTGTTCAAACCACTTTAATTCAAATGCATGTCAAAGGGCAGGACAAAGACACTGGCTGAAAAACAAACATCAGAGCTGGTGGTGTTGCAACATTTCGAGCTTTGACTGCAATCCACAAACAGCTGTGTCATAGCAGGCCTGAGACAGACACTGCTATGTGGTGATAGTCCTGCAGGAGAAGACTAAAAAGAGAAATATATAGGGGTTTCCCAATGTTTAGTATATCCTCAATCTTGTCTATATCTACTTCTGAATGCATCAAATATGGTCTCTAAGGCTTCTTTGAAATTGTCATTGGTGCACACAGACAAGAGGTATTAGTATAAGTATTGCAGGGTTGCTGTATTAGATTGAGTTTGGCTGGATGTACCTAATAAAGTGGCCACTCAGTGTACATACAGCAGCCATGACCCTGATCCAGCTGTGGCTCCTCACCTGTCTCAGGTGACCTTTGGCCCCTGACATCTCCTGCTGCATCGCCTTCCTCTTGAACTCCTGCAGGTTTTCGAAGTACTCCTCCACGTCCCTCTCATCCTGGCTGAACAAAGTTTCCAGGACGATCTTTCTTCCGCAGATGTCGATGGCTGTGCTGAAGTATTTCTCCAGCTTCCTGCACGGTGTCTCCAGGTCTCTCTCATCGGGGTCTGATTTCCGGTTCAGGAAGAGCAAATCCCAAATGTTGCCGTCTTCGAAATCGGACAAATCCGGAAAGCAGGAAGTCAAAATGTCTGCCACACACGTAAACTGCTGGTGGATGTGTTTCAGGTCGTTCACAGAGAAAAGTCCAGCCCAGCTCATCTGGTTATCGCCGCCGACGGTAACTTCAGATTTTCGCTTCTGTCGCTGTAACGTCCGGTTGTGGCAGGTGACCGCGAACTTACACTCGATTACATTCCACTGTACGATGAAGCCCAATTTAAATGGCTCACTTTCTTCAAATATGTTACTTTTAACCGCCACCCATCCCTCCAAACTGTCCAACCGCTCACAATCCACGTTACTCATCTTTAAAACAGATGTTTGTCTTCGGCCTCCGAGAAGCTCCTGCTTCTGTTTACAACGTCCGCCATTTGCGTGACGTCAGCTGCCTTCAGGAACCGCAGAAACTTCCGTAAAAAAACAGAAAAAGAAAATTAACGGATTCACGAAGTAATAAATAGGCCATTATAATCTATTTTATCACATTTACTGACAATATATGATGATATAGAGGCAACAACGAAAGCCCTTTAGTTTTGTGAACATTTTTTGCAAATAAATTACGATAAATTATCGCTTCTATTATTAATTGAGCGCAATTTCTCCTCACGAATCTTTTTTGTCTGCAAGAGGTCAGTGCTGCTTGACTTATACGTTCAAGCAAAAGTCACGAAAAAGTCTCACCCTCTAATTTCAATCCTGAAGTACTAAGAGAGTAGACGAGTCGCCATTTCTGATTTAAAGCGTTTAAATGGCCGCATTTGCGTGTTTACGAGGAGCCCTGAAGGCACCATGATGTTCCTGGCGCTGTGTTCACCTTTAACCTTTGAATCACATGTTCGGGGATTTCCAGCTCCTGATATCAAAGCAGTGGAAAATGCTGGATCTGAAAGTGGCAATAATTACCAAGATTTTCTTACAGTGTTAACAAAACTTAACCCTCTGATTAGTCTAAATTGTATGTTTTCATCAATAAATAACTAACTTCCTGCTTGGATGCCTGACATGCCTGTAAGCAATCTGAGTCCCATCTATTTCTGTCTCAGTTTCTGGGTGAGGGTTGGACTGCTTACAGTTGTCTTGTCGGACACCACTGTTGGCCTGACATGGTTGCTTAGAACAGACTGGTTTACTGAATTATCCAGGTAAATTTGCCATCAGCTGCTCATTCATTGTTAATAATTGAATTAACAAGATTGTTTTGCACAGAGAAAGTTGCATGGTTCAAATGTAGTTTTGAGATCCAATCTGTTGTATTCATTCTGTTTAGTTGTTTGGTGCAGGGTTTAACAATATTCTAAATAGTTGTTGGTCTCTAGACTGATGTAGAGCAGACAAAGCTGGATTAAATTGATCTTGATTTATACATGTGAATTATAAATGGATTGTAAATCTCTGTCCTCCCACAGTCATTCTCCTCATGGACCTGTATGAGATCAGAGGAGGCAGACTGGATGTGATTTCAGAAGAAGCTGAGCAGCAGGAGTTAAGCAGAGAGTCCACCACCATGGAGCCCTACGATGTGGTTTCAGGCAGAGGAGGGAGGGCGACCCGGGGTGTTCCCACCTTCCAGAGGTTCTCCGTCGACACAAATGAGTCCCTTCGCTTTGAGCCCTGTGAGGACAGCTCCCCATCTCCCACTGGGGCAGAAGATGGACGTGACGATGATGATGTGTTTAAGGAAGGAGAAACCGAGGTGGGGACACTAACACAGCTTCAGACCATGATATATCAGCAGCATTTTCTTATTCTATTTGACCTCTGGGACCTCCTTAAATCACTTTTTCAAGGGGGTCTTCTTATGCTAAACTAACATTAAAACATTCACATTTGTCAATTTATTTCCCAAGAAAGAATGGCCATGACATTACACTTCAGGACTGTGGACTGACATTTATCATTTCAGATTTCTTTGTAGCTAATTCCCAGAAGATGGAGCTGTCCACATAAAAGCTTTCTTACCAAGCCACAGACATGAGCTGAAAGTCCTGACAGCACAGGCTGAAAAATAATTTATGCAACTGGTTTGAATTAAAATCGAGAAAGGGTAAAAGTATGTCTTTCTTCTGTTTTCAGCACGAGACAGTCACAATCAGGGATCGGTTGCAGGGGAAGGTTGCTGAGATGGAGAGCTTTGCTGGTCATCTGGAGGAAATCTTTCTCACTGTGGAGGTAAATGTCACGTTCAAAAAGCTTTTAGTTTAGTGGGACAGATTGTTGGAATGTGTTTTGACATTGATTTATTATTTACAGCTGTGTGAGCATTTAGGAATACTTCTTTTTATTATTATGATTATGTTTTATTGGACTCAAAGACAAAGTTCAAGATGTCAGATTCACAATACAAAGTCCACGTGTGTCCCCTGGAGGGCCTGAACTCAAGAATCAAACGCATCCATTTCATTCATTGCCTCCCTTGATCTGTCATTATCTCCTCATTTTTCTTTTCTTCCCATATTTTGTTTAATGCATAGCAAATGTGTAAACCTCTAACTGCGCCCATATGATCACACACATGTATGTGCAGGAGAATTTTGGCCGCCAGGAGCAGCACTTGGAGCAACACTACAACGATGTGCTGCAGACGTTGTCTCAGCGATATGACGACAGGGCGGCTGGACTGGAGGAGGAGAAGAAGGGCAAGCTGGAAGCCCTGTACCGTCAGCTGCTGGCCTGCGGTCAGGCGATGGATGCCTCCAAGGAGCTCATTGAGACGGCCCAGGAGATCTACCGCAGGGAAGACAAGAGGCTTTTCCTGAAGGTGTCCCAGCTTGTGGCCTTATCTTTTTTTTTTTTTTTTTTTTTACAGTTGTGTACATGATGATAAATGGCTCCAGTAGATCTTTTTGCTGTCATAGCCCAATATATTGATTAGTAGTTCTACTTTATTTATTCATAGACTTTGTTGTTCAATGCCTTTCTTTGACCTTTATTGACAGACAGTTATGCCCGCCATTAAAAGGTAACAATGATGCTGCTCAGTGAGTATGCCACATGGTGACACTTCACTGTCAGTGACTGCAGTGTGATTTTAAAAAACTAACTCTGTTCCCTGTCAGTGTTTTACTATTATATGTGATGTTTTTGGATTAATATTACTGCTGCATCAATGTTGCATTTTACTGCTGTAGATGTTTAAGTATGAGATCATTTTAACAACCTCATATACTGTCTAATCTACAGCAATGCATTATATTCTATAAGATAATCATTAGTTTGTAGCATCGTTGACCTTTGAGAACCACATGCTGTATCTCTAAAGAGTCAACTTAGGTTTAAGTTTTGTGACGGTGCATTTTTTAAGGGTTTTTGAGTGTGAAAGTAAATTCTTTGCCTTGGAAAAAGCAGTTTGACATAAAGACCCTTACTCAAGGTCCACTTACTAGCTTTCTGCAGAGCATTGAGATTGTTCAGCCATTGTCAATGACATCTGAGCAAACTTCATCCACTGCAGAAGACCACAATGCTCCAGGAAAAGCTTGTGAGTGACCTTTAGACTGATCCAGATGAATGGCATGACACAAGCTGTTTTACCTTAATGCTAAATCTTAGAATTCAAAGCTGTTTTTTTTTTTCTTCTTTCTTTTGGAACCACACCAGAATCGAGGAGTTTGCCAAAGAGGATATCGACCTCACGTTGGCTACAAGTCTGGAGTTTAACACACCGCTCGCAGACCTGTCAGATGTCAAGACCATGATGGACTCCATCAACGTTGTTCCAGGTCTGATTTACAAACCGATTAGTCAGTTAGTTTTAGTTGTAAATGCTTTGGTGACACATTTGAAAGTTTATACAACAAATGTTGGAATGCTTCATGAACGTAAACAAAAACTGCTCCCACCAGGGACAGAATGAAAACCACATTTAAGATCTTTTAGTGTGTAATATCCACTTATATGATCAGAATTATCCTCATATCTTATCATAACCTTTGCTTGTCTTCAGCTCATAGTTGTCTTCACTGTCTGATCCTGCTGCACTTTGCACAGCCTGAAAGCCCCTCATTCAAAGATCAGGCTTCTCTTTGTTAATACCAGCCTGATTTATCCCATCATACAAAACTGGCATATCTGTCCATCTGTACAGCTCTGACTAACTTGTACAAACAAACAAACATTGTGAATTAGAGAATGATCAGCGGGCACCCTGTCTGTAAGTTGAGGATCATTGGTCTAGACAGTGGTGGAATAAAACCAGCTTGTGGATGATGCAAACTATCAGTTGAATCTCCCTGAACATCCTGGAGGTAACAAAATTACATAATTACAATGGTATTTAAAGCATCTAAGGACGGATTTGACCTCAGGAACACAAACAGAAAGATAATTGCTCAGATACTTAGACAGCAGAGAAAAGTGGAAGTGATGCAGAAGATGAGAGCAAGACGAAATAATAATTCACCCTGAGAGGAATAAAAGCAAAATGTGAGAGAATAAGTCTTGACCTCTCACCAAAGCTTTTATCAGTGTATTATACACTTTCATATTCAAATCTCTCTGGTCAACTCCTGTGTATGTCTGGGTGGCAGGAATATTAGTTATAACACATAAAAGCACAAAGGTGTCAGTGTTGAGCCGAAACTAAAGCAATCTGTTGTAACATACTGTTTTTTTATTTATCATATTTTATGTATGATGCTATGACCTGATAACAAAACTGCGCTAATAATGTTTCTCCAATATAAAAACAGCTCCATCTGCTCCAGTAATCAACCCCCAGATGTCCAACTCTGCCACCCAGACGTCCCTGCGTGTGTGCTGGAGCTTGTTCTCCGACGACACGGTGGAGTACTACGAGCTGTACTACAGACCGGTGCTGGAGGACACACCAGCAGACAGCACCTGTGCACCACATGGTATTAACACAGAGACACAGACTGCACATGCACATTGCATGATAACACCATCTACTGTTGAAATACTATCTATAGATGTGGAAATCCTCCAAAGGTGACTTTTTTTTTTTCATCACAGCCACATTTAAATCTGTGCTCGCTTTTCAGTAAACAAGGTAAAAGTGAAGGAGACGCACTGCACTGTGACAGATCTGCTGCCCAATGCTCAGTATGAACTATGGGTGACTGCCACCAACACCACAGGCATCAGCCCAGTGAGCGAAAAGGCCCTTTACATGACAGGTAATAAATACCACACTCCTACAGCTACATGAGGCGCCATTAAACTTGTGGCAGCTGAAATAATTGTTCTGTTGTTTTGGGATGTCCCCTAAAATCCTTTTCAGACCTATTTTTCTCTATTTTGTTATCAAGCCTCAAATCATTGATGTTAGACAAAAAGTCTAAATGGTTGATTCCTCTCTGCCTAGTGCCGTCGCCTCCGGTGATCAAGCAGAGGGAGTGTACCAGCTGTCCCGAGGCTGCTCTGATCCGCTGGGAGTCGGGAAACACCAACCCTGTGGACTCTTACACCGTGGAGCTCAGCGAGATGGGCACTGATGGCACACAGAGCGGCGTCACTGAGTAAGACCTGGTTAATTAACACACACCTACAGTTGATTCAGCTCAAAAACAAGCTCAAGATTTAGTTGTGCTTTTTCTTGAAATGTGGCAGAAGTTCACACACACAGAGATAAAGTGAAAACAGCTCTGTTAAAGCAGGAATGCTCCACTGGAGATGCAGAGCTTCAAAGATGCAGTACCCCATGATATTTGTCTTCGCTGGCCTGTCCTTTAATAAGGCCTTTGCTTCAATACATCCATAAACAAGCCTGTGTTAGTGCTTGCCTGGGATTTTTGAGGTCCCATGGTTATAGAGCTGCTGAATCAAGACACACTCTGTCCTAGAAAATCTATTCTTAGCTTCAGCTCCTGCAGCACTGTTAGCCTCAGCTCCAATACTGTCCTCGCATTTGGGGTCATTTTCATTTTTCATCCGGTCACTTCAGAGAACACTCAAACCTTTTATTTGAATAGTTTGTGAGTTTTTTCGGAGGAGCCTAAACTGTATTAACTGAAATGGGTTCATGGTCCAAATGTGACATGAAATAACCAGCCCATTTATCCACCTACTGTTTCAGAACAATTTGTTATATTAAGGCCTTACACTCTGGTAGAGGTCTGCAAATAAATGCCAATCCAAAATTGAAAAAAATCCTTTGTTGTGCATTTAATATATTTTAAAAGGAAGTGATGTCAGCCTTTTGTCCCGTTGGTTGATCCTCCAGGTCTATAGTAGCTGTGCCCACCTGTCAGTGTCTTATCCAGCTGCAGACAGGACGACGTTACCTCATCTCTGTGAGAGCAGTCAACATCGGCGGGCCCAGCAACCGGAGTGAAGTTATTACCGTCTCCACAACAGGTGAGAAGCATGAGGGATCAGAAGTGGAAGAAGCATTCAGATTTACTTTACTGTAATTAATTACTTTCCATCACTGCTTTTTGCACATTCATATGATGACTAACATTTGCTTACCTGTGCAGGTACATTCTTCTATCTCCTGGAGGACAGTGCCCATCCTTGCCTGTCCGTCTCTGAAGATGGTTTTACCATATTTTATGGAGATGAGGAGCTGCCAATTAGTGCTATGGCCTTAGATGACAACACTTTCACCAGGTAAATTATACAGTGGCTACTTGTGTGAAGCAGGTAACTTTCAAGGTGTGCAAATATGTAAAATAAGTGTGTGTGTGTGTGTAGATGTATAGCTGTCCTGGGGGACCTGATTCCAGTGCGAGGGAGGCATTACTGGGAAGTTGAGGTGGATGATGGGACAGAATTTAGGATCGGAGTTGCATATGAGGACACAGAGAGGAGCTCATACCTCGGAGCCAACAGTACCTCCTGGTGTATGAGACACATTCTCACTCCATCCAGGTAAGAGTGCACCACTTGTGTTAAAATACCATTACTGTAGATAATATTAACCCATGTCCTGTTCGTGGTCTCTGTTATGTTTCTGCAGCAGAGGGAAGGCTTCCATTTTTCTACATATTGACTTTTTAAACAAGGTCAGATTTTGCATTGATACTATTTTTACACAAACAGCAGGAAGTAAGAAAAGTATCACGAAACCACAAGTGTTAAGTCACCTTGTTTTGCTGCTCAGTCACTTTTTGAAATGTACTTGTTATTCCCATTTGCTGTGCAAGCTGAGGAGGAGAAACTGGACTACACAGATCAAGTAGATGCAGATTTTTCAGCCAATCTGATACAATTAGCATGCCGACTCTCTGAGGGACGACTACTGCAGTTCATGGAAACTGGGCCAAGACTGTATTTTTAGCTACCAGAAATTTTCCTTTCCTAAGCAAAAAATTGTGCATCCGCTCTATGCAAAACTAATGCCACTGAAGGGTGAAGAGCCCATAGTTTAATATCTGATATTTTATAAGTGTTGCTATGGCAGCTCTTCTTGGAACAAAGCAGTCACATTTAGCAAATCAGAGCACTATATCACATAAGCCCTGAATGTGGTTTCCATTGTGGGCATCTTCTTGATTTTGCCTACGCACGATTTAACAATCACATTTCTCATTTGCTTTAATCCACAGCCATTTGAAATCCTGCTGTTGGCTCATGATTCAGCATCTGCTTTCTAATGGTTGACAGAGTGGGAAAATCATCCCAAACAGGATGAGAGAAAAAGCTTTATATTTAGAAATTATTTGCTATTCACAATCATAATGTTGCCAACTACCTTTTTCCTTTAGGCATAAATATGAGTTTCTGCACAATGGTTGGAGTCCTGACCTCCGGATTACAGTGAACCCGGTGCGGATAGGAGTGGCACTGGACTACGAGAGGGGGACACTGTCCTTCTTTAATGTGGATCTGGAACAACACCTACACACCTTCCACTGTCACTTCCGAAATTATGTCCACCCGTGCTTTGGCCTGGACAATCCAGGAGCTCTTACTGTGCACAACGGTATAGAGGCTCCAGAGTACACATTTATCTGATGCCAGCAATTATATCTAGTATGAACATGAAATAAAACCCTACCTTCCCTGGTAGGAAGACAACTGTTTTAAATACTTACCAAAGTTCTGGGTGACATCCCCAATATAGAACACCCAAATTCATTAAAAAAAAAACAAACAAACCCCAAACACCTGCTGACGTTCCTCAGCAGTATAAAATGTCTGGCATCTAAAGACAATCAGGGGATTTCAGTTGTTTTTAATCATAGTATTCCATGGGAACAGGCATACACCATTTTCCAAGATAAGAAAAAGTTTCACTGAATTTTACAATATGTATTTATACCATCAGCAACTGCAGCAGACCATGTTTAAATTCAAAAAAAGGAAATAAGGGGCTTGTTTTTGAATAACAAAAGATGCATTTTAAAATGAAATAAAAGTCTTTTAAAAAAGAAAATCCACTTGCAGTTATTATACAATTGTATTCACATCTAAAAAGGAAAAATCCACCCTGAATACTTCCACACTGTTAAAAGAAAATTTATCTGCCGTTTAAGAGATTGCTAAGTGCATGTTTTAGAGTCAGACCCTAAAAAAAAAAAGGCTATCAAGACAGCAATAACACAAGGGAGAAAAACACTGTAAAAAAAAAAAAAAAAGATTTGTATTCTTTAAAACCATATCCTGAAAATTCCCGAATGACACGTAGCCACTGCATTTAAACTTGTGGCCACAAACATTTGCACAACAACAATGAACTTGTTGGCAGGCTATCTATATTTACATTTTCTTTATAGGCAGACATAAATTTAAATATGTCACCTTTTACTAAAACCAACAGGTTCAAACCCAGTGTGGGAGGAGTTATAGAAAGACGTTCTGGGAGGTGTGTGAAAAATTAAAACAGAAGTACACAAAGCAAAACCTACACCAGGAAAAGAAAAGAAAAGCGCTCCTTCCCTTTGAGTCTAGAAAAGCACTGACGCACATCAGACACTGGTGAAAATTCAAAGACCATACCAGTGTTTGGTTTTTTTTTTTGGCTTTCTCAGCCACCTTAGACTGTCAACCTGACCGTGAATGAAGCTTTGTAACTTGTCTTCAATGTCCTAAAATGGATGTCTGTGCACAAAGTGGTACCAGAAATTTTCAAACAAGTGTCATATAGACACAAATGGAAAACCATACTTGGTTGCATGGAGGGAAAAGATGTCAAAAGCTTTTAACATTTTGCTTGGAAAATAGTCAGCAATAACTTATTAGTTCTTTGTACTAAATGGGGTAAAACATGGCAAAACACTGGTATAGTTGTAAAACAGTGTATGGTAATGCAAGAGTGGATTTTTCCTTTTCTGGAGGTTGAGTTTGAGAACTGTATTGATATACTGGTAGTAGTAGACTGGGTCTGTGGGTATCCTGGGCAGTGGGGATGGGGCAGGGCAGGGGTTATGAGTTATCTGTCTTACTGCTGCGTGTCCTTTCCTCCTCTTCGTCGGAGGAATCTCCTCCGTAGGGCACTAGCCCTGATGCATCTTCGTCCACTTTAGACCTCTTCTCGAACACCTCCTCTTGAACACCTGTAAGGGCACAATAAAAATAGAGAGACAGAGAAAAGTAGAAAGAAGATGGGAGACATGACAGAGAGAGGGGGGAGGGCAAAGAGAGAGAACGAAACAAAAAGGAAACCCATTGAGGAGCCCCATGTTAGCGGCGGTTTTTGAGTTCGTTTGATCCACAGCCAGGGGAGGGAAGATATCAAATGAAACGGCAGCAGAGCACACATCCATAACAGGCAGGTCCGGGGACACATGTTGAGAGAGAAAACAAGGGAAAGACAAAAAACATATACAAGAAGAGCATGTTAGTGGGTTCAGTGGAGAGATTCACACAGGTCTCCACTCCTCCCCCATTCCTCCACGGGGGGAGATGCCATTCCATGCAACAGACAACTGTACAAAAGACATGTCTGAGTACTCAGGCTCTCAGAATTTTAGGAGATCAAGAAATACATACCCATTGACACGGCGCTGATGGGCAGACTGGCTGGATCTTCTGTCACCGCGTCTCTTGGCCTTTTGCGTGTAACAGGGGCAGGAGCCACAAAGGGAGGTGGTGGTGGAGGCATCAGAATCCTGAGGAGAGGAAAACATCAGTATCTACGACACACAAGCTTCATGAAGAATAATATACAAGGGAAATGAGATCTATTAACAGACCTTTCTACTACTTTCTCCTCTCCAAAACTGGAGGCAGGAAGTTCAGACTCCTGATGAGCTGGACCCTCTGGAGAGCTGCTGGGAGGCTAAACAGAGAAGCACAAAACATTTAAGACTATTCAAAACTTGAACAAGACAGGCAGTAAGTCAACAAAGGCTAAACTAAGTAAGGCAACAACATTTTTTTCTGTTTTCAAACCAAATAGTCAGCATTGAGTCCATTTTCAGACACAAACACAGAGGCGCAGCTTAAACCCATATCTGTGGCCTAAAAACACTGCTTGGCTTTGGTCAACGGTCATTTGTACTAGGGACGATAATCTGATGTTTAATTATTTATGTAACCTAATACTAACATAGTCCAAAAATAGGCAAGCAAGCTAAAGAGACAACATGCATGTAGGAAAAATACAAACTGACTTCGATACTTTCATTTTAATATTTTCACGGAATATAAGCGTGTGTAATTCTACAATTTTTGAGGTTTAGCAGTGATGATTGACGCTTCTGCATTCTCTTTGAATAGTGAAGACCAGAAAGTTAAACTGTCTGTAATCACTCAAACAGGTCAATTATTGAGTCACAATAATTGAATTATCTTTCAGCAATATGTACAGGTGTTACTCTTCAGCTAACCTGTTCTTCTTTAGCCCCCTCCTGGAAATGACGTTTGGGACTTCCTGAGTCACCCGGGGTGTTTAAAGATCCTTCAGGCTCCACTGTCTCACTGCTGCCAGGACCCTTAAGTAAAGAAAAACCAACACCGGCACACTGATACTGCAGCAGGATTTTAAAAAACTAATACTCAAAGGCCTCCACAGGTTTCATATGTCCTGACATTATAACATAGATTGTTACATATCAAATGAGCTCAAAACTCATTAACATGAAGTTTTATAAAGCTTGTGGTGAGTGTGTGCAGATTTAAACTTGTGCTGAAATTAGTAAATGGTCAATCTGTTAGATGATTGACTAAAAAATGGCAAACCTTTGCTGGTTGCTGTTGTAAAAAAAAAAAAAAAAAAAAAAATTTCACCCACTCTTCTTGCTCCATATCATAAAATGAGTATCTGGGATAAAACCTAAGGCTATGATGCATGCAATAAGCATTTTAAGTAATTTCAAGTGTTTTTAAGTCTAAATGGATAAAATACTACATGAATGCAGAAAACAATAATTAGAGATCTGTAGCCATAATCTTTCGTGATTACCTGGACGAGATAGGGATGCGGTTTCCTAGGACACACCGGATACTGAACCATTGCCTGAGAAGATGGAGGGTTTGTCGACATGTTAGAATGACTTGGGGGACCATTTGCATTACTCCAATAACCACTGGCTCCTGGGTACGCTGAATAGCCGCCAGCATACCCATTTGCTGGGTAGTTATACCAGGACCCCTGGCTAGAGTAATTGCTATTAGGTGGAAATCCATGTGCTGCGTATGCTGAAATGAAAGTATAGAACGTGAGGTTAATAGCATATATCACATGAATCAATAACGGTGTTTTGACAACTGTGACCTACTATTTCAACCTATTGTTGAGCCACTAAAGACGTCAAGGGAGGATTAATTACCACAAGAAGAATGCACTCAGCTAGTACCTGATATTTAGTCACCCTGTTGGACTTCATTACAAGGTGTAAAAGAATACTCACGTTGTGTCGAGCCTGTGGCTGTGTACATCGACACCATGCGGGCATGTTCAGCTCTCACCTGGAGAATGACAGAAAACCAAAACTATGTAAAGAGCTAGATAACAATTCACAAAGGCTGTATTGATTCATTTTCAACGGTTGCATTGTGGGTAGGTGCAGAGCACTCAAAACCTATCTCTGGAGATCAGGTGGTTCACGCTACCACTTTCACTTTAGGAGGTGGGTATCAGTGAAGACTATATGCTTTAATAGCTTCACCTTCTTAAACCTCCATTCAGGCTCTCAGTTAATCCATTTAAACTTTATTTGTGGCAATAATATCAGGAACTTACAGTTTCCAGCAGGCTCTCTGTGAGTTTCTTCGCTGCCTCCAATCCAGCTGCATTTGGGTGGCTGTAACACACAAAAGGCCATTGTTAAATATGATGAAACAGACTCAGTACAAAAAAAAGAGAGCAAAAAGAAAGAGGTTTAGCTTTTATGTGTGCAAAGCTCTTGGATGTTTCAGTCATAAATTAACCAAAACTTGGATTTAAATTTGGGTTGACGTTGTTAATTCAGACAAACGATTAAGTGTTATGCTATGCTATGATTAAGTTAGGATGTTCAAAGTCAGCAGTTTTAAGCAAGAGATTTGTCCTCTTCTGAGTAGGTAAATCTAGGTTGATTCGTTCAGTTCCATTTTGTTGATTATTTCACTGTTTGCCCATCCTGAAGAGCAAAATAACTTGCAAGAAATAAATACTTTGAGGGCTGTAACTGCTGTTGCTGGTGGTTCTTGGACTTAGATCTACATTCTGTAACAGACGGCGATCCAAATGAAAACGGATTTCTATGCCACCGGGTTTTACTTTCTAGTCTGTCAGCTTGAACTGCTAGCCATGTAATGCTACCAGCACAACCACACAACAAAGCTGAATTAGGACCCCAACAGGGAACTTGAAAAGTTTGCCAAAGGTCAGCACTTGGAATGAACATACCTGATGTATACATAAAGTGGCTCAAAGGACTCCCGTTTCGATGCTTGTTCTATGTAGCCAGAATTTTTTCCCCTGAGAAAGACTCGAGCCCCCGTCTCTGTCTGGATGTGACTCAGGTAGGAACCTCCTGGACCCTCGACCTTTTCATTCACATTGAATGAGGGCAACGCCTGGTCCAGACCCACAAAAATCTTTGTGTGCACAAAACTCTGGGAATAAGAGAAAAATGTGACTTATTATGCCTTGCAACTATATGTTGTTTACTGGCATCTACAATAAGTTTGACTAGAGCTAGAACAACTTTGTAAGCAGATGCAGTGATCCAAGGTTTCTCCCTGTAGACCTGAGATGTTCTCTCTGCTACTTAATTTGGGAGGTGGGTATCAGTGAAAGCAACATGGTCTTCATTTGCCTCACTTTCTTTACCTCCATTTGTCAAATCCTGACTCACTGAGAAACCACAGACAAACAATATTCAACACAGAAGACCTGAGCAATGTTTTCCTACCCCTGAATGAGGAGCTGCAGGCCGATGTCCCTGGCCTGGCACTGAGGTGGTGGTGGGAATCCGTGGCACAGGTGTGGGAACGACGGGGCGGGGAGGCTGAGGGTAGAGTGTGAGCGGAGGCATTACAGGCACCTGTTGTCCTCCTGATGCTGCTGAAGCCCTCAATAGGTCCTCAGAGATGATCTCCTTTATCCTCATGACAGCCTCTGATGAGAAAAGTCAACAATGTTTAGATATCAGCCATATTCAGTCCCTGGCCACAAAGAACAGGCTTCAGAAAGCTGATGACATTTGTGTATTACATTAGATGAAGACAATGCTAGATGCTGCATATACGTATAAATAGATAAAAAAGTGCCACTTACTATTGACCTGCTCTTGGCTCTTTCCCTGGACATGCAAATACAAAGGTCTTTGTCTAAAAAAAGCAAATAAGAAATGTCATGGCCAATACAGAACTTCACCACTCTTCCAACAACTGTCCTTTTCTTCCATTATCACTGTAACATTGAAGAATTCATTTTATATGGTGACTGATTGACCTAACTTTAACTTAAATTTGATAAACATTCCATTTGTGATAAATATGTTGAGATTTTCTTGGCAAGCAATAAGCAAGTAAGCAATGAAATTACAACTGCAAAGATTTGTAGGACAGCATATTTATAACTTCCAACAACTAGTCAAAACAATGATTTGAACGTGATTTGTTTTTATTGGATCAAATAATTACAATATACCTTTTCGACCATCTGGCATCAAGTTAACCATTCTTATAAGAGTGATTTAAAACTTTAATATATAGAAAAGTACCTTTACAGGACAGAGTTCAGTCATGTCTTAAAGATGTCCATATCTAGGACACATGTGCCAAATATTAAGCTATAGCTGTTATTTCAATGTTTCAGATACATATTTAATCAACATTTAGATAAAGATCTGATCTGAATATGGCAAGTATCATCTCTGATTCAGTATCAGCAGATAAAGAGTATTAAAAGCACTTGGAATGGGGGTTGGTGACTGACTGGGAAAATGCTAGTCTTAGTACATACCCGCCTTGCCCCTTTTCAGCTTCAGTCATGAAATGACCTTTTGTTGAGACGACTGCTCCACTAAATTGTCGGATCTGAAAAAAGGTAATAGGAAAGTGGATTAATACATGAGAGGGATTTTTGGAGAATATGTATATCTAAAGCTGTTAGAGACTTTTCTTAACATTGTTCTCACTTTCAAATGTGTCAAATGCAACACTGCCATGGCCACTTTCACTTACCTCCTCCTGTGTCTTGCCTTTAGTAAGAAGGTCCCTGCAATTTAGTGGTACATCGTTTATGTCAACCTCTGTGACCACCATCTCTTCTGTAGTGGCTGGCACAGGCACACTTGGAGTCTGAAAGACATGTGAAATGACAATGAAAACTGTAAACTCTCCAATGACTGCATAAACAAGACATATAATTTATATTTATAAGTCATGTGCACCTTTGCAAGTAACGGTGGTGGAGTCAACAGCTTTCCTTTTGCCATTAACATGGCATTTATTTTAGCAGCCATGGCTGCAGCCATTTCAACTCCTCCCTGAGGCGCTGGCTTTTCTCCAGTTTGTGGTGACTGAGACACTGTGCTGTTTGAACCTGCAGGGCTGACGACTCCTGATAAAGAGACAGGGTGGCCTGCATTTTCACTACTCCTCTGCTGCCTTACATCTACACTCTGTTTAGGTTGGGCTGGCTGATCCCATCGGCTGGTTAGGCACCTGAGAATAAAAAAACGACAAGCAATCTGTTAAATATAATAACCATAACAATTCATTTTTACTACACCATTTTAACAACAAAACAACATAAAAGTACAAACTTGATGGAAAATGGACTTGCAATTTTAATCAAGATGTTTCGCTACTCATAAGAATCATCTTCAAAATTAAAATTGCAACTTTGTTTGCCAATACTTAATATGTGGTTATACTTATATGACTTAGATTACTGAGAGTCAACAGAACAAAAACCAGAATGGGTAAAGTTTGTGGACTGTGGTGTGGAAAATGAAGGAGGGGCTCAGAGAATATACATTAGTATCCTACATGTTTTTTCTGTCCTTGTATCCTTAGTTTAGACATACTTTTACACTTTGATTTTCCAGAAAATAGGAAGAAAAGGAACAAAAACTATTCAGTATTTTAAACGTCACTGGTAACGTTAATGGAATGCTGTTTATTGTGGCCTATCGAATACCACAATAAAAAAAAAAAATACAGTATGTTTTAATACAGGAGTTTAAAAGGCCTTACGTTGAAAAAGGCTTTGTCTTGTTGATGACGCTAACACACAGTTTGCACCAAAATAACAGGGGTTGCGGTTAATTAAATGTTTATTCTCAGCTAAGCTTAAAACTGCCAAAGTTAGCTAGCGGCAACTAAAAGAAGCTAAGGCTAACCTAGCTAACTTAGCAAGTTACGATCCTGTTTTCGGACTTTCATGTCACCAATAACTCTATTAAAGACTTAAATAAATATATTATTCGAGTATTCTGATAACATAAATCCAGGCCACCTTACTCGTGTTGACTTTAAAAGGCACAAATGATTCCCCACAAGCTAACATCTATTAGCAGGCCCAGACCGTGTATGTTAGCTGGCGGCAAAGCTAACATCTGTTATCCCACATTCAGCGCAGCTAGCGATAGCTTAGCCAGCTAGCTTGCCTCTCAGTGCAAATATGCAGCGTTGTATTAACTCGTATGTTACTTGAGATGTATTTACAGCAAACACACTAAACAGAAACTTACGGTGTTTGTCCAGTCATTCCTGAAGACATAGCACCACTCCACTAAATCTGCAGTAAAATAAAACAGTTTCTAAAAGAGTTGAACGACGGTAGCCATCAGTCCGCTCTCTTTAACGCCGGCGACTTCTTCTGACGTCAGGTCGCAAAGTCTGACTAGGCGGAAGTGGAGCTGTTTTCATGTTACGTAACACGGGTCAGCGATTCTGTTCATTTTTAACTCGGGGTGAATTTTCAGCAGCACAGAGTCACTGATTGATCACAGAAATGTTATATTATACCAGTGTTACAGCCAGCAGTGTGTCTCTATGATCCTCTTACTCTGTGACTCCATGTTGTTAATTTGATCATGACAAAATCTACAGAATATACAGGCTACAAAATGAGTATTTAGACATTATAGTTCAGAAAATATTATAGATTCAAAGGCTGGAAGTGACAGAAGAGAGGGACTAAGTGAAAAAGGTGAAATTACAAATCTGTCTTCCAGAGCCGTGGATTTATTATTAATACACATTACAGGTAGACTACTGATCCTGAGTCTTAGATTTGAACTTGCACAAACTTATAAAGGATCAATGAGCCAGGCACATATTCAACTCAACAAACCCCTCTGCCCCCCAATCAAAAATTGCCTACTGTCTAATACTATCTGTAAGACTATAACAGGCAATATGCCAACATTAAGAAATGCCACATAAAGTTATGAATTGACTCACAATTTTCACCATTCTAATATATTTATAATACATCAGAGTTTGTCATGGATAATAAAGCAATGTCTTAGACTTGTTTCCATCACTGTCCCTGTTTTTGCAGTTTGAAATAGTTCTACTGCATATTTATTTATTTCCTACATTAGAAACGGTACGTTACAACCTTTTTAAAGAATGGACGGCAAGTGTGATTGTACCCTAAGGCAGAGTTCAGACACATAATTAGGACTGCACTAAAAAAAAAATGCAGCCCTCTCTGTATAGTATAGCATAATGAATGGACAGACAGTACATATTCTACACAAATCAAACTAGAAATTAACTATTTGTATCATTCCATTAATATAATTGAAAACACATTGAAATGTAATTAAGAGGAAAGAGACTGTCCTCATACTGTAAGTAAACTGAAAGCAATGCTTAAAATGACCCATATGCTTATGTTTAGCTGACAACGATCTCTAGCAGGAGAGTGAATTATTGACTCTTGTTTGCCAGGAATGAAGGTGGAAATTGAATGACGTTGTCTTCAGAAACACAAAACCTTGATGGGAAGAGGTTGTGGTGGATAGATGAGTCAACAAAGTGATTTAGACATGGGAGACCATTGTTTATTTCTCACTTCCTACCGACAGCCAACATTGTTTTCTTTTAACTGTGACCGCAGTCGTTTCAAGTAGTTTTTAAAACCAGAACATGATCCTAACCCTGAGTCCTGTTTACGCCTAAATGTAACCAAACCTTAAAGCGAGAATTTGTATGTTTTAATAGAAGAAATAACACATTTTTCCTCTTACAAATGAAAAGTTGAAATGATAAGGAATAAAACACACAATTCATCAATTCAATACATTCAGGAGTTTTGCTGCTACAGTCTTACTTGGTCTGGTATGATCACCAGATTAATGGCTAATGTTAACTGTTTGATGCACTTTATTCAGTCACTTTACTGACTTTCACTCTTTTCCTCTTGTGCTAGGCTTACATTAGTTTTGCATTTTAACTAAATATGCAGCAATCTGTCATGCTTCACTGTCGTGTGAGGATTGACCTGGAGGAGATGAATAAGGCTGTTCCTCCTACCCCAGTTGAGATCTGGTATCCTACCACTCGATGTTGAAATTGGACACTATGTTACACTGAAAGAAGAAAAGCAAATTTGTTCAATGTGCACTCAAAGTTTGATTAATTTTTTTTCTTATGTCATTTTCACAGTAGGTACAGAAGATGTCCAAGTCAGGGTCTCAGCCAGCCACCATGCACTTTATGTATCTTTTGCCTCCATTCAAAATTCTGAAAACCTTCAATTCAAACTCCTTATTGCTCTAAAACCTCAGATAGTTCAAAGTAAAACAAGTCACCTAAAGAGGTAGTTGCAAATATTGTGCAATTATTCAATGAGTGAAAAAAGACAGAGAAAGATGACATAAGTAAGAGGACAGACATTGAATCATTTCAGGAAAAAGACTGCAAATTTATAATTGACATTATTTTATTTTTCATTGAATAGTTTCTAAATTTTTTTTCCGTGCCTTCAGACCAAGATGTGAATCAGAAGGAACAAACAAATCCCCTGATTGAGTGTACAATTCTGTCATAAGAGAGAAACAAAGATAACCATGGTCAATACATCTTATTAACCATCATTTGCTTAGCTGTTATGGCATTTATATACTGTTTAAAGAGGAAATATTCTTAATAAGCAACAATCTTTAACATATATTAGTATCCTAATCTGAAACCAGCCTCGAACACAAAGCTGTTCCCTGGGTCTGTGCATAAGGATGTTGGACAAGTGGCCAAAATAGAATGATGTTTGATCAAAAATCAATGCAAGCTGGCCTCTAGGAGACTGCTTAAAGACAGTGATAGACAACTCTGCGATCCACATCCTTCTTAACCATTTAGTTCTCTGTATACATGCTCTGCGGGACCATCCAATTCACAGGTATTCAGATAGCTATAATGGTTGATCTCATTTGCTGCAAATCCAGTGTAAAATTCATTGTCTATAAAAATATTGAGATTTACTTGAACATAACCTTCTGACTATGTTATAATAAAAACTCCAGATGTCCGTTGCAGTTGCACAGTGGGATGTACTGTATAAATATTGTATAAAATAAGGCAGTCTTTTCAGTAGGATAAACCAGATACAAAAATTTCTGGGAGAAAAAATTTTCAAGTCCAAAATGTTTTCACATATTTCTGCTGTTGTCAAATGTCAAGCGGTTTACAGCATTAAACCAAGAGTAAGGGATTGTTGCAACAATGAATACACCCACACCTACAACCCAAACACACCCACACACACATGCACACGCACGCACGCACACATGCACGCACGCACGCACATACACTCCTGATGATCAACATGAACAGCTTATTCTACAATGCAACATCCCATCCCTGGACAAATCACTGAGACGTCGACATTTCTAATATTGTTTACAGTGCAATACAAAAGTGTTCATTCAAACTGGTACTGTACTTTTGATAAGAAAATAAAAATGTTTAATATGGTAATGCTTCACATGAATAATAATTGTGAATTTTTGAGAGTTATAGTAGTATTTGTCTTCATCAGCTTTGGCTTTTCTCTCTCTCTTTTTGAAATTAATTTTGTTCTTATTTATCAACTAATTCATTTATGAATTTTAATATAGAAAATATGGAACATCTAAGAAAAATTAACATACCAAATCATCTGTAATTAGTTACCTATGATCATGATGTCGAGGTTTTTGTCTCTCAGCAGTGGCCTAAAGTAAAGATCCACTCCCTGACCCAAAAAGAAAGCATCCTCCTCTCACATGTCTGTTATGACAGCTACGTGTCAACTTGGATGTGTTTCTGAAGGACACATGAATATATTGCCACAAAAAAAAAAAAAAAAAAAAAAAGCAGTGGAGTGTTCTTTCATGGTGTGGCCTCCAGGGGCAGAAGGAGCAGTCCTGCCTTGCTGTGAGCACAGGGATGGAGGTCAAAGGTGATTGCATGGCCTGACAGTGATTGTACACCTTCATATCCAGACCATGCTTCCATCCACTCCTCCAGTGTCGCTTGCTCCTTCAGTAAACAAGCAGTTTTTACTCAAACAGCAACTTCACAGGCAGACAGGAGAGCCACCATGGTAATTAGGGGACGGATGCTTTGCCAGGAGGCCCGTAACGACACTCTCTCAGTCATGTCACTTGACCAGCTACACTGCGAATGCCTGAGAGGCACAAGAAGTTCATAAGGATGCTGTGTGTCCTTTGTCTGTTTGTCACAGTTCTCATCTGACGGGGGGAGTAAAACCAGCAATATCACTGCTGCAACTGCCTGTCAGGAAGTCCTTCTGTGGTTTCTGTATGGACGGACATGTGGACGCTCGGCGTGCTACAGAAGCAGGAGAGTGAAGGCGAGGAGGCCCTTTGGCTGGCAGGGAGAGAGACGCCCCAGCACGAGAGAGGAGGGCTGCCCCAGACCACAGAGTCCCGGGGCTGGACACTGCAATGCCTACTCTGGAGGCGGTCGCAGACTGTGCAGCTTCCTCTCATCCAGGCCTTTCCAGTACTTGAAGTTATTGTCCAAGTGCTGCATAAGATTGGGGAGGTCTGCAAAAGCTAGAGAGACGACAAAAGAAGCTTTTAATAATAGTGTGATGTGTTTCTTTAAATCAACACCACTATCTTATTAATACAGACGTAGTAAGAATACTCTCTCCTGCTACTGATTCTTCTATCTCAACTCAGGAAAGATACCAAGTAAAGATTCCCAGTATTCTCTTTTTCCCAAATTTTAAATGTGTATATCTCACTGTATTTAAGTCATTGGATTCATTTTTATGTAAGATGACTCAAGGCCAGGGATTGCTGTGGCAGTAAGTAAGTTGGCTGGCTCAATGAATGTATGTATAAAAGTATTTTTTTAAGATGATGATACTTCAGTTGCTAACAGTATGCAGATTTATAGCAGTATATGTATCTCTAGTGTTTTTATCATGCTGTGCAGTCTTACCATCCCATGCATCAAACATGTCCGTAATGAAGTAGTCTATGAAGGAAATCTGGGACTTTGGGATGCTACACGTGTTTCTGTCAAACACAGGCATAACCACTGGTAGACCTTGTCTCTTCTCCTCATCCGTCTGCACCAGAGATGACAGCACAAGTGATCATCACAAACAATGCATACATAAATTACAAAAAGAAAAAAAAAAAACACAGTGCAGCTGCTGCCTGCAGGATCCATCTCCCCACATCATCAACACCATGTTATTTTTCTAATTACCTGTGCAAAATACTCCTCTGAGATGCGCCCGGCCCATTCTATACAGAACTCCTGAGGCCTGCACGGATTGGAGATGTCTGCACACTTAATCAGCATTCGCTTGACAAGGATGCGATTCTCGGGGGAAGTCAGAATGCTTTTGACAGATTCCTCATCACTGTTTCCCTAAAAAAAAATAGAAGCAGCCCATTAGCACAAAGATAACTGAAGCTCTATTTATTAGTCCTCTGCACACAGCAGCTGGACAACTTTAAAAATAACTGACTGTGCTTGTACATTAACCAAACTTGGAAGACAAAACATGGCACTGGCAGCTGACAAAGGTTTTAGTTTTCATTATGGAGAAGGTTTTCAGTGCGTGTTCATTATGAGCTCTTGCGACACTTAGATGTCAAAGACGACAGCACGCAGTCACATGATTTGCAGCCTACTGTATGTTTCAAGATTCAATTCACTGACAATTATGTTAAGCAGAAGAACAGAAGGTCTGTTTTGCTAAGCCAAGATGAGCGAGGTCTCTGTTTAATTTAGACCTTCAAGTCTCAAGGTTAACTAAATAAAAGGATATGTGACACAAAGGCCAAAGAGCTTTTTTTTTTTTTTTTTAAATAAACTACACTTAAACTCCATTATAATTTATACCAAACACATAAATGTTCAATCTGTGTAAAGCTCTGAAATTGACTATAATCAATTTAATAATTCAGGGTAAAATAGGCATCAAATAATCGATTCACATCATCCCTGCCTTTAAAAGGCAAGACAACTTTTAAATGTCTGTGTTGAGCATTCCACACCGAGGCGAGAAAGATAGTACCGAGTTGTAAAATTCTCTCCCCACAAAGATATCTGTGCCCAGGCAACAACAGGCCACAAGTCCCCTGAACCAGTACCATCATCTCCCAAGCTCTTCTTAAACTATTGTTGCTTGTTAGACTGCGCATGATTCTGTGACAGTGTGTGACAGAATGAGATTACAATAGTTTAAAGTGTTTATCTAGTGTGTGAATGCTCCTGTGTGTCCTTCCAGCTCTGACGCACAACACTGATCTATTTAGAAGAAAAAAGAAAAAAACGCTAAAATTAGAACTACTATTTCTACACAGATACGAGGTATAAAGACATGTAAAAGCGTTGCAGCATGATTTCATTTTTAATCTCACCCCATTCTCCTCCAGAGCAGCCAGTGGCTTGTTGATGCTGTTGACAAATTTGTTGACATGTTCAAAGTGTTTGGTCATCTCAGTTGCGAGCACCATATCAATGATTGCCTGTCGTAGTGTTCGATATTCATTCCTAGAGAGAGACAGAGAGAGAGAGAGAGAGAGAGAGAAATCAAATGGGTGAAGGAGGGGAAGGCGGTGAGATGAGGAAAAGAGAAAACAGAGAGAGTGAGATGACAGTGTGGTAAATAGCATGGAAACTCGTGTGAACAGTTTCTCCCTTCTGACTGCAGTGACAGCGGCGATGAATGGATGCTTTGTTCACCTTCCCCCTCTGAGGGGACCAGCGCATGTGAGCTATTCTGCTTTGGGACTCAAATCACATTACTACCCCGCCGCTGTCGACACACACACACACACACAGTGTTGCTTTCATCGGCAGACTCGGCTTATCCCCTATGATGCTTCAGGTGATGTCTGTATCACACACATGTTTTTTAAGGATTTCAATGCATAAAACATCAATGTTGTCAATCTCACATATGGATAGTATATACACATGTTCTGTGTATTACAGATTAATATCTAATTAAGCAAGAAAATGTTCATATAACTGGGCTCTGAGACAAACCATGTATAAGCAGAAATTCACCTAATGTGGATTAATTAAAGGAATAGTTTTGCCAAAAACAACTATAATAATCAACTTCTCAACCTTGTATCAGTAAAAACTGGTAATGTTGAGACACTTAGGTAAATATTGGTCTTTAGAGCACATGATGCACTTATTTGATTGATAGTTTTAATCCTTTGTAGAAGGTTTTAGGCTTTTTCAAATTTCTAACTACGTATTTCTACATCCAGTTAAGTTTAACGATGAGGACTATGTTTTGTGATTGATCCTCTGATCTTCAATTGACCTCACAGCCAAAGCATAAGCCAATAACGACATCTATGAACCATACCCATCTCCTACCTTTCAATGTTTTTGAAGATGTTGCACTTATCATCCCGTGTGGTGATCTGGAAGGCCAGTGCTGCGTGGTGGCTCTCGAGCACAGCTGTGTCATTGTAGAGGATGGCCAGCTCACTTCCTGCGTTGCACAGGAAGCTGTTGGTGCGGCCTGGGTGGTCCACATCGTGCACAGTAGCAGCAATCAGGGCAGCCACCTCGTCAATGGGATCCAAACTTTGCTGTTGGGGCAAGGAAAACAGTGGAAATTTGAAACTGGAAAGTCTGGTAGTATATTACCACCCTGGTCTTATTGTTATCAGGGGTGATGTTTGGCAGGTTTGAATGATTAATTAGGTCAAAAGCTGGCACATAATAACCTTCTACGACACTTGATATGTCACATCCCATTATCTGCACAACTGCGATGTGCATCTACTTTAAGCTTCAGGCTGAACCAAGACGTATCGGTTAATGTTCACCTTAATTTAAACTGCATTTACATGGGATCATAAGCTTTCCCATGACACCAAAGACATGCAACTGACTGTTAAAACGTAAAATGAGTGTATTCCCAATGGCCCAATATACTGTATTTTAAGCATTACACAGCTAAATGAAAGGATAGATCAAGCAAATACGGAGAATCCTTCATTGCTGAGTCCAAGTTTTGAACCTACTTTTGAGGCTATTGTTTTAACATATTCATTTCAATATTAACAGAACTGGTTTATGGAATAAATTGAGCACAAAGAATTGAGCTGCACTCAATTGTTTATAATTTTAGGCAACATATTTATGCAGTAATTTATTGCTTGCTGGGCAGCTTTTTGTCACATGTGCCACAAGTCTACAAAAAGTTAAAAAGTATAAGTAAAGAAAAAAAAGTAACACTACACAGATCATCAAACTGATTAATTTGCAACATAACAGACCTGCTAACCTGTCTGTGGAGTTCCAGGGATTCATTAACCTTGGGTGATGTAACTTCACAGCTCACTGGCTAAGCCAATGAAAGATCACTCCAGTCAGATCAGAAATAGACAGTTTGGTAATCAGCTTAGCCAGTGCATGTCCTAAACCAGTGACTGAGCCACTGACACACTTGGGCAAAATCAAGACTCTCTTGGATAACGTAGGCTCAGACAGGACACATGACACACAAGACTAAGCAGGGAGCTGTGATAGTAGAAAATCCCAACGTCTACATACTATGGGTGTTTGAGCCCACAACCAAAGCGGTGGAGAACACTTGTAGATGAAATGCTGCAGCCTCTAACACATGGCAATGCTTACACTTACAGGGAATTATGGGAATGGTATCACACTGATCACACTATAGAAACTGTAATGATAGAGCACTAACTACCACTTCATTCATATTTCATTATATATACACAAATACCAGCTAAGTGATCTAAGACTTATTTCAAAAGCCTCCCTGATAAAAGCTAATAATGAGTAATGACTGACTTAATCTTGAACTGTGATTTACAAAATGCCAGAAAATAGTAGTAAATAGTAAAACATGGCCATAATATCCCAGAAACCCAAGGTGACATCTTCAAATTCCTTGTTTTGTCCAAAAAAATTGTTCAAAACCCCAAAGATATTTAATTTAGTATCACATAAACCAAAGACAGGCAGTAACAAAGGAATCAGTGAATGTTTGGAATTTTTAATGAAAAATGACTTGATTGTCTAAATAGTTGCTGATTAATTTTTTGTCCATTGGCTGATCGACTTACAAAACCCACCAGTAGCAACATTTTGAAAAAATAGCATGTTTTCTTACAAATATTTACTTTACCTTGACCCTCTCCTTGCAGAGGAAATATGCTGTTGCGTGCAGGACATCAGCCGCATGAGAAGAGTTGTGGTACGAGTTACTGGAGTGGTAGTTTGCTTCAATCACTTGTAGCCAGGAGCGCAAAGTGGCCTCAGGGCAGTTTAGGAACTCGCAGACCCCAAAGCGGGAGAAGATCTTCAGACCCAAGTAGGTCAGAGGCCTGCAGGAGGATTCAGCATGTTAGTTCAACATAAACTCTCATCCTGAGCTCTCCCTGATACACAAATAAAAATTGGACTCAGTCCTTTAACTGCGTTGTTGCCTCACCGTTTCATGGTCGCAGCCTCCAAGTTGAAGATGTCAAAGTCCCAAGAGTCCTCGTTCTCCATGGTCTGAGCGATACGAGGGGGGATGTCATTTAGCGACAGAGGGGTTATCAGGTGACTGGGGATATGGTGGGGCTCTGTGAGCAAAGGAAGAGACAAGAAAGGAAGCATTCAGATAAAGAAGCAGGGCCGAGAAATGTGTTGTTCACCACCTCAGGATAAACCACAGAAGTAAAAAATATTTCAGTTTTTAAAAGCAACAGAGCTGGAAAAAATAAATATGACACTCATCTCTCCCGTATGCTTTATGCAAACTTACGTTTCGTGGAAAAGATGTATTCATTTCCTGACAATCTGCGTAAACCGTCCTGTGAACGAGGAAGAAAGAAAATGTCAGAGACTGAGTGTGACAGACTGACTGCATACGTACATTCATAAATGCATCCTTTTTGAAAAGATACTTTAAGAGTTCGGGTCTGTGTTAGATACAAAAGACTCTACAAAATAATTCAGACAGTGAAATTGTTTGGATGCTTTGGAACTGTCCAACTCAGACATTTACTCTTACATCAGATCTAATAGAAAAGTCCTCTGTGCTAAATTAAGCTGCAAGGAGCACCAAGACAGACAACAGCTTGGACGTTAGAGGAAAGAAAACTGGGTGAGACCAGTCATGATGCTGTGGGTACACACGGGTATAAATCATCACAGATGTTTCATTGACCCACAAAACAAGACGAATGATGCCCAAATTTAGCCACAAGTCAGGGGGAATTTCCCTCAGAAAAGTAGATAAGACACCTTTAACACCTCAGAGCACCAGAGGTATCCGGACAAATTAAGGTTACACCCAACTAAATTTAAGGAGCTAATGACGACCATGACTAGAATCTCAATCGCTCATTTTAAAGCGATTTTCCCAACAAAGACAACAATTAGTATCTGTGTTTATCGTAAGTCAATGTGATTTTAAAAAGAAACATGAGTTTTAATTTTGGATCCGTCTGAATGCCTCGCTGCTGCATTCTGATTGAGGCAAGAGCGCAACAAATTACAACTGTGTCATAAATAAGAGGAAACAGAGAGCAGAGATTTTCCTGGTTTTTCATATTACCACTTTTATGAGTGTTCCTTCATGTGTGAGTATGACACAATATTTTGGAGGCTGTGTTATGCTGACACCTCATATCGTTTCCCCCACTGAGGGAGTGGAGGGATGAGGCGGCCAAGCTGAGCTTATTAATGAAACCAATATGCAGTTTAGGAAATGATTACCATATTTATGAACCATAATAGTTGTGTCAGAAATGACACCATGATAATTTATGTACATATGTCAGATAATCTACAGTAAATTATTCCATTATGACATTTGTCTTCCTCTGGGCAGCGCTACATGCTGGGAGAGTAAATGGGGCTTATCAGTGAAGTAACACTTCATCACCCAAATAATCAAACACAGCTTCTCAGTGGTTAGAAGTATAATGATCCGGCTCCTCCAGGACAGTGATTTGTATCAGCTGTGAATAATAGAATACGTGTTAAGAATTTGGAAAGTAAAGGTTGAAAACTGTTCAGTCGACTTTCCAGATTGAAGTATTTGAACAACTACTGGATGGATTGACATGAATGTTTGTACATGTCCCCAGAGGAGGAATCAGGATGACAACAGTGATCGCCTGACTTTTCCTCGAGCGCCACCACGAACCTGACAATTGTGGATTTGCAGGAAATGTCTCAACATGGCATGAAATCTGGTACAGACATTCTTGTTCCAGCACCTCAATCAGGTCAAAAATGCAATTTGTCCAATACTTGACCAAAATCTGCACAACTAATGACATCCCCATCATCAGTTCCTGCACAGCTGCTCACATGACTGCACACTCTCTTGTTTTAAGTCAGCAAAAACTGATTGCGGAAGTTTTGCATCCATTACGGTTTATCAAAAAATTGTTTACATGTGTCTCTCAAAGAATAACTGTGGCAAGAAGCTACAATGAAGTCATTCTGATCGAAAAATTTATTGTTGGTGCGGTATAAAACCATGTCCTCAGGCCAGTGTGTCATGAAATGAAATCATAAAAATAAAACATTGTGAGCATTAAGGCCTCCACGTCTCTCAAACAACATTTTTTGCCACTTGTCATCTATGCAAATGACAGGCCTATATCACCCATTCATTCTGGTGCAAGATATATATATTTTGGGCGTTAGTGAGTGCATGGGTGTGTGTCACAGAGTGAAATGTTTACTTCACAAGTGAAAAAGGAAGAGGAGACTGGCTCATCTTTGACCCGAGCATTGTCTCATGGTGGCGCTGCCTCTGTACACACTGGTTATTTTAAGACTTTCTCCCCACAAAGATGACAGCCCTTCTCTTAATGTTCACTGGGTCTTCTGAGTTCAGACTCAACACACCTCACCACAACAAACTGAAGGAAGTAAATATGCAGCCAGGCGCTTCATAATAAGATGATCGTACATAAATAATCATCTAAACCCGAAACGCACACCTCATGGTTTTCTGGTTTCATCAGCCTTCATCGCTTATGCAGAAGGAATATTTCTGGGGAAGGACTCTGTAACAAGCCTCTGCCTCTGTGTATCCACAGTGTACATGTATAAGTAAAGCCATGCTTATTCATCTGATCCAAAGAACAGGATGTTTCCAGGCCTGTGGAGTCAAGAGGAAGAGGTTCATGTGAGTGTGACTGTGTGCATGTGTGCAGAGAGAGAGGAGGGGGGGGTAGAGGAGGGGGGAGAAAAAGAGGGTTGGGTGGGCTTTCCTCTCCAGCCTACAGGAGCACAAAGGACAATCTAACACTTCCTCTGGGGTTGTTGCCAAGACTGCCAACTTGGCACTCTTTCTACTTCTGTACTTCACCATTGCTGTCTGTTAATCTCTTTCTGTCTCTCTCTCTCTCCCTCTGACAAATATGAACAGAAGTCCTCACAGAAAAAAAAAGTCCACACGCAGGGACGCTCCTGACTCTCTGTGTCCTATATTTAACACATTATCACAGGCTATCACAGTGAACGCTTCACGCACATTCATGGAGACATGCGTGTTATCACTCTGGAATTCTGCGAACGCTCTGACGTGTGTTATCATATGGGAGTCGAGTCATTCGTAGCGGAAGGAAACTGTTTGGGTGTTTCAGGCTTCTCGAAGGACCCTCGTGCTCTAAAAGGACCCGCCGCTTACCGTCATCAGCCCCCCCACGAGGTCATTCGTGTGGGGGTCTTCATCCTTGGTGCCTAACTGGGGGGAGTAGAGCTCGGTGGTCCTCAGGATCTCCAGTACCCGATCCAAGGCCTCTGCCACGGGCATAGGACTGCTTTCCTGCGCTGCATTAATGATGTTGATTACCTGGATGGCACAATAAGTACAATAATAATTGGTATGACAACAATAACACTGATCATAGTAATAGTAATAATAGCAAGCAACAAGTGGGTTTCAGGCTTCACAAAGCTGAGAAAAGTCACTTCAGCTAGTTTAATTCTGTTGAAGGAGTGAGAGCAATCGCACACTTGTTTCAACATCACAAAGCCTGCAGCATGACGCTCTCAAAATTCCACCATTTGTATAAAGAAGAAGGAAATAATAACATATCCCAAAATATCAAACAATTCCTTTAAATAAAGAAGCAGCTGAAATAATCTAGACATGACATAAAAACATGTAAGATAGACTCTGTCTCAAACATTGATGAAAGATCCACACAGAGATTCACATTTATTTTCACTCTAAAATATGAACTTGAAGGTTCTAACAATGAGCACCTGTGGCGAGGTAAGCACACACACACACATACACACACACACACACACACACACACACACACACACACACACACACACACACACACACACACTACCAGCAGTTCTATCAGTGCTTTATTCTGAAGAGGATGACGCCTACAGGGACTGACTACACAGTCAAATGATACAGCAGTGGAACTGCAGTGTGTCATATGACCCATCCCTGGGGACTTTCTCTGATTCCGACTATCCAGGCTGCAGACTACATAAACCACTGAAACAGCAGGTCATTCTGGTCCGACATGCGTTCCCGTCTTGTGCATGAAATTTTGATCATTTATCATCTTATCAGCCCATCTCCTCTTGTCATGGTATGCATGGCCTCTAGCCTCAGTGCATTGAGCTGTACAAGAAGTGCTAATGGCAGTTGTGGCAGTTTATAACTCAAGAGTTCAGTCATGAGACACAAAACATCAGTACAAAGTGCTAATCATATGATGGATGCTCTGAGGGGTGATGAGGAGGGAGATGAACCCACCTTGGTGATGGGAGCTTCTATAGTCATGGAGTGGATACGGGCCATTGAGGAGTGCCGTCGCTGCGAGCTCCCTGGAAGAATAAAAAATAAAAAAACATCTGCATATTGTAATTCAAAAACAAATTAAGCTGCAGTTTTCCAAACACTTTATAATGAGTGTGTGTGTCCAAACAACACTTGATGCAAACAGGCAACTGGGAAGGTTTCATAAGCTGACAACAAATGCCCAGAGTTTCCATCATCTATCTCCCTTCACCCTCACCATCGCTCCCCCGAGATGTTGTGGATCTTACGTCCAGAGAGCCTTTCCTCCGGTCTTTGTGCTTACTGGATTGGATGTCTGGGGAGAAGAAAACACCTAACATTAACACACACACCCACACACAAACACAGTTCAAGTTTCATGACAAGGTTGATTTTGGCCCCCATTGTAATATCCTTGGCAAGAGGATGAGGTGCCTTATCAGTCCAATCTGAAATTAGCCCAGTCTGTTTTTGATCACTATAACTCTGCTTATTGATGTTGTGGTTTCTCACAAGTTTTTTGTTTTGAGGTTTTATCCTGTAAAATTTTAATAATTGGTCAAAGTTGGAAACAAAAAGGTGCAAGACCCAACTAAGTGAAAAATAAAAATTCTATGTGATATTATACATTCTGCACATCAAAGAAGCTCCAGGAAAAACTCCAGTTCTTGGAAGAAAATTGGAAGTCACATCCATAATCTGTTTAGTTTCTCCTGTCACATCTGTCCCAGACATTTAAAGGATACGGCTGATGTTACTCTTTCTTCTTCTTACTGCCAATAAATGCCATAAAAACTTAAGACTTAAAAACATAAAAACTAACTTAAGACTTTTGGTTGGGTTGTAACATTAGAAGCACATTCAACCATTAGAGCCTCTAATCAGAAGACCTAGGGCACATAGGGGTGTTTTAAAAGAGCTGCAGTAAAAAATACTGTTCTGTAAAACCATACAAATCTTCATAAACAAAAGGCAAGATTTCAAAGTCACTTCTTTTCAGTGAGCTGGTGAAAGGACGCCAGCACAGGAGAGATATGATCCCTGTTTTGTTTGCCTGTCAGGAGCATAGCTGGTGCATTTTGAAATCACTTGCAGCTGTGAATTGGCTTTACAGTTGATACCACAATACAGCAAGGAACAATAGTCCAGGATAACTTTTTCAAGATGAACAAAAGACAGAATTCATTTCTTTTGAGATATTTCTCAGCTGGATAAAGCAGGACTGGACACTGTTAGTCTTCTGTTTAAAAGTTGGGTCACGATTAACAGAACACAATGATTTTCTGGCATGGTGCAATACACTTACTGTATTTCCAAAAATCCTTGAGTTTACAAAGTTCAGATTCCTAAATGTCCAATCTCCAATGTATTGTTATTAAAGTCTGACAAATATTTGTTGTTTGTAAATCCAGTAAAATCAGCACTGTGTATAATTTGTGTAACACTGGAACTGACAGATCGAAAGTGACGCAGAAAGAACTTTCAGAGATAACCTGAACTACTCAAATCTGCAAGGCTCCACAGTCTTTGGAGGGTTCAGCATAATAAAATCCCCCGTAATGTTACTCTAATAGTCAGTAAAGAGCGAGCACCTACAGTGGGCGTAGGACAGGATGGATCTTACCTGTCTGAGACTCTGCCTGCACACGTTCACTGGTTTTATCACTCTGCATGGACAGAGGAGAGCAGCACATTGGTACATTCAGGCCAGAAAGCTCATTTCATTCATTGATAATCAGCAAAACCGGAAACGCATCTTACCTTATTATTATCATTTAAAGGCCAGTTGATAGACACATAGTGTCTGATTTTTCTGTGAATGACAAAAGCCACCAGGAAAAATAAAGGGATACAATCAATATTCAATCACACGCTATCCAGTATAATTACCGATGCCCCTGTCCTCAACATACTGTCACTCACCCTCCCTGTCCAATTACAGGTGTGATCTTCACATTTTGCTGAATGCTGTCTCCATTCTTCTTTTTGGCATAATAAATCCCCTGCCACTCCTGGAACATAACAAGCCCAAATGGGGAGATAAAATGAAACATACAGACACATATAAACCACATTTAGGCGACTTTCAGCATAAAAATTAACAAAATATAAGATTGGAAAATGTCCTAAAAGGTGGTGTTTGTGGTGCAGGTTAGGTGGGGTGGGTTGGAGTATATCAGAGAGCAGCAAGTTGCTTTAATGGGTTGGGGGAGCGCTCCTGGAGTCCGGTGCGCTCGTTTCATGTCCCCCCACCTACAGACTGCCGTGGCAGCTTAAAAAGGCCCTTCCTGCTGTTAGCCTGTCTGGGACTGACCTTCGCTCTCTGTGTAGTAAGATTACAGCACAGCCATCAACCGCTGTTCTTATGCACATGAAACAGAGCTGCTGGATGGCCAGTGGTGCAGACTTACAGCACACATGGATGCACGTGCACGCATGCATGCACAGACACAAAGAGCAAGAGCAGATATCTAACAGCACTCAAAAGACTGATCTAATTGTGATGTGATAGTCTACAATGACAACTATACATACACACTATATAACATTTCTATGCACGGAAGAGTACCAACAAGAATTTGATCATTTATTTTCTGATGAAATTCCTGATTCAGTAACTACACTGAAAACTGTGTTTGGACTGAAATGTAGAGTGCAGATGATGAGATAATTTAATGAATGCATATTACCTTTCCTTTCCGTATGCAGGAATTTATTGTTTCAAGGAGATCAGGCTTATTCTTCTCACTTTTAGGCACTTCTATTATTTCCTTCCCTATTAGCTCGCCTTGTTGGTAGCCCATAATGGACTCGTAGGCAGGGTTCACGTACTGTGGAGGAGAGGTAAAGACAGTGTTCAGGCTCAATCTGAGATGGTGTTTGACTGTTTGTAAAGTCCGCAATGTGTTCAGACACAGTTAGGATGACGACCTCTGACATAATACAAACTTTGCCAACTAAAACAAAAGGTTTTAAGAGAAGCTGCCACATTCGTTTCTTAATGCATTGAGCTTGCAAACACATGTTACATGTGAAAACATAATGTGATAACACATGCTATAGGGCTTTGATCTAAACAAAAATGAGCCATTCAGGGGGCCAGAGACCGCAACTATCACCACTGAGATCTGGGATCACAAGACACAGGCACTAAAACAGGAGAGAGGAAGAAAGGGAAAGAGGGGGAGGACAGAAAGGGAGAGAAAGAGACGCTGTTCATCACAATAAAGCAACTGGAAGCATTAAAGTTTGTTAGAAACCCACCTGAATTACTTGATCTTCAGAGGTGATCTCTATGGCCTCTTGGCTTTGTTCTAGAGCTGTGAAAATAGCATTTCCAGCCCTTGTGCAGGTGGAGAGACAAGAGAATCATTGTTAACATATGCAACACATGTATCCAGCATTTATTTATAGACATATATACAAGATACTTAAATTAATGAAAAAGTAAAAGTGAATAAAAGTAGATAATCTTTCTGATGTCTTGCTCTAAGCGCAACAGCTCTGAATAAAGGTGCTATATATCTAAAATGTAATTACAACACTGTATAACACTCAACTAACCTCAGTTTGAACTGCGCCCGCACCTCTCCATGCTCCAACTGTAGCAGCTCATTATAGCAGGCCATCATATTGGCATTCTCCACATATCTCTGAGGGTCAGAGGGCACCACGGATCAATCAACTAATGTCTCATTTTCATGCATATATCTATTACGGGATATGCCATAATGCTGCTACTGCCATGATTCAGGTTCAGAGAGTTCGATGTCTCCTCAGCAAACAAAAAGGATTTACAATCTGTATTCCTGCTTTACAGTGAGTGTTGACAGTAGGGATATAAAAAAACACATCACAATAAAAATACAAATGCAGGCAGACACAGATACACACATTCACACACAATGTCACTCACCCTATTAAAGCCGGCATTGATCAGGGGCATCACAGAGGCTTCCTCTCTGTCAGGCCTTAAAAAGAGAACACGTGTCAGAACCCAAACATCGCTATGACAAATGCTTGTTTAGAGAGGTTTGCTGGAGGCCCCAGCTGAGTCAGGCATTTTAATTCAGACAATACTCCTAATCATTAGCTAGTTAAAAATATAGCGAGGAAAAGGATAAAAAAAGGGCAGAACGGGGAGGGGGGGGCATCAAGTTGTACGTACCTTTTCACAACGGCGACTATCACAGTGTTTTCTGAAGAGTTGACCGCTCTAATTGACCTGAATGTAAACAGAGGGAGCCTTTTAACCAGTGAGCAGGCTGGTGGAAAAGCCCATGGCATCAAATCAATGTATTTTTCAGTATTTCACGCTCCGATTCTCCCAGGCAGGCAGAGCCCAGTGGTGGAGCTCTGTGAGCAGGCCGAGGCCTCTGAAAGAATGCAGTGTACAGGGCCACTCATCCGCCTGTGGTTTTCCCCAGCCAGTGGTCATAAAGGCCCTTTAGTTCCCCATCGGAGCCTGTGCGTGTACACTGAACATATGGATTGGCCAAAATGAATAGGGTTAACATACACGCTGGGCAGGGCAAATGAATGTTTGTAAATGTGTTTTTGGTTTGGGCAGAGGCTAAAGATAGAGGGTGGTATGGGCAGGCACCGCTCATTTCTCATCGGCATGACTCCACTAGGTAGCATGCGATGGAAGCTGGTGAGCCCAAAGTGAGCTGGCCATTTACACAGAGTCATGATCACATGTATTATCTAATGTACTGTAACACATGAATAAGGGTGCTATAATTTGTCCTATCAAGATCATCTGGTCTGGATTATGTCATTGACCTTAGTTGACAGTTACTAACAGAACTCAATTCAACTTTGTCCATGTTTGTGCCTCTGGTTTGTGATTCCCAAACCAAGGGCACTGTTACCTCACGGGGTACTTCTGCAGTCATCAGTGGGTGTGGAGAAAAATTGTGGAGAAGCTCAATTAATTGAAATTTAGTAATAACAATTAGATCTTTTTAAAAAATCCAGTTATTGAGTCAGCTGTAATGCCTGAACGCAAAATACTGTGAATGAGAGTGTGTGAAAACTTGTTAAGAAGCAAACAGAGAAGTCTAAACACTTAACTAAAAGTAATGGATACATGGTGAAGAGTTAAAAGTAATGGATAAACAGTTGAAATAGGTAACAGTTGGATACATGGTTGAAATTTCTAAGAGCAATGAATAAATGGTTGAGAAGAGAAAGTCTTTCTAAAGAGCTCCAGGACTCCTTCCAACCCCGACTCCATCCTGATGAAACTGTCTGTGGTGCATGCATAAACACATACATGTCATGTGCATGAACAGTTTGAGAAACATGGTCACTGTATTGAAAACGTTTCCCTTTGACCACTTCAGTACGAATGCAAACTTGACCGTACCGACCTCTGGCAGTTCAGTTGTGTGAAACAATCATTTTAACAATATCCACTTGTTTTTCATTAATAGGCTTAAATAGCCACCAGCTTAAAATGTACACATTTGGAACATGACTGGTGTTAATAAAGGGGCACTTGAGTTCATGTGGCCAGGCTGTGGGGGTAAACCAGGCAATAAATAATGGGGAACCACTGCACTACATCAGGAAATCCAGCATGAAGTAGAAGTACACTGATGATGAAAGAACTGGCCTACCGGCATAGTGCTTCAGCGTCAAAGTGTCTGGAATGTCTGTGGTCAATGATGACGAGGTCGTGATGCTTCTCCAAGAAGCATTCAAGAGCCGACTCCGGTGTTCGTGCCATGCTGCACCTGAAGTTGGCCTTCTCACATGCCCAGCAGAAGCCATTACTCTGACTGTCCTCTTTGGCAAAAACTAAAAGTACCTGCGAAAAGAAAAATGAATACTGAGGAATTTGTATTTTTAAATTTGAATTCTTACAATGTTGTACTATTACTACTATCAAAAATCATCATATCTCTTTGCAAAGCCATCTTCAATCCCAACTTTAGTTAACTCATATGATACTTATGGAGTAAAAATATTATAATACATGAGCGAAAAATTAAGAGTAGCTCAATGAAGAAAACGGGCAGGAAAACAAAATAAACAACATCAGATACTTACATGTAAACAGGTTTATTCAAACAGGTATTAATTAAGATGCAATGAAACAGTCCACAAACTAGTTTTCCTAATAACAGGGGACTCAACTTTGGAAAATACAGCAAAGACTTGAAAGTGGCTTGAAAACAGAGAGCTGCAACTTCTGATTATTTTACATTTTTGTCAAGTTTTATTAAAATGTACAATTAATCAATTAGTGAATAAAAGGTTAGAAAATAAGACCAACAGTCCAGTTTTCAAAGTTATTCAATTTACACCGAAACAAAAAAACGTAAATGTATGGACATATGGTCTCTGTGTTTGGTGGGCGACAATTATATGGAAGATACAATACTTTAAATGGGCTGGAAATATCATTCATTGTAAAACATTAGAGAGCTGCAGGGCTAATAGATAAGTAGCTGTAATCTGATTAAGAAATCTGACGAATCACAAATGATCTTCCTCCACCCTGCCCTATGGAATTAGTCCAGTAAAAAACAAAAGCAGAGTGCTACAGTGAAATGTGGTTTTGATGCCTCAGTGTATCAGCAGCTCTGAGTTGTCAAGTCATCAATGGTGCATTCATGCTCATTTGCGCCTGTCGTCCTAATCAGCCTGCAGTGCGGGCTTGACTGTGACCTCAGGCCTCCATTGGACAGGCCCTGATTGATCAGGCTCAGCTCGTACTCGGGTGCGTCAGAGATTTTATTGTCCGCTGCCATGATCTATGACACAATTAGTCGAGGTGGCCTTGACTGGCTGCGGCCCCTCCCACCGCTCTGCCAAGGCTGTGGCAGAAAGCTCGCTGCTACCGTCAAACTGGCCATTGAGAGCACGCTCTCTCTCTGCCAGCATACTTTCATATAACCCCTTACTTGCGTAAATACTGGACCAGAGATTTAGGCCTGCCTCCAAGAGCAGTGCTGCACTAAGAGTAGATTCATGAGTCACTCTCTCAAACAGACGTCATCTCCAACTGTTGGCAGGCAGCAGAATGAATGTAAAGAAGGGAAAGTTTGTTCTGCAGTTTCAAGTTTGCATCACACCTGTAAAATTGAGTTAGGGCACAGAGAGCTGACTTGGTTGCGAAAACTAGAGCTACTGTCCTCCACACAATGAGGGGACAGAGGATTGGCTGTTTTGACAGTTGTCCTTTTGATTCATTGTGACGATTGGCTTTATTTAAGTACCAGAGCGCAGCTTCAGGCCTGAAGCACAGAGCCCTTACGCCTCACAGGGGTGTTGCTAATGCAAACCATATTCCACATATGAACATTTTCCCTACAAGCGGCAATAAGTGTCCGGGTCATAAATACATCACCGCTGAGTCCTGCAGCTATGTTCGGTACGCACAGGGAATTAGATCAGAATTCCACATTGGGATGTTGGTAGAAAAGTCAACATTCCCGCAGAGGTGGAGAAACGGGGTAATATAGACTGAGATAAGGTCTTTTCCCAAGCCTGTTCTCAGACTGGACAGATACGCCTGGCTCAGTAATAACACACCCAGCCGCAACAGACAAGAAAAAAAAAAAAAAAAAATCTCTTAAAGTACATTCAAGCAAAAATGTTTTTTAAGTGAGGAAACACCATTTATGCTCCAAAGAAACAGATCACAAAAAGGCAGAGAAAGTAGCAGAAAAAGAACAAGAGGGGGAAAAAATAGTTTGAAGGGGGTAGCGAGGATTTTGGCAGGGTCCGATCGCTCTGTCTAGAAAACATCATTGTTGAAAACAGAGAGGGCCCGGCCAGATCCTGTGAGCCGCGAGAAAAGAGGAGGAGTAGAGAGGAGGAGGGCATGACAGGATCAGCTGTGAGTGACAAAAACAGGAAGGGGATATCTCTCTACCTCGTTTTCCTACTGTGGTCACACTGGAGCGCATCGGACAATAAAGCCGAGTCTGTGCACTCACACATGGCATTAAATTACAGGACGGCTCACGTATTGCTTTTCTTTGGCTCTCACCGACTTCATGTCATCATTGTTGTGCCAAGTTTAGTAGCTTTGTGATTTTATTCTAATTAACACGTGTGTTTTACTTGAAGAAGAACAACAATTTTCATGTTTGTTTCATCTGTGAAATTTAAAAAAGTGAAAAAATGCCAGAATCAGAACTTGAGGCAACGTCCTCAAATGTTTTGTCTCACCAACAGTGCAAAAGCAAAAGTGTTCAGTTAACTACTATATATGACAAAAAACCAGTAAATCCTCACATTCAGGCAGCTGGAACAAGCAAATGGGCAAAATTAATAAAACTTTTCAGACGTTTTCAAAGTTTTCACACAAGAGCAGCAACACATGCCAAAGGAACAAGCGCTGTACCAAACTGTATAATGAACCATTGAACGTCAGAGAATGTCCCACTTGCAGTGACGACACTGGTCCATGGATCCTCTGTGCCGCTCTTCCATAACGTGCATTGTTCATTATGGTATGTTCTTGGTCATAAATGTTTGGCCTTATTCCCTTGACAACCCGAGGCTGCGTCGCACACAATACGTCCATTAACAGTTTTTTTTTCTTCTTCGTCTTTGAACGTTTGCATGGGGACTTTTTTCTTCTTTAATCTCTTAGCGAGGTGTGATATCTTTCAGAAACTCAAGATTAGTTCAAACAAAAGCTGACATTTGGAAATACTAATCCTGGAAAAATGCTGCCAAATATTGACAGTCGCGCCAAGTTTAGTTCCACAGTTCAGCTAAAAGGCCCTAAATGATACGGGTCGGGACATAAACATTTCACTGGAGCACTTCTGTTGTTCTCTGGGAGGCCTTAATGCATTCAAGCACATAAGCATCAATCATTCACACGTTTGTCATTGTTTTACGATACCTGAAGTGGGTCTTTAAATAGCTTCATTGGTCCAAATTGCACCTCTGTTAATGTGGTCTGAAAGATAACAAGAAGAAAACAAGGATTAGAAAAAAGAAAAACATTGCAGAAATGAGATCTTTTCAATTTCAGTTTTTTCATATTTGTTTTTTAGCCACCATGTTTTGTTGGCATTTGCTTTACTTCATTTAAGATCCCACAGAACTCATAACATTAGCAGACTCAACCAATGAAGAAAAGTACTGAAGTGTCAAAATACTGGAATGAAAAAGCATCACTATCACACCAAACAAAGGAAATATCTAGTATTTGTTCTGTTACATTATATTATGCACAGTATACACAGTGTTTACTATCACTGAAACCACAGACAGACCTCAAAAATATTTAACCATTGTATTTAACCATGGTTTTCAGCTGCGGTCTTCCACGTTCTGCTACTTTATACTTCTACTTCACTGGACTTGTGCATTACACACACAATACACATCATACTACATATTGTACATTTTTATTGTACGACAGCTTTGCTTACTAAGTTAGTGTACAGATTCAAATTTTACATATACAACATGATCATCTTACAAAAAATTCTTGTATATTAAACTACCTAAAATGAAATTGTTGAAATTAGTTTCACATTAACCACCTACAAAGGTAAAATGCCTCTTACACAGTATTGCATCAGTAAAAAAAAAGCAATCATCTCATATAACACTCAAAAGGACCATTTGTTTGCATCATAAGTCCTTATTGCCTCTACTTTTATACTTTAAGTACATCTTGCTACTTAATAAAGGGTCTGGAAATTTCTAATATCACTAGTTTTAGGACCAAACTGTAGCACAAATGCTACAAAGATTGGGGTTTTGCACAGTACAAAAGCATTTAAAATTAGCTGCACCTTGACCTGTTAGAACAACAACATGCTGCTAATACATGAATGCCTCTGTAATAATCCATTTGCAAACAGACAACAGTTTTATGACGTGATCCTGAGCCCATGTAGCAACATCCTTTATACAATCATGTGTTTGACAAAGTGTTGAACCTCTCTCCATCCTTGCTTGTGAATGACTGAGCCTTTCCAGGATGAACCTTTCATACCCAATCATGATACTATCACCTGTTACCAATGAACCTGTTTACCTGTGGAATGATCCAAACAGGTGTTTTTGGATCAGTCCACAACTTTCACATTCTTTTGTTGCTCCTGTCCCAACTTGTTTGAAACATGTTGCTGCCATCAAATTCAGAATAAGCAGATTTTTACAAAAATCAATGATGTGGTCAAACATGAAATATATTGTCTTTATATTGTTTTCAATTGAGTATATGTCAAGAAGAATCAGCAAATGATCACATTCTGTTTTATTGATGTTTTATACAGCGTCCCAACTTTTTTGGAATCAGGGTTGTACAGTACTTTTGAATGCAGGACTTTTCCACCATGGACTGAATCGGCAACAAGTGCTGGTAATTCAGTGTTTGGATGTCTAACACTATATGATATAGTTGTGAAAAAAAAAAAAAGACAGATTCCACACAGACAGGTTTTCAACTCATTACACTTTGCCTACACGAGCTTACTCTTTTCTGTCTGCAAATAATTTAGCTTCCTTCCTGCTAAATGGGACCCAGCTCAGGGGTTAGTAACCATAGCAACCAAGCCCCTTGCGGACCGCCATCCCTCTAGAATTCCTCTTCTCCGTAAACAATCTACACATGTGAGGAGGAATACAGAGAGGAATTTCAGAGCATGCCGGGCTGCACTAAATCACTTCTTGCTAAATTGTAAGCCTTTTGAAAGCTCCGTGAAACAACAAAAGGGGGAGGAAAAAAAGCTGATTAGCCCTCGGTCGAAGCCAAATTGACGTCATCATGACACTGGGCCGTTTGTTGTAGTTGTCCGCAAACAAGGAGTACGGCATCAGGATGGCTACGAGCTGATGCTCCGCGATCATCTGATCTTTGAACAGACACGAGGACGCGGTCGCATGATGGGCTCATGTGCACTGGAGAGACAGTATGCATGTGTTAGTGTGTGTTTCTGTGTGTGTGTGTGTGTGTGTGTGTGTGTGTGCGTGCGGCTATATAATAGAGACTAACATATGGAAATGCCACAAACTCTTTTCCAAGAGGGTTTGACCAAACAAGACCCAGTTTTCCCGTTGTCAGATGTGATTTCAGTGACTCTGACCACGTGTGTCAGAACAAATAACTCAGTGCTCAGCTTTATTAATTCTGATTAGAGATTCAAACCACCCATTCATTTTCCTGCGGAGGTGAAACAAAACATTCCCTCTTCTATAGACTACAGCTGGGTAAATGTCACAGATGGTGGCCGCGCAAAAATATACCACACATAATAAAATCGTGTTTCCACTGCGACGCCGGTTGTTGGTGAACGAGCTGAGGTCGGGGTCTTGACGTATGGAGTTTGACCACAGGGCCTCCAGCAAGCTGAGGGCCGAGCGGGAGCGGTACGCAGCGCTCGCTCTCCATCCAGGGAGACTTCCCTCTCTAACTGACACTGACACAACCGATGCAACTGCAGCTGAGCTTGTATAACTAGAATAGCCAGCCTGCCACACACAAACGCACACACAGTTGAACCAGTCTGCCAGCCTCTTCGGGCAACATACTCCTCTTGTACAGTACACACACGCACACACTGCAATGAATCACTCAGCCAAGCATTTGCATCCCGCAAACATCATGCTGGCACTCAACCAGAGGCAAACAAAGCAGGGGAAGTGAGTGAGAATGTAGGCCAGGCAGGCGAGGAGTACGGACATGGTGAGTGTGCCTACGTAATCCACGTCCTGCCCTCCTGCTATATGCTGCTGTGCTGTACTTCACACTGGGATCTCTCTCCGTCTGTGCACATGGGCCACTTGTTAATCAGGTGACAGGTTTGTTGAGCAGAGTGCAGATGCAGTTGCGCCCTGTGCAAACACTTACAATAGAGGCCTGAGTTGAACGCAATGCATTCTGGTCCTTGTAGTTTGACTCAGTGATAACTGGCTTTAAGTAGAATCACACGGTGTCGCCATGACATGGTTTTATCATGTTATTGTTCCACAAATTTTGAGAAAGTGAATTATTTTTTTAAAGCTTTTTTTGCTTTTTTTTTTTACACATATGAAGTTCAGTGGACCGTAATTCATATCAGTGGAGCACAGTTTATTGCCTTGATTTTTTATGTGGGTCCAAAAGTCTGAGACCATCTGATGAGTAAATCAAATCCACCTGAATGTCATCTGAACACATGCTTCAAAGGGATGCAACTCAAAGAAATCTGGCCGTTTGTACAAAGGAGTAAAGTTGGTCAATACCACAAATTTCCTTAAATTTGATTGTTGATTTAGAAATAGTGCTGAATCTTAAATATTTCTTCTTTATTTTACATGTCATAACCTTAAAACCTCAAACTTTCTGATTGAAAATGTGGTTTTAGACCTTAGGACACCACTGCATATATTGATATCAGAAAATATCCTTATTAATCTTAATTATTTAGACCCATTTGCCCAACCTCTCTGCACTTGTAGTGTCTAAAACTCATAGTTTCCAGAGCTAAATTATCCCTCACAGACCCCTGGGACAAAAATGAGCTGTGGGCCCTTACTGACCTTTCCGCTTCTCTTATCCTCTGTGCGATGTGTACATACACTCAGCTTCCCGTTTATTAGTACACCAAGCAAAAACTAGCCCTGCAATAAATCAAACCATCATGAAGGTTATAATGTTTCTGTATGAACCCGTACTTAGAGAGATGTTGATTTGACTTCATGGCCATTTTTGAGGGTGTTTTTTTTTTTTAATGGCATTAAATTATGTTGCATCATACTCAAAGATGTGTTTAAAAGTATGTCCAACAAATCTATATCAAGAGAGCAACTGAACATTAAGGTAGGATTTATTGCCAGACTGCTGCACAGGAGACACGCTGTACCTAATAAACTGGCAACTGGGCATATGTGTAGTTTGTAAATAGTAATTAGTTCCTGGTAACTTGATTAAGCAAAAATACATCTTGGAACCTTATAAGCACAATAAACTGAGACTTCTTCTTTAGGGTCCTCAACATTTTAGTATTTAATCCAGTTTATGTTTCTTTACAAAATCCAACACCTCTACTCAGAGTATCGGCTGATACAGAGTAACAAGCCGATACCAGTGCTCTCCTTTTCCCAAATTTTAAATATGTATGCCAATCTGTGAGGAACTCGTTGGAATCATCGTTCAGTAAGAGGTGCCAGGGACGCTGTGCCGCTAAACACTGAGTCAACGGCCTACAGTGACTCAATAAATGTAGCTGAAAGCAGACACCTTACATTTTATAATGATATTGATAATATATATATAAAAATATATATATGGAGTGGATCAGACACATTCTCATCAAAAATAAAATCAGATCAGTTTAATAAGGTCAGTATCTAAACTCATATCTGGTTAACAACTAAAACCTTAAATCTAATTACAACAAAACAAATTGCCTGAAACTGACTTTGGGCCCCCAAAATGCTAGAGTTCAAAATCAAAACCTTGAGCGTGATTTAATGAAACAACCTCAAAAGTCAATCTCTCGCTGTGAGGTGACCATTTCCACAGCTTCAAACAGTCTCATGTGATGCCATATCACACCTTTCCTCCTTGTTCAGGCCGATCTGACCACACCAGAGCTGCTGCATGTCTCCAGTCATCTCAAGCTGCGTTCAGGACAGTCTGCAGCGTACAGCTACTCTCATTCAATACACCTAATGTATTTACATAGCGGAGTTGCCTCTGACCCTATATCCTGCCCCCAGTGTATCCGGCCCTATAGATCTCCTCCTCCTCCTCCTTGTCCTCTCCTCCAGCTTTTCTGTCTCACACTCACACACAGTTGTGTTTCCATCACTTCAGAGGACATTACATTGACTTACATTCATTTCCTGGAGGCTTACCCTAACATTTACCATGACCACGACTTCCCCATCTCTCACCCTTACACTAACCCTAATCCAAGTCTTCACCCCAAAATGTAAAGATTTATGTTATGGCGACATGCATTTTGTCACCAAAAAGAAGGAATCCCCACAATGTGACTGTATAAATAGATTTATGTCCCCACAACATGAGTAACACACACACACACACAAAAACACACATACACAACACACACATACAAAAACACACACACACACACACACACACACACACAGCACCATACACACTGGGAGAGTGGCTTTCCACTAAAGTGAAAAACAGGAAATTGGATGACATTGTTCGGTGCGCCGACGTCAGCAGTGAGAGATAGAAAGAGTAAACAGCTTCCTCCACCCCAGAGCTGGGACCAGGATGCAGGGAATCTTGGGATGCCTGCCCTGCTCGTGCTTCTAAGGAAAACGTGCATGGCCGCCCCATGGCTTTGCTAACAATCTCCAAATCCCTTTGCTCCGACACGGCTCTCTCTGGCTGACGCGCTTGTTCTCCCTCCCACTCTCTGATGCCGTGAACGTCACTTTGTCCCTCCTTCAAACTTCTCCACATGTGGTTAAGTCGAGGATTATATGCAGAGGTGATAACGCTACAGCAACATCAGACGGGATCAGCATTTCATCTTTTGAAGGAGTCAAAAGTCGCACAACTAGTGGTGGCGTCTCCTGCGTGGGTTTACGTGTGTGTATATGTGTTCCTGTCTAAAAGTGTGAATCAAATGGAGATGAATCAATGTTCTTCATTAGGTCTGATTAGGGGGAGCAGTCCCAGCCACAGGTGTGGACGCACACTATGTACCAGACAGACAGACAGACACCAACTCTCATAGACACTGAGATAAGTGATGGGCTAAATGGCACCGAGTGACACACCAACCTCACCGCACACTGAGCCGCTCAGATAGTACTGCTAGCTGCCCATGCTGTGTGTGTTACCTCAAAGAGAATAATTCACTTTCATGTGTGGCCACTTACATTTGCTGCCCATAGATCTGCGCCGAAGCCGTCGATAACAATGGGGTTTCAAACCTGCAACCAGTTCTAAAGTCCGACAAATCAATGAGCTGCCCGACAAACACCTCGTCAAGTTTAGTTCAACTAGATCAATTTCAAACAATAAAGGCAAAATTACAAAAAGTATGCAAGAATTATATATACTATACTCTATGGCTGTCCAATTAAAACCATCTTCAAATTTGGCGATAAAGTGAAGGATTAAGTGTTGATTTATTGGTTGAGAAGATTTTCTTAATTCATAAAATAAAGAGTTTAACCCCTGGATTCATGGACTCATGGACTGGAAAGTTTTGGAGATAAATGTTTTTCACAGGACAGTCATGATTATATATAGAAATTGATTGAAGTGATTTTGAAACGATTTGTCTAAAGTTGAAGTTAAGTATATTTTATGTCCCAACAACCAATAAAAAAGCAAATGTAAACTTGACTATAAACATATAGACACACACATATATATATATATGTTGAGTGTCAAGTCCAAGTTTTGATGTTATGTATATCTTACAAAATATATGATTTCTATAAGGTTTGCAATAGACCTGCAACCTGTCCAGAGTGTTTCTTGCATTTCACCTAATGCATGCTGGGATAGGTTGCATTCTGCCTCTATCAAACACAGCTATGGCTGTGTATGAAATTATTCACTTCTCACGACTGTCTACAGCATATAGGGAGATTTCATATAGAGAACTATGCAGCGTGTTAGTCGATCAAAATCAATGAACACTACTGGAGACTGTTCAAATCAATCCTCTCAACAAGCATGTTGGTAGTTAGAGCAGCTCTTATTCAGTGATCATCAACTGTTCACTACGTTGGTCAGTGCACTGCAAAAACACACTATATAATGGATCATATAGTGAATAGTGAGCAATTTCATTCACACCCTCTGTAATGCAAACTTTCTATTAATCCATCCATAATCTATAACCACTCATCCTTTGCAGGGTCGCACACTGACACCAGGCAGACCCCGGATAGGTCAGCACTTCATCACAGGGCTGAGCAATAAAAACTTCATAGAACTAAAAAAACTGTTGGTTTTTAGGTTGAACTAATCAGATGCGCCACTATTTCATAATCTTCAAACCCCCTCGGTTCTGGACCCAGTGTGAAGCAAATGATAATAAAGTGACAAAGTGATGATTATGTGCTAGATTTCAGAGCTGAATGTGTTGGTATTTTTTAGTAATCTCTCAGCAGGGATTTCATATCACTACTTAATTTTCAAAATAATCAAAAGAATTTCTCATTGAGAGCCAGCGATGGAATTTATTTAAATTTTATGAATCAATAAAGCCTTTACTTCAGGACACAGGTGCTGCAGGAATCACACACACAGATTCCAGAAGTTAAGACACTGATACAACTGCCCACGTTACCATCACTTCCTTTCCTTCACTGTCTCTCAGACCCACTGACTCATCTACATGCAGGGGCTCACACACAAAAACACTCTGTCCCTGTTACCTGAAGCCTGTTATGTACATGTTTCATCTCTTTCTCATCACATTCCTTTGTTTCCTGATGTGCAGCACATGCACAGACTTCACAGCAGTGGAAAAGCAAAGATGACAGCACCGCATATTTCTACCTGCTCTTATTATTCTGCATTGCTTTAATACTGTAGAGAAAGAGCATTGAAAAAGGCTCCCGAGTGAAAAAAAAAACAACACTTCCCTCCCCGACCCAAATAAAAATTAGACTTTCATCTAACGTGTTAATGTAATTGCAGTTCATCCGTTTAGAAAAATAACTGCTGCCGTGTGTGTTCTGGCTCTGTCCACATGTCTTATCCATGGTGACCAAGCCCACACTCAGCCAGGCAGAAGACTTTAGTTGAGTCACTGGCATGGCTGAGGGAAACTAGGCCACTGAGGATCGGTTTGTCCCAGAACATCCTCGCTTTCTCTGGATTTCTATCTCTGCCTCTCTCTCTTTCTCTCACTGTCTGTGTGTCTGGTGGAACACACAACAGAGGAAAGACCAACCTCCTGGAACAAAAACTACAATATCCTGTAAAAACATGCTCTAATAGAAATATTCATTTGATATTGTTAATGTGCAAAACTAGATTCGATTGACAGTTGTTCTGATCTGTGTGCACATGACAGAAGCGATGCACTGATACCACTTTTTTTTCCAGACCAAGCACAAGTACTTACACTTGGGTACTTGCTGATACCGAGTACCGATACCATCACAGTTCTAACAATGACTTTGACAACATCCCATCTTCCTCCTTCCCTGACTATAACAAATGAAAACATACAACATGATGCTGTTGCTGACAAACAATCACACATCACAGCTGTTGTAAAGCCGAAATGTCCTGCAACAGGCTGATGTTCTTTTTCACAGTCATGCAGCTTTGGTAATACGGTTTCTGTGATGTGGCAATGTTTGGGAATCTGAAACTCCTGACTGATTAAGAACTTTTACTTGAGTATCAAAAGTTGTGACCATCATAATTTCCCAGAGTAAATATGTTTTGGGCAACAAACAGATAGAACATTGATACAATCTCAGATGACATTTAATAGAACATTCTATCAAATGCCATCTGAGGTTGTATTGTGTCATTTCATTTTCCCCAGGTAATGTAAAATCAACACTTTGTTGAACATCACATTTAACTATAAGAGCTTATGTATATTTATATACCTCTTTTTTTTTTTTTTTTTTTTTTTAAAACTAGGGTTTGCAAAGTGCTTTTAAAGACAAAAAATGACCAGTCAGATCACATAAACAACTGCTGATAAAGAAAACTCCCCTGGGCAAATGAACAAAAAAAGAAAATCTTTCACAGGGAAAAAACACTGAAATAATCTTGGGAAAAAATTACAAATGACGGGACTACTTCTCAGGGCTGGGAGGTTCCTACTGGGCATTATGACAAAGAGCAGATCGGTGATATAAATCAGACATAGAAACTTTTGCAATAAGAGTACATGCCTAATACAAGCCCATAATTTCAAATGGTAACCGAATACTGAGGTACATGAACCCCCATAAACAGTATGTGGGCCTATGAATCCACTATGTAGAAGTAAGGTTAGCAATATAATACTACATGCTTAGTTACTGTTATTGCTTTATGATATATGTCTTTGCTATCTGCACTTACAGGGATTGCATTTCCAACAAGCCTAAACACAGACCAACAATCTGCAGCTTTTTGCCCGACTGTGACTTGTATTATATCACAAGCTTGACAAACATGGTCATCATCCAATCTATCATGACATCACACCTCACACTCTACCAACAGGTGACAATATATCCTGCAACGTAAAAAAAACGTGTCTCACATTGCTTCTCAATCCACAAATTTTCTTTCCATGGTTCCCTTTCAGATGCACAAGGAAATCGTTATAGCTGTGTCATGATTTCCAGGATGATTTACGTGTTGCCACATTAACATTGGACAGACGAAAGCTGCCACATATTGTAGATTATATCTGTCGAGCAAAATATAAATCATGAAAGTAGCTCTACAAATAATGTTAAACAAAACTGAAGCTTGACCCAACACACCCACGGACTAACACACAATAAAGAGAGAAACACACACAAGCCGCTGATGCACACTTCTTCCACACGCTGCTCCAAATCCAGCGATTTCTAATCAGTCACGCATAAAAGTGCACACACATACACTCATTGTTTTTCGAGCAGTGCTTCCAGAGTACGCCCTGACCTTTATTCTGTCTGCAGTGACATCTCTCCTACCTCACCAGATAGTGCGGAAATTCAAGCATACGGGAATGCGCATACACACACAGAGGGAAGACACCGAGTAACTCACAGGAGACTGAACTTGTCCTGGAATTCAGTCCCAAACGCCCTTGAATGACGTCCGTGGTTTAAAAATACAGAGTTTGCAGAAAATGGATAGGTTACTTCATCCTTGGTGACCTGTCCCTGTTTCTCGCTGCTGTTCCAAGCCATGCAAGCATCGCCTCAGATATCACTGAAAGACCATCAGATGTGAAGTGCCGCTCTAGTGCGATCTCGGCATTTTACACTTCCACAAAAAATAAACAAGAGATAGATATTTAACACCTGCAAGCTTGTTAATTCATTGCACACAAGAACATGCAGATACTCGAGTACAGCATTTATCCTGCTCCTACAGAGGTGGTCTGTATAGCGCGTTCATGTATTTGACAAAAATAAAATGTGTATTTAGATTATGTGTACACGTGTGTAACATCAGAGCACATGCTGCATTCCCTCAGCTCGTGACACAGCCTGGGCCTGTGTGCATACCCTGTGTCCATAGTGGCGCGAGTGTGTATGTGATCCGTGCGTCACTGTGCCAAGGAGAGTAACTGAGGCCTGGCAGCGGAGCGGTTCCTGCCGACAGGCCAAGTGACGAGGGTTAGATACTGTGCTCAGAGGCCTCGCACGCCGGCCTACAGGGACATGAGAAGAAGAGCAGGAGCAGGAGGGAGATGCACTCATTAAGCATGTTCACTACGTCGCTGCATATAAGCTAGCCGCCAAACTGCGGTGATGAAACTGGGGCTCGGGTTTCTGAGGTTCCAAATCAAAAGACGGATGAGATTTTAATGAGATCACATCGCCCCATGTCCTTGACTTGTGGCTGTATTTATCGAAGTTTGCCCCCTCCATTCCACTCTTCATCTTACTCATATGAACAGTTAAGAGTCCAAACTGTGACCTCGATATGACCCTGACAACTTTTACTGTCTACCTTTCCATCTACATACTAAACAGCAGGAAGCGTTCCTGGTTAAAGGGGTAATGCAGCCATTTATTACTGCACCTTAACAGTCAAGATCAAAGTAGCAGAGGGTGAGATATCTTCACCTCTGGTCTTTAGTGTGGGCCAAAAACACTCTCATAGATTTCCCATGATGCAACAGCATCTGTCATTAGGCCTTCCCTGTTTCCTAAATGCAAGTTCTTTCAACTTCAGCACCTGCAGTTTGTAATGGAAATGCTGCTATAAATTTAAAGTCTCATACCCAAGATAAAAATAGAAACCCTGATAATGTCATCAGGTTTATTTCTGCACTCTCATACAATCATAGTCGATACATGACTGTCTTCACAAGCTGTGTTTTACCCCTCGTGAAGAGCAAACTGAACATCATGTGTAAAATGGACGGAGTGCCCCTTTAAAGACAACATGTAGATGACTCTGGCTCTACCACCAGTGTGTGTGAAATTAATTAAAGACAGATCCACGAGAAGCAGAGCACTTTCTCCAATGTTCACCTTCAAGGTATTTCTGTCCTTATCCAGATTACCCTGAAATCCCCATAAGACCTGGACAATCCTAAGCCATCCAGGGCTGTGGGGCAGCCCCTGACTAAAACCTCCTCCTCTTCCTCTGCCCCCAGCAGCCTCCACCAACACCACCATTACTGTCGGCTTATGTACTGGACTGTTTCATTTTTTTTATTCACACCCACTCATCTCAAATAACACCCAAATTTTACTGTATATAAACACAGCAAAGAACACTTAAGATCATGTCTTTATTTTTCTTTCACTGTGTCCACCCTGCATTTATGAGCTATAAATCCTAAAGCTTCCTCTACCACTTCTTTGCCTGCCAGTGTCATTTGCACTGTGAGCCGCGGGCAGCTGTTGATCAGGCGCGTGTAGTCCACATTCTCCTCTCCCATCTTAGCTCATTCCAGGTAAGGTCAAAGGCCAGTAAAGCAAAAGGACAAGCTAAAGGAGCTTGGGAAGTCTAAGTGGGACACTGCCTGGTCCAGTGACACTAACAGCGTACTGTAATCTTACCGGGAACCTTTCCATTGCAGTGAGCCACTCCTCCTTCTCAGTCCAGCCAAATACATGACAACAAGACAAGCAGAGTACAAACAAGCTACACAAGACCGTCTGGCTTGAAAAAGAGATCATTTGTGTACAGTCACTTTGCTGCCAGAGCCATACACAACTGTACAATCTTCCCTGTACAATCAGCCCTGTGGCCTAAGGAGAGGATTAGAATTAGCCCACGGCGGCAACACCACCCCTGCTCTATATGCAACTGGCTCCACCTCTCCGCAACAGCTTAGATGTTTATGAAAATATCAGAAGCGGTTCTCTGGGGCTCTTCAGATGGCTGCGAGAGCATTAGATAATCACCGGACTCCCCCTCCTCTTCACCTGCTAAAACAGGAGCACTGATGTCACCGTTGCATGAGGGATCAGTGAGCGACACGAGCCAGAGCTCCGGGGCTTGGCACACAAACGACACTTGCTTTAAACACACACAGACATACGCACATACACACAAACAGTGAATGAGGAATGGGGATTTGATGACTGAATGCCAATACACGCATTCGTGGAAGTTTGTAAACACGTAGATGTAAAGCCCAGACTTGTTTTGCTATAATATTCCACTTAGGTTATGGATAGAAAATATTGCTTTAAGCAGTAAACAAAAAACAAGCTGACAGTTACTTCCTGTCCGAAAAAGACTTTTATAAGTAACTAAACACCCAACTGTGTAATTTAATCTGAATATTTGTTGAAATTTAAATACAATTGAAGTTATTGCACTGAAATACTTGGTCAAAATTTCCCCTTTTTAAAAATTGAAATAGGTCAATTATCTGAATTAGTCAACACTTAAAAGTAGTGAAATCACGTTTTTGGAATCGCTTCACTGAAATTACCTTCAAGAAATTCCAAACGGGATTTCAAACCACATGGATTCAGACAGACAGGTTTCAAATTGACAGTTTTCTTTAAGAGGTCAAAAACAAAGTAAGATATATTTTTAAATGTTAGTAATCAAATCACATCAACTCAATACTGATGTCAATTGAGCATTAGATAATGGAGAAGTTCAATGATTTGAATGAATTCCATCTTTGACATATTTGCTGTTAATGTATATACTCACAACTAAACCAGTATTTTTGGTAAATTTTAAAATACAAACTGTGTGATCTCAACTTAACTTTTAAGGAATAAGAGGACATGAATGTAAAAAGACAGTTTGTGAGGGAACATGTTTCTGAAGGATTATTTGCTGGCTTTCCAATTCCAATGTCTCAGATGATTGACAGTAAGCAGTAGTGATGTGATGGAGCGCACATCACATAATACAGAAATTAAAAAACAACACACGACCTCTGACAAAACAAAATTAAAGGCTTCACGTTCACTGTTCATAGATTATTTAGCCCAGTTTATGTGGAAGCTGTTTACGTGCAGAAATGACTGGGTGCAAATGCCTCTGCTTTGAAAATACATTATTTGTATTATGTATGATGCAGAATACTATTTCATGCAGCTCCAAGCAGTTGTTCTGGTTACACTGCATACAGTTAAAACAGATGACCTGTGAGGAATGTAATCAGGCAGGTGCGACAGGTACAATCAAAGACAGGTGCTTTTGATAGTCCTGCAACAAACTATTGATTCACTATTAGAAAATGCTAAGTGTATTCAACATTGTTTCTCGTGTGCATATCAATTATGTTTAATGGGGCCTGCACTCTCATAGTTTCCACTGAAACATTTCCGGCTCTCTTATGGCTTCCAAAATGGCCTCTAGATTATAAGTTTGCCACTCCACATATCACACCACATGCAAAGGCTGAATGCTGGAGCCTAATGCGCTTGGTAATGAGAGGATAACTTCAACCGGCTCAAAAGAAAGCAATGAACATTACTTTTGCCAACAAAACCAAAGGCTGAATTTTGACTAAAGTAGCGTCATCCACCTTGAATAGGCCTTGTCAAGTCAAAGCCAGATTGTATGGAGAAGATGGTTGTTTTCACATGTATTCAAAATTAAATCAAATTAGGTCTTATTTTGGCTTGAACTGACCCAAATATATTTGATGTACAAATTCATTATGATCTAAGTGAGGAAAAGGTGCTTTTGACATATAAGAGGCTCAAATGTTACAGGCCAATAAATGTGTATACATTCAGACATTTTTTCCATCTTGATTCAGGAAAGCAATGCAGACAGGCTCACTTCCTGTTTCTGCACCTTCAGTCGCAAAATTCATTTGCATGTCACGGCCAAATGGTTAGGAGTATCACAGTTCTGTTAGAGTGAGTATCTTGATGACATTTTCTGTTGCATATGGTGAAGCCCGAAAGTCACATTTGCCAAAAGTCAAAAAAATGACCAAGACGGGGAAATGACGACACTATATTTGTTATTATTTAGTTAAAGGCCAAATCGTGACTTGAGCTTTGGATTGAATTGCTGCACTGACCCCAAAATGTTGTCCTTGCAACCGCACACCTCATACTACTAAAACAATGTGCACCATCTGTGCTCTGGCCCATAAAAACTGTAAAGGATATATCAACTGAGGGTACAGTATATCTTCAGAGCAAAAGGCAGGACTTACTCCAGAGACTTTTGCGTCATAGCTGGACACATTAAAACAAAGAAGGAGACAAGCTCTGGCTGCTTAATGCAATGTTCAGCAGGTGAATGAGGGCCTTGCGTGTTTACTACAGCCAATAAGCTGCACGCCTGTTCACTTAAATCCACCGAGGCTCTCGTCTGCTCAGCGCTTCTTTAGTGAAGAAATGCAGCAAAATGAAGTCAAAGCCTCGGGAGCATTTGGATTCTAAAATACTTTCAGATCAACTGCCAAATTTTGCAGTGCAATACCAATCAGGTTTATAATTTAGGACTAAATCTACCAATTTTTGCTGCTTTGTAAATCTTGCCCCAGGAAGAATCTTTCAGCTACAGCACACAACCGTTCTTCAGTTGATTCTGGCTGCAAGGACAACGGTGTGACGGAGCGTGAAAATGGCCAAAGTACTCAAGTAACCAGATGCTGTTAACATGGCTGTTAGCATTGTTACCACGGCGTGTTGTGCATGGTTACAGCGGACCACAATCGTCACATAAGGCTCACTTCCAGGGGAGAACACTATACAAGAGAGATGACTCCGGGATGAACTCTTGCTTTGGAGGAACAATGATGAAGTGTTCTGTACATGGTGTACTTTTCAAAACCACTTTAAAGTGTGGGACTAGACCTCGAGATATCTTAGTATAGAGGGCATGCACATGACTTTACTGTAGGATCTGAAGAGTGCATTCATAGGAAAAAATATAAAAATAGAAGAAAGGCTCACAAGTTTGACTGCCAGAGACTAAAAAGAGGAATTAATAACTGATATTCAATGATACAATTAGAAACAGGGTGGATATGTAGAAACATTTTCAGCAAAATCATACATTAGATTCTTTGGACTTTATTATCTATATGAAGCCAGCAGACAGGAAGCTTAGCTTAGCTTAAAGACTGGAAACAGGGGGAAACAGCTAGCCTGGCACAGTCCAGCAAAATCAGCCAACAAGCACTTCAACAAACTAACACATTTTATCTTGTTTTTCGAGTCTGTACAAAAAGTGTAAAAACAACAACTTGTGGTTTTATGGAAGCAACCTCAAGACTCCAGGAAGTCACTGCACCCTGCCAAAAAACAGTCAGGCACATAACCTCCTGTAGAAGCACAGCTGGATGGTTTCACACTTGTTTTTTATGGACAAATGAGATATGTTAATTAATGAGCTTTGAAGTGTTGGTAGGTGATCCCAAAATGTCGAACTATTCCTTTAGTTGCCTTTTGACTGTTCTCTATATGCCTATTTAGTTGACTTCTCAGGGGTTTCTGGCCAAATTTCAACATCTACTTATCCAGTCCAGGTTTGTTTCAGATGGTCTTCAAGAAAATAATTTGTTTTCCTTCAGGATTAAAGCTCAGGTTTTTTGATGGACACTGTATCACATGAAAACATATCAAAACATGCAAGTTACTTTCACAAGCCAAAACTAAAACTAAATGTCTACGGGGACAAATAAAGTGACTAATAATAATCAATGTGTTCAATAGTGATGTTTGCAAGCCTCTCCAGCAGTCAACAGACACCTAGAAGGTTTTGACTGTTTTCTCTGAGCGATCAAGTCGTTGTCCACCTCAGCTCTCGTCCTCACGCTGACGGTCTCCAGTCCAGTCAGCCCTAAAGAGGCCACATTTGAAACACACGTCGGTAGCGTGACACCACGACCCCTGCAGATGCTCACAGCTTAAAAAGCCCAGAAACTGGGAGAGGCACAGTCAAGGAGGAGCTTAAAAGGCCACCAGTGGACCTGGACCCACTCACATCTACATTCCTGTGAGCTTCTGAAAGAGAACAGAGAGCGCTGCTGCAAAGTAAACACTTGTAGTGCCTTGTTTTGGAAGAATACCATTTCCATAATCTCATGAAACTATCACATGCTGACCTTATGATACTAAATTCTTAACCTGGAGGGGGAGCAGCACAAGCTTTGAATGTGGCCTTATTTGTTAAGACTATTTCAAATACAATGGGAGGTTCTGTTTCATAAGTACATGCACCCAACTGACACCTCGTAAGTGAGCGAGCTCTCGGAGATGAAGAGACCCACTGTATCTACACTCAAGGTGACAAAGGGATTTATTATATTATCCTGATTTGATTTCTACACAGGATCAACGTTCATGCTGTTAGCAATGGGAGACTTTGGTGTCATTATATCAAGTGCTGGAGCTGCTTAATGCTCAAGAATAGACTGCTTCTTGGAAATAAGATGAATAAATAGTGTAGTAATACATTTCACCGTGAACTCTTGGACATCATTTCCTGCTTTATACAAACATCTGGAGGGGCGATAAGCTCTAGAGCTGCCAATACATCAGTCAATGGACAGTGGGCGCTCCATGGGCCCCATCTCGCTTCCTCCTAACTGCTTCTGCTCATGTGCCGGTGGAGATAAATGACATGGCGAAAAAAAAAAATTACCCCCTACTTGCCCCTGCAGACACTCCAGACAGGAAGGGAAACACAGAATCGCTCTGCAGCTGACGCTTTGTTTAAAGAAAACATAATGAACAGCTTAGGTCATATTTAAAAGCTGTATTCAAGTAGTTTGCGAGGTTTCCTTTGATGTCAGTGAATTTAAAAGTAGGACAAATCCTGCGAGTACTATAGAAAAAGAAAAATCTTTCAGTCTTAAAGGAATAGTTCAACATTTTGGAAAATATGCTTATTTGCTTCCTTGCCAAGAGTTTGATTAGAAGATCAATACCACTCTCATGTCTGTCTGTTAAATATGAAACGTTACATCCTGTTAGTTTAATATGTACAAAAAACTGATGTGTAAAAATGTCAATTCACCATTTTATGGGTGAATTCTTGGTCGGGACCAGTAACATCTTCTCCTGGCAAAGAAATAGTCCAGCAAATAATTAAACAAAGGAGATATAGCGTGTTAATTAGTGAGCTTCAGGGGTGCTGGTGGGTGGATTTTGTTACCTTTGGACAGGGTTTCCTCCTGTTCTTCAGTCTTTATGTTAAGATAGGCTAATTGGCTGCTGCCTCCAGTTACATATTTACTGTACAGACATGAAAGACGGCATCAATCTTCTCATCTAACTCTCAGCAGGAAAGACAAACATATAAGCAAAATGTCAAAGTATTCCTTTCAAGACTCCCTCCGATGAAAATCAAGTTTCCATACCGACATATATGCTACCAGACATATCATGATTGAAATAAGCAACCATGGTTGAGCATTTCCGCCTTGGAGCTGCAGTGAACCAATGACAGTCTGAGAAACACAGATTCAGACAGCCAGGGTTTCATATGTCCTGTCAACCCTGGAGGACGCCGCTACGGTGAAACCAGGAGAAGCCAGGTGTAGCTATGTATCTGTATTTTGCAAGCAAAGTTTCACTATATTCACAATGATGGCAAAGATGTGTTCAGTTACAAAGTTGCAACAGGAGAAATGATGAGCCTTCATGTTTTACCAACGGATCTGAAAATATGAGAGTCAAACTTCCAGAGAAAACTTGGGAGGACACAGCCGGCACGAGCCAACAAGTTGGTCAACCGGTAAGTTATAGTTTCTTGTGTTTTTTATCGTTGGCTGTGTCCAACAAACCTGTAGCGTGCTAGATAATGTCAGCCAATAATAGATGGTTCACGCTAAATGCTGACAGGATATTTTATATCACCTCAGGGTGTGGACGAAGGAAGTTACAGCAAACAAAACTCAAAAGTTTTTCAGAAAGCTGCTGAATTAGATGCGACTGTATTTATTACAATGATTATGACCTAGAGAAAACCTAACATGATTTTGGGGTTGTTCACGATGAAAGCATAGGAAGAGCATAGTAATATTCATAGGAAATAGCATAGGAAATTCAAGTGCATATGATGTGAGGAGAAGTTTTCCTTCAGGACTTTCTGCCAGAAAGCACTGTTGAAGGTGAGCGGGTATGTTCAACCTACAGGTGAGTGGCGGAGGGGTGGGTGGAGATAGAGGAGGGGACTATTTGCATATTTATAGACCTGTGAATACTAAATGAAGGCAAAGGTGGAGAGTTATAAGTCATTTTAAGGCATGACATGACAAACTTCTAAATATGTAATTGATAAACAGATATCAGGGGTTAAATCACTGCCAGGAGAGGAACTTTAACATATGTGTCATCTGGGTGGATGTTTCTGTCCCTCGTGTCTTATAGCACCAAAACTTTGCCCCAGTGGGAATCGAATTGCGAAGTGTGGCAGTGTGCCAGGGTTTAGTGCTATGCTCAGGGCTATAAAAGACCATTGTACATTAGACATAGATAAGCATAGTCCATCACTTGATCCAATCAGCAGCTGTAAAGACAAAGACAACAGCAGGACCATTGAAGTCAACCGAACATTTCTATGGACGCGCAGACGAAGACGACCGCTATTGTGTATTAATCCATACATGTCATGGTGACAATAAAACCAGCCGTCAACTAGAGAGAGAAAATGTATTAACTCTGGACATTCGGCGAGTATTATCTAAGAGCAAGATTTTACAGAGCAGGAGCAACAGACAGGAAGAGCCCAGAAAGTTTGATCGCCAAGTGAAAGAGGGAGAAAGAAAAAGAGCCAATATCAGTCTCCCTCCTCTCAGCCAGCAGAAAAAGCACAGTGGATTAATTCATCACCATGCTGAGCCTTTGCCCTCCTCTGGAATAAATTACCCAATGACTCTCAACTTAGACTAAACACACACACACACACACACACACACACACACACTACTGACCAGCGAGCACACACAAAAACAGTGGGAGAGCAAACTGACAAATGGAGAGAGGCCGCCCAGGTCAGCGGTGTATCATATCTTACTACGCACTCTTCAAAAAGTAAGATGCATCACGTGTGGCATTCGGTTCGGAGACTTTTAAAGTCCTGCGCTGAGCAACTGTTTAAGTGTTTCCCCACTGAGGCTTTAGTTTAGAAAAGCGACCTTGTGTGTCACGTCCGGGGATGGGAGGGTTTTAACGGGGGACGTCTGAGCTACTGCTGAGCGATTCCACCACTTACGTACTGTATATGTTAATGCATAATGGCTGGACTGAGGCAGCAAGCAGGATGATATTACTCTCCAGATACTTATAAGCTTAGCACCTTTTACTGCCCTTTTCCACTTATATTAAGAGGTAATGGTAAAACTGATTCTACATTTGCTGTTCGGGGGGGGAGAGCTACTTGATTTCCTTGAGTGGGGGCAAATCAGACTGCAAAATTCAAGGCCAGATAAATGGTGTTGTGTTTGGCTGAGGCCTTTCTCTGTCTGTTTGGCCCTAAACACACACACACACACACACACACACACACTCAAAAATGCCCACTATCACAGGACCTTGTACTTGAGTCTTATCATCGCCAGAGCAGCCCAGATGGTAAAGTAACCTTGACAAAGACTCACATCACACTCCCGAACTTCTATTGAATCTTTCTCACACTGCCGACGCCTGCACATGTTCTCTCGCCGGCTCTCTGCGAGTGTTAAAAAAATGTAAGCAAAGATAAAGCACAATTTTAACGTTTGCTTAATTCAGTTTTGTAATAGGTTAAACTTTTCGTGCACTTTGCTGCACACGCTGCCAGCTATGTGTAGATGTGGAGGATTATGATCAGCCTTCAGGGGATGGATGTGTGCACTCCCTTCAGAGTCCTGGTGACACAAGCCAGGACACAAACATGCACAGAGACCGAAAACAAAATGCACAATAATTAGACGTAAAAACTATGAGATGATGTGGATCATCATGTGGAACATACTTTCTACTAGGGCTGAAACTCATTTTGCTTTACTGTCACTATTGATTAATCTGACAATTATTTCCTGGTCGTTTGGTCTTAAAGCCCAATGTGACGTCTTCGAATTCCTTCTTTTGTCTGACCGACAGTCAGAAACCCAGAGACATTCACTTTACGGTCACATAAGACGAAGAAAAGGAGCAAATCCTCACACATGAGAAGATCATTTTTGTCATTATTGCTTGAAAAATGGCTTGAAAAACGAACAGGTTTTAAATAGTTGCAGATTAATTATCAAATGATAAATTAATCAACTAAAGGTTTTAGGGTCTACTTTCTACTGACACCTACTGGGATCTAGTGCAGCTCTGTTATTTCAAATGAAAGAGTGACATCTCTCGAAGTCACTACTCTCAAAGATATTCCAAAATGAAATGAAAGAAATAGCAGCATACTTTATTAAATCTAGGCGGTGCACACAATTTAAAATTATCAATGCCCGTTATTGATCTCTTATAGGGATAAGAAATCAAGAGTTACATCAAGAAGCAGCGTCATCCATCACTGAGCCTTGAACGCATCACAGGAAGCTGAGAGCATCTATAACTTACTTTTCTATACATTAAAGTGAAATTAAATCCAGCGGCTCGCCAGGTACGACCACAGAGGACGTTAAAGATGACACCTTACAGAACATGGATTAACCATTTCCAGCCAAAGGACATTTGTATACCATTAGTCTAACTCAATCAGAGGACTAATTCAATCAAAGGCACAGTGGGCGTCTTGACGTGGGGGCATCTGTCACACTGACTTCTCACTGCATCCTGCAGTGACATTTGGCCACAAAATTCAGCTTGACAGAGGCCCTCAAATAGCCTGCAGTCTGTCAGACAAACGCACATATACTCATGAAAACATCCAACACACAGACGCACTCATGCACTACTAAATTCACAAGATCACACTTTTTTTTTTCCCTTTACGTGCGTTTTGTGTTTAACGCCTGCAGATGTACATGCAAACATTACAGCAGAGCTTCCTTTGATTTTATTATCAATACATCACCGCTTCTACGTCGTTATTCCTCACTTAGAGATAGAAAAACTGTTCTCAACTCAATATTGCGTAATTGCTGAGTTTTCTACAAACGCGATGAGGCCTTTTGCCAGCACACATGAAAACCAGGATCCTCACTTCTTAGTTTGCTCCACAACAAAATCACAATTCTCACCTCCAAACACACGAGCACCTGTTAATCTGAATAACAGTGAAAGTTTGTTCTCATGTGCATATGTAACCTCTTACACAATGCATAAATAATACCAAGAATCATCATCATGATTAGAATCACCTATTTAGTGCCCGCACACAAGCAGGAGCAGCACATTTTGTTATCCTCTGTGAGTGTAATTATTTGTGGTCTAATACACAAATGGGGCCGTTATTTTTTGCGATGACATAACACATCGATGGCAAAGTTTTGGCTATTATGTCACTCAATCCTTTTCACTACCTGCTCCGACTTTCCATTCACACATCCCCGTCCACTTTATGAACACTGAGAGTTAAATGTTTCTAAGAATCGCTCGTCTCATTTAAACACAAAGCTTAGGCCTCAGTAAGATCCCACACGAGAGGACGTCCTATTGAAAACAGCCAGAAAGGTGAATCTGAGGCCGAAGCTGTGTCACCTGAAAAGAACCGTGTTTGACCACACGTGTCAGTGCTTCATGCTTAGAGGTTGGTTTTTTTAAAGAGCACCACCTAAGCAGTAATATTATACACATCATGCTACAAATGTCTGCTTCATTCGGACTCTTACATAAAAACTGCAAAGAGAACAATACCTCAGGTTAGTGTGACCCCATGACCTTTCACTGAGCCTGTACCATGGCCCGGTTCCTCTGCATTCAAAAAGCAGGAAAGTTGTAATGTCATGCATGAAAATATTTAGTTTGAAAGAAGAAAAAGAAATAAACTCCAATATAGACCTGTTTTACTGAACAGTCAAATTTATAATGGCTTTATTGTTTCCCCCCCCCCTCTTTTTCAGCCTCCTGTGAGATCTTCTGTCTATTTTCTAGTTTTAGAAAACTGGTTGCCTAAAAAAAAAAAAAAATCATATTTCTTTTCTTCTATGGAAAAGAGGCCTCTTGCTGAACAACTTAACATAACACACACACACACACACACTCAAACATAAACTTCTCACCCTGACACACATTTTGCTCTGTAAATGTAATGAATGTAGGTTCCCTCACCTTGCAGCTCGGGGGTTTTAGGGGTAGTCCCGAGGCAGGATTTCCTTGATGCTGAGTGGTATTAGTCTGCTGGGGTGAGTGGGAATCCTCGGACTCTTTTCCACTGTGGTAGACCACCCTATCAGAGATATGAATACTTGAAGCACAGCCCATGCTTCAACCCACTTCAGCCTTTTTCTTTTTGCGCAAGTGCTTTACTTTGAGGCTACCAGAGTGTCATTCGCCCTGACTTTTTTTTTTTTTTTTTTTTTTTTTTTTTATGTGTGTGTTTCAAGGTCCACTCTTCCTCTTTAGGGGTTCATTTTTAAAAAAACATACATGAATACATGTATCATCTAGGCCACAGCAAAGCCGGTTCTCCAAATGCTCTGACACAAGGCATGAATAATATATCTTTCTATCCCCCACCCCCCAGACCAGGAAGCTGATTTCCTCCCTCTCTTTTTCACATGAAGTTAATTGGAGGTCTTTAATCAGAGCAGCTGTCTGATCCTGGAAAACTTGGATTGTGTTATTCTTCAGCTGGTCCTGCTCAGATCCCCATGGACATGGATTTTATCCCTCAATCCTTCCTCGTACCACATCACCATTTTCTCATTTCCAACTTATCAAGCAGGCCTAAAAAACACACCATGTAACACACCATGTTCATGCAATAGTTTTATCCATTTTTGGTGTCCAGGCTCTCATGCGTAATCGTCCTCCTCCACCAAGGATCCATCCAAAGAAATGATGCTTTTGCTTCTTTCTCCTCCACAATCTGGTTGTCAGCTCAAGACCTGGGCCACAGACCGGTTCTCACGACACTTTGCTCCAGTCCTGAGCTGCTCATCATCAACAGGCTGAAATATTCACACTGCAGGATGTTTTTCTGGCCGGTGCCAAACACCCTCCGTGCAACATAACGCCATGTAGTCCTGCACAACTCTCCATTTATCAGAGCTGAATCTCCAGCCTGGGAAGCGGGGGGGATCCTCCTGGATGGCTGGCAATCTCCATTCAGGCATCCGCTGCCCGGTTGAGGATGATCCGCCTCGTATGAGAGCTCCAAAACCCTCCGTGCGTAATTGGCTACCAGGCTCGGTTTTCTCTCATTCTGAGGAGGTGGTGGTGGGGGGAGAGAAAAAAAAAAGGATGTAAAGGCAGTCGGGCTGTGATGTGTGGATGTACCACCTCTGGAGAATGCAACCGCTTGAGAGAGAGAGAGAGAGAGAGAGAGAAAAATCTTATTTCAAAAAAAACAACACAGCGTCCACAAGTTTCGGATCCGGATTCGCGGACGGCTGCTTCATCCGCGGTTCGTCTGGAGCGCGTTCGAGGCAAGATCGAGCTACATAATGCTGCTTTTTATGTTTGTCTTTTCTCTGCCTTTTTTTTTTTTTCTGGCGTTTGCCCTTCCAATTCTTCAGCACTGCTTGACAGCGGCACATCCAATAAAAGCACCCGCAAGGATTGACCTACAGCCTTTACTGACGTTAATGCAAATGAGCTGCGCGCAGCTAATCGGCGTCGCGCTCGGCGCCGCTGGGTGGTCCCGAGCTTTCTGAGGGAACTTTGAAAGCAGGAAAAAAGAGCTCACACACACACACAGAGAGAGACAGACAGAGAGCTGCTGCACCCTGGTCTGCACTTTTATTTTCTGCACATGGCACATGCAAACCGGCTGAAAGCTGCTTTTCAAGGTTGCATCTGCCGCAGAAGATGCAAGAAATTGAAGTGGGAGTGGTTGAGTGTGATGTTTATGGAGAATCATTTGAGCCAAAGTTAATCACATTTTTAATGGTAGTTTAATTTAAGAAAGATCATGTGCAACACACAAGAGATGCATAAATGAACTATCAGACTGTGTGATGAGAAATTATTATAGTTATTATTGAGTTAATTGTTATCAGGGTTGCAACTGATGACTCACTGATTAATCTGCCAGTTATTTTATTATTTAATGCATTACTCTGTGCAATTTTAGGAATAATGAATAATTCCCATCATAATCTCCCACAGTCCAGTGTGTTGTCTTGAAATTGCTTTTTTCCCCCCAAGGTTGCATCTGCTGCAGAAGATGCAGAATCTAAAGTGGGAGTGGGAGCCTGATGCTTATGGAGAATCATTGATTTACATTACATTTTTTAATGGTACTTTAATTTTAAAAGATCATGTGGAACATACAAAAAAATGCATAAATGAACTATCAGACTGTGTGATGAGAAATTATTCAGCAGCTGATTATTGTGACATGTGAGTTCATCAGTGGCTCAATTATTGGAGTTAATTGTTATCAGGGTTGCAACTGAGGTATTTTCATCACTGATTAATCTGCCAGTTATTTTATTAATGAATGCATTAGTCATTTTGTCTGTACAACTTCAGGAAATAGTGAATAATTCCCATCATAATCTCCCATAGGCCAGTGTGTTGTCTTGTTTTGTCCAAACTCCAAAAGTATTTAGTTTACAATCATGAAGCATTAATAAAAGCAGCAAACTCACATTTCAGAAGCTGATACCAGTAAAAGTTTGCTTGTAAAATGACTCAACTGATTAGTAGAATGTCACAATAGTTTCTGATTAATCGATTACGCTTTATAGCATTTCTATCTTAAAATGCACCTTTTCAGAATTTGTTTTTCCTAATGGCACTTTTTTTTTAATAAAGCGTGTTCCTGTTCACTTACATCAACCTAAACAACTGTCACCTTATTTATCTTTATTTCTAATCAAATCCTGAAAAATTCTGTCAAACTGAAACACCATGAACTACTTTTGATCATGTAATGGCTCATTTTATTGACATTTCAGGTCCTATTTTCTTGATTTTATCACATGATTTTAAAGTTTTTTTGCAGCATTTTTTTGCTTTCATTGGATAGAGACAGAGGGGTAAGACATACAACATACTGTAGGTCGCTGGCTGGGATCAAGGTTCTCCAATATTAACATGTTTAAAGACATACTCACCATTTCATTTCTTTTCACATTTTCCTTGAACACTGTATTTATTTGTGTCCCTTGTTTGGACTAATATGAGTCATCAGCCTATTGACATTAGTCGCTTGTGGGGATTCAAATTAAATCTGTCAGATTAGTTTCCTGTTTAGAAACTCACTTTCCAGGTCCCTGATTACTTAACTAACTAAAGTAGTTCCATACACTCCCAATTTCATTCGTTCAGTTTCTCAAGCTAATAAAACAACAAAATAATTTGCCCCAGAAATTATTCATGCATTTCCCTACAAACATTAAATAGATCTGAACACTGACACTTCATTTCCAAAGGCTGATGTGTTTATATGTAGGGGTATAAACATTTGATAAGAAACTATAGGCAAATATTATTTTTTAAGACAGTTGAATGACATAAACATTTTTGATAAAGCTCCTTTAAATTTGGTTGGTATGACTGAGATAATCATTGCCCTCTGGTGGACAAAGTATGTAATAGCAACACTGTTTCTAAAATACCACAACAAACATCTCGTTAATTATCAGCCAACATACACACCAATACCAATCTATCTGTTGCTAGTATCATCCATTAATGTGAACCTGGCTGATTTACAATAGAGTCTGGTGGAAGTGCAACACACACTGGTGCCTTCACATAGCAATAGTCAAGGTACTCCAGCTATTCAGTACTGGAATTCCATAAAGCAAAAGACACATAAAGAAAGGAATGACCAAAATTGAAGAGGCAGAAATGCTGGATCTTAAATTTCCCATAATGCAACAATAGTATATTTATTTTGCTCTCTACGCATTGAGCTAAGATAAACCAGGCCAAGTAAAGATGAACTTGATCATATAACCAGGGTTTGTTTTTAGAATTAACAAGTGTTCTTACAGGCGGTGAAGTCGTCCCCATGACAAGTAAACTGACCTTTATCTGCAAAATTGCTGGAGTTCCCCTTTAATGCATGTCAAACATTGTGTTGCCTTTGTGAACAATGAGCTTCCACATGTTAAAGCTGCACAGAGCGGCAGAATTTGCTTTTAATTCTCAGTAAGATGTGCAACAATAGCAACCCTTTAATATTTCAAACCATTATTGATTCAGTATTAGCATCAATAATAATTTGTTTTTGAAGCTTTAGGGAACAAATCCTACAGTCTGAGCATGCGCTTAAGTTGCTTTATGCAAGACTTTAAAAAGAAACCAAAATATCAGCAAGTTTATAATAACTATAAATCACAGCTTTAAATGGTTTATGGCTTTTATAAAACAAAAACACACCAGTTTAAGATAAGAAAGCAAGTGTTAAATAAATCTTCAGTATGTGAGAGATAAGACTGATGACAGCACATAAATGAATCCAGTGACAGATCATGTTCAGTTCTTTATAAGCTTTCAGTAACACTGGCTGCATTATTCATGAAGTGATGACATGTTTACTGTTGCCTTATTTTCACTTTTGTCATTTATGAGTGTTTGCCTGTCAGTTTATATCATTGTACTTTGTGCTGCTACATTCTTTAGCTGGCTACTGTAGGAAAGTGAACTTGTAATGTGTTTATGTTTGATTTACAGTCAAACAGCATCTTCTGTCTGAGCTACATGTGAAGTTTTGTTGTTTTTCACATGTCCTGTATTGCTTTACCATTACATTTCTTTTGCATTAATTATAATTGCTGTTCAAGTGAATATGTCAAGTTTGAGCGCTCTGAAGTTTAAAATACACACATTTGCATACTTAACCCAAATAAAGATCACAGCACTGAATTGAGCCTGATATTGACTGAAGCTTGTAGAGTATATTTGAAATGTTTTCTGATATAAAAATAGCTTTTCAAACCAGAACAAACACCTGTATTACACTTTCAATAACAATATTAATATATCATCTGTCGATAACACAGAAGTGACTTTCTTCATTTCCCCCCAACTTATAAATCATAGATTAAGTTGAACTACTCATAAACAGAATATTCTCTCAACTCTCATCAGTATTTTAACTGATTTGGTGAGTCAGCTAATTCTGATAAAAGTTTTAGGAATAATCACATATTAATTCATAATCAAATTAAATCAATTATTGCAATTTTATGCAGTTATTGTGATTTCTGACAGCATAAGGTTTCACCAGAACTTTTGCAGACAGTGAAGAAATAGATGGATGCAACACAAGCAACATCAGAAAAAAATATTTTCCAACTTAACCGTAGTTGCAATAGAGGTGAAAGTTTGCATAACATGCATTTGGTCAGAGTGTAAAAAGCTTAAATGCTCCATTACCACTCAGTGAAAGGAGTTCAGCCCTAGTTAATGTCCAGTCCGAGTTCCTCTTTTGATGCCCCATCCACTCTGTCTGTGACTGTAACAGGAAATCAAGAAGCGCTAGAAGGAAAACCTTGAAAGGACTTGCACAAGAAACATATAGTAATAGTGCATCAAAGAGTTAGTGTGCTCAGCTGTGACGGTTAAGGTTGTCTTCCTTTTATTTTAGTTAGTGAACATCAGGTGGCTTTACAGTAGATCCCTGTCTTGGTAAAATACAGAGAATATGAGCATACAAAAGGTCATGGACAAACTAACTCACAAACACAAACTCAATTCTTTTACACGTGTATAAGCAGAAAGAAAGATTAGATGAAAAAGGTTTATATGTTGCATGATTATGATTGTGAAAAGGCAAGTGAGAGCAGGAATCTTTAATCTGGTGAGCAGTTTTATCTCATCAAAGATAAGACTGAATTAATACCACATACTTCCTGTTATATGAACAGTAAAGCATCATATCTGATTATATCATCAGAGGTCTTCCTGGTCAGAGCTTCACTCAGCAGCAGCAGCAGCAGCAACAGCGGTCACACTTTGGCCTGATTGGTCATTGCTGTGCAATTGATTTTAATCAAAATTCTGCCCTTCATCACTTCTTTTAAGAGTCTGACATCTGTCCAAGCAGTGAGCATTACAGTCTGCCACAGTGTCTTTTCTGATATTTCCACTAGGGGGCGCCAAATGAATAAATTTTCAAATTCTACATATAGTGACTTTAAACTTATTGACATTTTCTTAACAAAATGCTTTTAGATTTAAGTAAGTTAGTTAGACTCTCCTCAAACAAGTCATTTTATAACTTTAGGAGTTTAGTACAAATTTTAAAAAGACATTTCTGTTCTTGTCCAAGATATGTCCAATTTATTGTACACAGTTTGCAAATATAGGACAGTTTTGTCAAATATGAAACTTTTTAAGTGGCTGCAGAACAGCCTGGATATTAAAGCAATGGTGTAAACTGGATAATGTAGCGACTGACAGTTCATCCATTTCATGTCACTGGTGTCTGTTGAACAATTGAACTTCATAAACAGTTCAGTGGCTTTGTCTCACAATTCGTCCAGACACAACACAGAACACCTAAACTGTTTGTTCTTACCACTTTGGAGCCAAGCTGCTGTATTGTCTGCACACGATGTGCTCACAGTATCTTTGTTCAACACATGGTTCTTGGCCATGTAAACACTGTCATTAAGGTTACATGAGACAAGTTAAAGGACACTTTGTTCAAAGCATTAAAGTGAAGCCAGAACCCTCAGTGACGTGGATGAGCTCAGGATTCTTTCTGTTCTTGGTCAATGACACATTGGTGAATGAATGAGTGTGTTTTATAGTTAAATAAGTTTAATAAACTTCAGCATAATAAACATTAATCCAACTTCCTGTAATACAAACCAAAACAGATGTAAGTAGGCACTGAAAGGAAAAATACAGACCGACCACAAATCACATTGTTATTTGGACGATTGAGGAATTCTCACGATACAAATAAAACATTTTGACAAAGAGAAAAACATTTTCATAAAAGTGTGATTTCCAATGTGCAAAGTTTCCCATCAAACCAGCCTGAATGGATAACATGCTAATATATTTACAGTGAGTTAGCTTCTGTGCACTGGTGATACTGGAAGGACTCTGTTTTGACTCCTGGTGTGTGTTACCTTGAGCCTATATTTAGACTGCGAAGTCAAGGACTTTTATTGAATATTTGTCTCACAGTACTGGACTTTTTTCTTTGTGGGACATGTGGGTCCCTCCCTGGTCTACATTTTAATTTGTCATTAAACATATAATTGCACATGAATGAACACATCACTCGACCAATTTTACACATAAAGGTCACTTCACTTGTCATGGTGTTACTGTCCAGCCTGTGAAAACAGGCATTTTGTCAAGTCCAGGAGGGACGTCTCTGAGGCTTGAATTCATAATAAGTAGTCTGTGTTACAAACTGAGGGCATGGGATTTGAAAGATGTGGGCATTTACCGCCAGAAAGAGTCTAACAAAAAGTTTGTTGCGGTATGGGAAATGTAGGAGCCAGTGTTTCTGGAGCTTGATGAACACTAGAGACTGTTCTTTATAAATCTGTCTCTCACAAGTTCCCCAAACTTTATGCCAGTGCAAAACCAAATCAATGGTTAAATTAACCATGCATGGAAAGCTTGTTTGCTCTCCCCTTCCTTCATAATTACCACCTGTAACCAGTCTTAATAGAAAAGGCTCAATTTCTGTGCCATAGTGAAGCAGGTAAAACTTTAGAAAAGCATGATTTTACTGTTCCACTGTTACTAGGTCATAATTTCCAGTGATGAAATGTCAAACAACCACTTTTGTTTGTATAGACTTTGCTGTTAGACGATTCAGTCACAACTGCTCTGGACTATAAGCCAGTCACATTACTGTTCACAGTAATGTTCACCTCTGCACTACCACCTTTGCATTATAAGAAAAACACCTTATGCACTTTTTTCATACTGCTACAGGTGCAATAACTGTATTTTTCACTTTACCCACGTGCACTTTCTAATTCAGTCTCAACTTCTTCGTCTCCTCACTTTATTTAGTTAATAATACTAAAACCTTGCATTTTGCTTTTTTCATATACTTTCACGATGTTTATAATTCATAAAATGTTCTAGTTTTTTAAAAGTTCATATCTAGCAGTTCCATTGTGTGTCATCGATAAAGTTAATCTCATCTTATATTTCTCATATTCTATATTAGCATCACACATCATTGTTTGCCTCAATATGGACAAAAAAAGCCAACATTTCTGCACATTCTCTGAGACACCTTTGGTGATATACTGCATGTTTGCCCTCTAAAGTTTCAGCTGCCAGAGATTTGAACATGTGGATCCTCTCTGGCTGACTGTTCTGGACCGAATTCGGACTATAAAGTCACTCTCACTCAAGAGGATCTGAGATGACGACTGCTATTTTCCTGCAGACACTGAAGCCTGATCATTACCAGACCCCGATCAATTTTCCCGTTTGAGGACAGTTGTTGAGACAGCTGCAGTATTGCACAATTAGGCAGCTGTACAAACAAGCAATCCATCTGCGGAAGACTACGTAGAAGCAGAAAATGAGGAGGTTTGACCGAACAGCTGTGAAGAGAGTGAAGTGTGTTGAAGTGAACCTGTCCTGACACACGGTCACCTTCAATCCAGAGCGTGATTCTGAATGTGATTTATCAGTGAAGGAGCCAGCCGCCGTCCTCGGCCCGGGCACACAGCTGTAAGCCTGATAGCGTCCAGGCTGCAGTGTCTGATCCAAGCCACACTGTGACAAAGGTGAAGCGGTTAGACAGGCAGCGAGTTTGTGGTGAACGTCAGAGAGCCGCACATAGTCAGGATGTGTCCACTGTTTCGGCCCTGTTGAAGTCACATGCTGTCGAAGCAGAGGTCAAAAAAAGGTTAATTAGGAAACCATGAATTCTTGCTTCACATGTGCTCTTAACAGTAGGATTTGATCAATTCCTAAGGGGTTTATCACAAATCAAAGCTGTTTACTTAAAGGTCTGAAGTGTCCACCTTTGGACACATATCAGAGAGTATATGCATTTAGTTTGTAGTGATACTCTCATCCAGCGTGAGGAGCATCGAGCGCTACGGCAGATTTATGTGGGACAATAAAAAAGAAAAGAAAATCAAATAATGAATAACTATGAGGAAGAAAGGTATTTAGATTTAATGTGAGAGAGTTTTAATCAGCAGCAGGTTATAGACTTGTGTTTTCTGCATAGAAAACAAAGATGAAATATGATGTTTAGTCATAAATAAGACTACCCAATGGGATAAACAGCCAGTCGATTAACTGATTAGTCAAATGACAGAAAATTAATTGGCAACTATATAATTTAAGTCATTTTTCATAAACGTTTCATGGTTCCAGCTTCACAAATGTGAAGATTTGCTACTTTTCCTTTTATTTATTTTAATTCATCTTTAATCATTTTGAGGTTTGGACTCTTGGTTGGAAAAAACAAACATTGTGAAAGTGTGAAACTTTGGACTAATTTCTCACTATTTTCTGAATAATATAATTATAATAAGAATAATGAAAATAATCACTTGTTGCAGTATTATGTAAAATACTTAAAAATGAGCTCAATCAAGTACAACTGAAAAACAACAACAAAAAAAGCTTTTACATTTTTTTCTGAATTGAGTACCTTTTACTTTTAATACTCTAAGTACATTCTCCAGATTCTACTTACAAGCTTTTATTTGTAAGAGAGTATTTTCACAGTGCAGTATTAGTGCTTTTACTTAAGTAAAGAATCTGATTGTTATTGTTAATCGTAGAACTTTGATCACTTCATCAGCTGTGATCTATCAAAGACACTTTTTGAGTCCTATACCTTCACCTGAGTGACCACATCCCAGCCAGAGGGAGAATAAAAGGAGTGAGTCACTATTTCTATATGCATTAGCAGCAGCCTGGTTTACATGATTGTATGTGGTGAAATGTTCATCAGCCTGGTTAATGTTTACAGACATAGAGGTGTTAGTGTAAATGTGCTGCCACGCTCAGTGCAAACTGTGGCCCCACTTATCAACCAGACGAATAGGTTCCAGGTTCACACGTCAGTGTGACCTATTGCTGAGTGATATCCAACAAGTTTATTTACTTCATTACTCTAATGAAGTACAATCTTGCTACTGTGTACTTCTATTCTTACACTGCAGAGGGAAATATTGTACTTACTCAACTACAAGTATATGATAACTATAGTTGCAAATTACTTTTCAGATTAAAGGTTTCAACCAATCTATCGATAGATTGCATGCATTGTTATAGATAAAACTACTTAACAGGATTATTAAATAGTTATAAAACTCCTTTGTGAGGATACTGAAATGCTGTTAACATGCATTAAGAATAATATTCTGACCCTATAACAGGGCAACTCTGTGTAATGAGTACTTTTGATACTTACGTATATTTTGCTGACAGTATATTTACCTAAGTAAAACTTCAGATTGCAGGACTTTTACTTGCAATTAAGTATTTTAAACTTGTACTCTTAATACTTGTACTTCTTCTTTCACCATTGGTGATATGGATTAAAGGTTAGGATATGCAATTTTTTGACCCTGTAATGTTCAATGAACAAACAGAAATATGCTAAATATGACAATATAATCAGTAAGAAATGCACAATCACAACAATGAGACACAACTCTCTTTAATTACATTTAACAATGTTGCATAATACAAAACATCACTTGCATTCCTCTGTTGAGCCATAACTTCCCTTGATTTCATTGTTTCAGAAGAAATATCAAGGCAGACTTGAAGACGTAAACATCTTAGATCCAACTGTATATGCAGCAAAGGAATCATAAAACATGAATCTTCACAAAAAAAAAAAACAACCCAAAAATTGCCTTTAGGCATTTTTGCTTTGCACACAAAAGCAGCCAAGCTCTGAGAATGACTAGTAGCATACAACTGGCCCAGATTTGCAACAGGAGAAAACAGCAGAGGCAAAAGGTTTACAATATCGATATGGACCGCATACTTTTTAAGTAAATATATAAAAACATCTAATTGTCGGGAAATCCAATAAAGAGTATGAAAAATATGAATAATATTTTAATAATATACCAGCGATAAGAAATCAATATTGTTTAATGACCTATGTAACAACTTTTACACATTTCCTTAAATATAAAAAATACTTTGGAAAAAGATTTAAGGTTTCTGACTTTTCATGAGGAGGAGGCTTCTCTCCTCCTGTGCCCTTGTTTGATGACTTTCACATACCAAATTGTACCTTGTCCTCAAAGTTATGACTTTAAGATGTATAAGCCATAAACAACTCAGCTTCACAATAGCCAGGCCAGAAATGCAGTTAATATTGAGATTACTGATTGAAGTAAAGTAATGTTCATTTGTCAATACATACTATATGTTGAACAAAGCTGTTTGCTAAGGCACTGTGATGCACAGCAATGTCAAATCAAAACAATTCATACATGTTCATTTAAGACATAAAGACCCAATCCAGAAAAGGACTTTGGTGCAACCTGTCCTCATAAGATTTCCCCGTTATTAGTTTGTTTCATACAGGTTAGAAGAAAAGACACAGGTTTGACTTTGAGTTGCAGCAGCTGACACCCAAACACCCACAAATGTGCACACTTTTTTTTAAATTGTTGCATCACAAAGCTCTTTAGCTCCTTAACCTGTGTGTACATACATGATTCACTGACAATAAAGACAATTACAGTGGTATTAAGATTCGGGGCTGAGGCTTAAATCTTTAAAGCTCAATAAAAACTGCCTATTTCTGGCAAGGCTAGTGGAAGTAGGACTGCAGGGTACCACGGCGGCGGACATCGGTTGTCCAGCAGTGGAATCCACCACCCAGAGAATTGGCATGACGAATGCTCACCTTTATGGTCTTGATACCTGCAACAACGAAAAAGCATTTATGCATCGTCACACAGCAAAAAGGTTTATTTTCTGAATGGGTATTAAAATGGATCTTTAAGGAAGCTGAAATAAGACTAAGAATGATTTGAATGCATGAACTCACCGAGACTCTCAAACATTTTGTGAATGGTGCTTTCATTGGCGTCAACCATAACGCGCTTCTCATCCAACATCAGGACGTTCATGGACAGCCACTTGGAGGACATCCACAGAGGGTGGTCTACACAATAAGGAAGACTTTTTTCAGTAAAAACTCAAAATGCTTTGCTTATGTAAGAGACGATAAGTTTTAGTGCCCACCATCAGGAATCAGAGGTGTCGGAGGTTTCACAATACTCCAGCCAGCCTTCTTGAACATGTCAATCTGAAGTAAAGCACATAGAGCAGTGGTGAACGTGGAGCATTTTGTGGCGTCATCAAACCAAGTTCAACTATCAGTTCACAAGGGGGCAGCAAAGGGCACTGTGAGAATTGAAACCTGTCTTACAGTACCTGGTGGCATGGGCGATCGGGGTTTGACAGCACCAGTCCGGGCCCAATAATGTTGAAAGTGGCATCGATGTGCATGGGGTTGGGGTCCTTGAATGAGATAATGTGGACGTTGTAGTGCGGGGCCAGATGGCGACGCATCCACTCAATTCCCATGTAATTTGTCACCTGCAAAAAGGGAGTTGCCGATGTTGTATGTATAGATGGAAGTACAGCATTGAGTCGATAAATAAGTGAGAAGTAAAGAAAATGTTGCTTTATCTACTCTTTCATTCCGCATGTTACATGTCATTCTACACGCGACTGATAAAATCTGAAAAGAATGTTTGATAAGACAGAAGGATTTGTTCCTGTCATGCCTTCAGAAAGGTCACCCTATCACATAGCAGGCATGTTTTTGTTAGTTTGACAGTCTGCATACCTGACTCCTCTGAACAAAAAGATCCCTCCCAGCTCGGATGAAATCAGCAGCATCGAAGCAGGGCTCGTGCTCTGTTGTCACAAACTTCCCCTCGGCGGCCAGCTTGTGTCTGTCCTCCACTGTTTTCATGGGGTACTCCTGAAGGACACCATGCAAGAAGGATTTACACAATCAGAGTCTCTTGCCTCATGTAGTGCAATAAACAGCACGGGGCAAAGAGGTCAGAGGTGATAAGATTGAACTTAAAAAAGGTGTTTTAATGCAGGTTGAGCATTTACCTGCAGGTTCGTATGGTATCTCAAATTAATCTCATTAGATAAAGCCTCACCTGATCGTACAGATCATTAGCCATGGTGGGTTTAGGAGCTGTGGTCCATTTAGCTCCTTTTCTGAAGTACTCCTTGATCAAAGGTCTGTAGGCTCGATACTCGAAGAAGCGAGCCCTCCAGGCCATAGGAGCCTCAATGATCTCATTTCCCACAACCATGAGGATGTCTCTGGGCATGGCAGCATACATGCCTGCAGCAGATCCAACAAAACAAAATCAGCTTACATGGAATATTTTACACAATGCAACATGATGCTTGAACACAGCATGCACAGATAAATGTGAAACCAGTGGTGGAAGAAGTAGTCAGATCATTTATTTAAGTAAAAGTAGCATTACAGTATAGAAATACTTGTACCAACCTTTACTTAAGTATGATCAGCAAAATGTTCTTCAAAGTATCAAAAGTAAAAGTCTGTCTGTGTTATTTCATTATAATACAGCACCATTATTATTGAAGCATTAACAAGTAAACATAACTTCAATATTGTAGCTGGTTGAGGATGAGCACAGTTTTATATACTTTTGTGAACTTCAATCTATAAAAATCTGTATTTCATAAACTGAAATGTTTTGCATGGAAAATATAAATCTGTAAATAACAAGAAACTATAGTTGTGAAATAAATGTAGTGGAGTAGAAAGTACAATAGTAGCATGAAGTGGAAATACTCAAGTAAAGTACAAGTACCATAAAATCGTACTTAACTACTGTGTTTGTGTGTGACTTTGAGTTGTGAACTACTGCTTTACACACACATTTTAGACACAAATTGATATTAATGTTTAAATATATATAAGAGGCTTGTCTTGTCTGTCTTGTCTATTTTTTTTTTTTTTTTTTTTTACCTGATGATGTGAAGTCTGGAGTTTTGTACTCCATGGACCAGTCGATGGGCTCCGGCCTCCTCACATTGACGCCCTCATGTCGCAGAATATTGCACATTTCTTCAATCTCGGCAACAGCTTTTTTCAAATGGTCCGCAGGAAAAGAGTGGCCTCCATACTTCTGGTAGAAGGGCCAATTCTTCTCATAAGTGTTAGCCTGTTGACAGTATCACAGTATGACACAATTCAATGTGGGCATCACATTACAGTTTTGATACTCTATTAGCAAACATTATGTGATCTGCGTGTTTCACAGAGTTCATCTTGACAGTATAGCTTACTTTCACTTCCACAGTGAAGGGAGGCACGCGGGCGTTCTCAGCACGGCCCACGATCACCTCCTCGAGAGGGTCCCATTCATTGTAGCTGCACACAGGACATTCCTGCGGCACGGCCTCAGTAACATGTTCCTCTTCAACTGCATGCTGTGACTGTGCAGCTGCTGCACTCGAGGTGCTCTGGAAGGCCCTCTGTGCCCATCCAGTCACCGCCCGGCCGAGCTGAGGAGGGAAAACATGACTCTTTTTTTTTTGCATGCATGCATGCACAGAAATGACATTCAGGGTTGATGTTACAGATCCAGAGAAAGACTTTCAATATGGATAAAATATGCCACTTCTTTAGGTTTAATAGAACTTCTCGGAAAATGCAAAAAGCATGTAAGCAAAAAAATAACTGTGCGTAACTACAATTTCTGCACGTTTGTTTATTATTTACTTTTATTCTAGTGCCAGAAACCAGGCGAAACTGAAGTGTCACATAAACCACTTGGCTGGCAGCTCACACAAAAAGGCTACTTCAAACAGACCAAAACTGCTCTGGCTGATAAAAGAGTCACGCTAACCCAAGATATCAATGAGAAATGCCTTCCAGTTTGTTTGGTGCTAAAGTACACGTGTTATTAAGGAGCATTATCTCCACAGATAGTGTGATCTGTGCTGGGTCAGGAGCAGCTCAAGTGTCACTGAGTTTGGGAGCTCATCTGTGCCAAACAACTGTTCTCTGTCAGTCACAGGAAGAAAAAAAGAAAAGAAAAAAAAAAAAGCTGTGTCAGCAATAAGAAGCAAATCAATACCTGGACTGAATCTGTGCTATAGTCATAATATAATAATCGTGCTTTTTTTTCAAATAGTTGACCATATTAATCAGAATAAACCAATTAAACTGAAGTGAAATAAAGCTCAGCTCAGATGATCCTAGTGAACAAAAAATGTCAGACATATTTTCTTTATTCAGCTTTTCTGACATGTGCTTTTTTTTTTTTTTAAACAAACAAAAAAAACTAGAATTTTTGTGAAGAAAAAAAAAAAAGAAAAACCACCAGATTACCAACCATGGCTCCGATCAGATGGGCAGCCTCGGCCCCTCTGCTACCTCCTCTCAGACACCTGACTCGCAGCATTGTCCGATGCAATAGTGAGCGCGTGAGTGAAACCAGACGACGGCGCAGGATCCGAGCTTTTTTTTTTTTCAACGCTCATCAATGAAGACGCCTCGGCTTTATAGGAGCGTGTCCTGCGTGTCTCTGAGACCATTGGTCGCTTTCCTGATGTGGGGCAACGTGACTTGAGAAAAAAAGCCTTTCTGAAACACAATCCCTGACGCCAGCAGATTCTTATCCACTAGAGCTACTGGAGTTAAAAGTTTCCCGAGGAGAACATCTGAAAAACGAACTTTTTGCACAGAAGAGCTTTGTTTTCCTTCACTTTGACATTTGCACAAAAAGTTAGAATGAATAAAAAATAAATTAAAGGCATGTTGGCATTGCAAAATAAAATAGAAATTACTTATTGATCTTTTTTGCTGCAGCATTTAAAAAAAACAATAGATTTCATTTATTAATCAGGAATCAAGTCTGCAAATCATTTTTCAATCATCTCTTATTAATATTTCCTGTGTTGATCACAAAAATATGTACTTAAAAGGAAGCAAATTTTAAACTCTGCTGCAGACTGTCCGTGGTTCATCTGGTTCTTCTTGCATATTTGAAACTGTCACACAGCAACAAGTTCATCATGTTATTGACTATTTTCCTGCAGGGCTGAAAACTCATTCCACATAATCACAGGCATAGAGCCTTGTGCAGCCTTTGTCACCACATGTTTAGGTGGGGTGTGTGCTCATAAGGGTTTCATAACCCAAAGACCTCTGTTATTGCCTCAGGGAGAAAAAAAAAAATCTCTAACTGATACCCAAGGGTTCAAAGGATAATGCACAGAGGATGCATGCAGCTGCCAATAGCATCATTTAGTGGTTCAATGTTCACATAGAGGATGTGAAATATGTCATAAGCTGCATGATAAATTCAGTGAGAAACATGCAGATAGATGCACAGCTGCTCTCTATCTCTCTACCCTACATAGTCTATATGTGAGAGGACTGACCCCAACGGGGCAGCTGACGTGGATCAGCTGTGGTGGCCAGAGACACGTGGTTATATAAGAACTACGCCTGCGTGGTCTCTCCGATTCCTTGATTTCCATGATGAAGCACTCGGCCGTGTGTGTGTATGTCGGCATTGCAGCTGTGCATGCAAAAGCGTGTGTTTTGACATCAGTTCGCTTACCGAGTGGTCGAGTGACCCATCTCTGGATCTGCAAGCTTTTCTGCACAGGCTGCTGGGAACTGCTTGTTTGCATCCTGATCTCTGCAGCAGCTTCGTCGGAGTGTTGCTTCCTTGTTAGCGTGTTGATTTGTATGAGGGGCGATTAGTGCCACTGAGTGCATGTTTCCCTCTCCAGTTCACAAGCATTCACTTTTGTTGTTGTTGTTGTGCAGCGAAAATTGCAAGCCCCAGTGAGCCACACCTGTTTACCAATGGATGCCAATGGAGGACATTCTTAAACAATGTGTGCCATGCATAGGGTTGGACTGTGCAGGCATGGCCAGCCAGGACCTGCATGAGTTGTTTGATTGTGCCAGCTAGAGAAAAGGAGGGTCAGACTCTGGTGTTTTCTTGTGAAATCACCCTCATTATGAACACCTGCTACACCCGCTACAGCAGGTGTAGCAGCCAAGAGTGAGAGTGGTTTAAATGGCTGAGTGGGGGTGGAGTCTCAGTCAATTATACCCTGGGTATGGCTGTCAGGAAAGGGTTGGCTATGCCCTCCCCTGTGGCTACAGGAACAGCACCACCTACTACCCAGTACCACACGTCTGCCTTAGGGCAGGAGTTGCTGGATCTAGTTTGGCCCATGTTGGATGCGTCAATGAAGGGGAAATTGACATCCTGGGGCTTTACCATGAAGGCGATGACCTCCCTCTCGGTCAGGTGTGCACAGTATTCAAGGCAAAACAGTAAGAGGAGGAGCAGGAGCAACCACCTTCCCTTTATCACCTGCTCATTACTCCAGTCATGCATTGGAGATTGAAATGCCAGTGGCGCAAGGCCAGAGGGCCTCCTGTTTGATGCTGAAAAGGCAGGACAGTCATGCTCTTTTTCTGTGCTGCTGCTTCCTGACCTAGAGAATTGGTGCTCAGACAGTTTGCTAAACCATCTGAAGTCTTCGCTGGTCAGGTCTATGTAGAGGGCTTGCATATGGGCATGGTCAGGAGAGGATTGGCTGTGGACCACCACCTCCCAAGGATCAGGCCTTAGAGGCCTCAGTGTCCCCAACCAAGTCTGTCTTGGGGAAACTGAGCTGAATACTAAAATGATGGATGCCACCCTTGCCAGAGTGCATGGAGCTGTGTGCAATCCAGTTACAGCTGGTTAACATAGGGGCTATTCTGGTCTTGTATCAGCGTCAGCTAGTCAAACAGTTGGAGGAGGGAGGCTCCGACCTAAGACATTTCTGGCTTTCTTAGTTATGGCTGCAGAGGGAAGGCTGGCTGCCACTGACAAGGTGAGTCACCTTTTCAGTGTTGGCAGATTTTCAGCGTTAGGTGGTCTTGGCTATAGAAATATATACTGTAATGGAAAAGAACACAATCAGTGATCCAAATCATCAACAGGCTTGGCTCTATTGACATTGCTTCCTCATTCCGAAAAAAGGTACAATGCAAGATGTTGATATCCTCCAAGGTGCCACAATCGACCATTATGTGAGTGACACAGACACTACCTTAGGTTCTCCTTTGATGGCAGAATCTTCAAGTTCCTAAGCCTGTGTTTGGATGCCAGAGCAGAAACTTCTGGAAGACAGGCCACCCTCAGGGCTTACTTGTCCCAGTTCTGTTCAGGGGCCAGTGCAACCTGGACAGTGTGCCTCTGTTCTTGAGCATGATGGCAGCCATAGTGCATCGTGCTCCTGGCTTTTCTTGACATGCGCCCTGTGCAGCATGGCCTTCTCAGGCATGGACTCTGACCGCAAAGAAATGTGCAAGCCAGAGTGTTGGTGACACACAGACTGCGAGTTGGTCTCTGTTGGTGGGAATAGCCAACTCAACATGGAACAATGCACTGGGGCCAGTGTTGCATTGCCAGGTGGTGTCATCCAACGCCTCCCTGCTGGGCAGGGGAGCATCCACATGGGCAAAGGCATCAGTGGCCAGTGGTACAGACCCTGGTTAGCACAGCACATCAATCTTCTTACAGTGATGACAGAAACTTACATTAACAACAAGAGTTTGCAAAGTTACTGCTCCTGCTCAAGACATAGTCAGGCACACAACCCTGTTGTTGCTAACTAAACAGACTCACTAAACAGACTCACTAAATAAGCCCTGATACCGAAGCAGCAACAATGGGAGTTAAAAAACTAACTAACCCTTCAAACTCATACAAATGGAAAGAACTGGAAAACAAAGCTGACTTGTCAGTCTGACTAAACACTGATTGAATGAACACTTTTCCATCTTCTTGGACTAAGGAGCTACACACTCCTATTTTGTTATTCCTATTTTGTTATTCCTTTGGAATAACAAAATAATAATAAAAATAAAAAATAAAAAAAAAGTAAAAACTAAAGATGACAGAGGAGTTCCTGATGGTTATAATTATTATCTAGCATATAATTGACTGTACACACATTCTTGGGCATGTAAAGGCAATTAACAAGAGGTGGGCTATCCTGTCCCAACATAAGACTATTTCCATTTGTAGTATCACATGAAACCACCTGTTGCTTTGTTTAATTATTATTATCATTATTCAATTTTCCTGCTCCAATGCAAACACTTTCCCAAAAATACTTGGTATTGATGGGTTTGCTCCTCCCTGCTGCCCCCACAGGCAGTGGCAGTGTACTGGTATTGGACAAATATACAGTGATCATATGCTCTGGGCACTATGTAATCTGTATGTTTCACAGACATTTTTTGGCTGAGACTTTCTATAAAACTGGTTTCTGGTTTTAGTTTTATTTACATACAGTGACTGTCTGTCAGACTGGATTGAAACTCTTAGTATTTGTCATATTGTTGTTCCCAACCTTTTTTTAAAAAAAAACTTATGGCACCTTACAAACAAGCAGGGTGTAGTTGGGGCCCCTTTTTATGTTTTAGGTGTCGAAGAGTTGTTAGTTCCACCAAAGAGACGTTTCACCTCTAAGCTTGTCAGATGGTTTTATTTAAATAACTATTTGAGGCTCAAAGCACAGAGAGAGAAAAGTCCAAACAACCACAGATTTGTGTTGCAGAACTGTTTCTTTCTTATCATCTCTCAACTCAACATTTTTCTTGTGACGCTTGTGGTCTGTGTATTATCTGATCATTCAATTATTCCATTCAGTCTCGCAAACAAAGCTGTTTTCATGCATATGAATTTAGACAGTTATCCTGTAATGCATTATGAATAATATAAGAGGAGACAATTCCACTATTGTACCCCTAAAATGCTGTTTGAGTTGACATGCTCACACTGTACAGCATCATCTAGTGGCTGCGGTGTTCAAAGCAGCTTCATTAGTAATTAATTACCTGTAAGATAATTACTGCATGACCTGGTGAGAGAGTGCAGTGACCAACCCTGGACGTAACCCATCATGTTATGGTGAATCAGTTCTATCGCGACACCCAAAGTCCTTCATGACCACCAAAACCCCAATATTGGTGATCCTTCAGGGTGGAGGGGGTCAAATAGGCACCATCATGATTCACACTAGAAGTAATTATGTAAATTACACAAGGTAGTAGTTGACTCTTTGGGGATTAGGCCTATTTAAGGAAAGAAATCTTCTGGGAATAAGCAAATATTGTGCAGCAGTCGCTTTCAGCATATGCACATGGTGAAGAAAACTCAGAAAAACACAGTTTCAAAAAACAGAAATCACAGTTTTTTGGTTTTCTATTTTATTTGATAACCTACTTCAGTATAAGAAAACAGCAACACAAAAAAATTCTCTCCTCTTTGTTGTTTGTCAGATTGAATAGAATAATTGAATAATCAGATGATACACAGACTCTATGCCGGGAACCTGGACTAAACTACAAAACTGTATATAAAGGAGTGATAACAACCTATTTTACTATCTGACTAATAATGATAAGAGAGGCTTGTTTGCATCATTTTCTTCTTTTGCCCCTTTCCAGACAGCAGGTTTATTCTCTGTTTTACATTTTTCCAGTGCTCCTCTTCTTTCCTTCCTCTTCAAGTGCCTGTTTCATAGGTGCATCTGTCAGGATTTCTGATTTTCTCTTCTATGTCTTCCCACTGGGATTCTTACTCCACTGAGGTGGAGGGTTGGGCCACTGGGTGAGTGGAGGTGAAGGGTTGGGGAACCAGTTTAACTGAGTTGTAGGGTGGGGCTGGGAGATGAACTGAGTGAAGGGTTGGGGCTTGCAGGTCGTGTGTTGTTTAACCAGGCTTTTTTGATTGTTTTGATTGTTATTGTTTTTACAGCCATGGATTACTCAGTGACGCATTTTTGATTTAGGCCTACCTCATTCTTGCTTCTCAGGTGGGTAAGCCTTCACATAGATCAGCAACTGTTTCAATATGCGAGTTTGGAGTTACTATGAATGCAAAGCATCAAATTAAACTATAGAAACGGCTGCTTTAGGTTTTGTCTTGCATTTACAATACAATGACGGCAAGGCAAAAAATTATTTTGATGAAAAAAATGTACTTACTTAGCAGGAAATCAGATTCTTGGTTGTAAAATACACAATGTGGCTCACAGAGACATACAATAAGGGAAATGGAAGTGTATGATACTGATGACACCACAGCTCTGTTTTTTTTAACTCTCAGGCCTCCTCTACTCTGTTGCTGAGCAATATTCCCTTCAATCATCAGTATTTGAGCTTATTCAAATATTTGACCCTTTTCCTTGTGTTTTACTTCCTTCTTGAGAACATCCCCCGCCCCACTGAACTAAATCCCCATTTGCAACATTCCCCACTTTGCAGCAGGGGCTGTACTTTTCTTTCTTTCAACAGGACCTGAAACGAGAAAACATGACGGAGACGTGTTTACTTTCAGTCATTTTAGCAACTGTCTTCATCATACCAGTAGCACTCAAAGTTTTTTTCCCTTTTCTTTGGATGGATATTCTGTATTTCAAGGATCTACTGCGGATTTTAGTGACGTTTGTGTCGAGAAGAAGAAGGAGACCTTTCTTCTTTGTGTTGGACCGTTTCTTGGAGCAGACGGCTGCAAATCCAGACAAGCTGTTCATTGTGTTTGAAAATGAGTCCTACTCGTACTCATACACAGATGAAAGGAGCAATAAAACAGCCAACGCGCTTCAGGCTCATCCGGGGTATAAAGCTGGGGACACCGTTGCACTTTTCATGGGAAATGAACCCGCCTTCATGTTTACCTGGCTGGCCTTGGCCAAATTAGGCTCTCCTGTGGCTCTTCTGAATCACAACATCCGCACCAAGTCTCTGCTGCACTGCTTTAACTGCTGCAAGGCCAAAGTGTTGATTGCGGCCTCAGGTTTGTGCATATTGAACAATACTGAGCAAGTCAAGGCAGTTTGTCTGCTCTTTAAAGAGCTGGTTGGATGTAAGTTTTTGAAAAGGGTGTGAAAGGAAATAATTTATATGGTTTCTGGTTTCAGCTGTTTTTGGACGATGAAGTTCTCCTCTCTTCATAATCTTCTATTAAAGACCCTTTAATAGTGTCTGGTCCATGTGGAGCACACATTCTGAAATCCTTCATATGATTAGAAGTGCACAAATAAATGAAGAAATTGAAGTTTTAAACAATCATGGTATGCTTTTGAGAGTAAGGGACTGGAATATTTACAATTTGAATCTAAATATTGATCAACAATTATTTTATATCTGATTGAAGGCAAGTCAGGGATGCAAACAGTACTTTTGTTCTTGAAATACTGCAGTGCACATCGTCACTTTCTCTTGGACCAATCCCCATAGTTCAGTGTTTGTCCTCCAGCCTCTCTGTTCAGATGACTCTCAGTAACTACTGTCCACACTTAAAACGCAAAGTGACAACTGAACTTGCAAGTTTGGTCATATGTGCAATTTCTTTAAAGCTGCATATTTCACAACCAATATTAGGCCAATATGTAGGTAAGTCTGCATATTAATCTAAAACTGGCACGATTGTGCTGTGTGTCCCTTTCCAGAGCTGAAGGAAGCAGTGGAGGATGTGCTGCCCTCTCTGATAGAGCAGGGCGTCACCGTCCTCCTGATGACCAAACACTGTAACACACCTGGAATTGAGAGCTTCTCCGATAAAGTGGATGAGGCATCGGACTCCCCGCTCCCTCGATCCCTCAGATCACACATCACATTCAAAACTCCCGCAGTTTATATTTACACCTCTGGAACTACAGGTATTGGAAGTGGCTGCATTTGGTTTTCAGTTTCATGTGATAATCGTCTTCTTCAGCTTTCAATGTTTGTGCTGTTTGTGTCTGGTTGTATTTCAGGTCTCCCTAAGGCAGCTGTGGTCAATCAGAACCGCCTCTTAACAGCTTTGGCTGTTTTATCGTCCAACGGTGTAACGGCCAGTGATGTCATCTACGTCAACCTGCCTCTGTACCACACAGCTGGATTTATTATAGGCTTTATCGGCTCCATTGAGACAGGTGAGACCATTGAGATGTAGCATTGAGAGACATTTGCAACCTCAGACCAAAGACTTTGTGAGGGCTGTGTGAGATTCCTTGCAGGCTGATGCAAACTTTACTGACTTAACAATAAGTTGTTAGGTTGTTTTATACATTTCAGGTGTTCAGGTGAATAATATGCATGACTTTATTTTCTTGCATTAGCCTCCTAATTAAGATATCCAATTTGCTGTGCACAGCAGTCCTTATCACTGCTAAAACCACTGTTGACCTCAGCAGGAACGAGACAGCTGTGTTGCAAGTCAGTGATTTTTTTAATGCAAGCTACAGGTGATCCTAGTGTGTAAACAGATAGGTCACATGTAAAACTTCAATATTTGGTTTGAGGAAAATATCCTATTTCTTGAGCTAAATAAACCATTAGAAATCCAATTAATTACTTGCAAAAGTTTTGGAGATGCATGTTTTTCACAGTACAGTGGCAACGGTTAAAGTGCAATTATTAATCAGGCTGGTGTCTCAGCCCTGATTTTACTATAATTATGATGTGAATGATCTTGCAACATGCAGCCACATGTGTGCAAACTGTCACTGGCAACCTGCAATCATGACCATTATGTGTTTGCTGGAGGCATTACCTGAACCTCAGGTGTCTGTGATGGAGGCAAAATAATGTGCTCATGCACCAGCTGTGCCTCCTGAAGATTATACTGATTCATGAAAGTGGTACCGTGTTACAAGACCTGCATAAGGTTTTCACACATGACCTAAGTGATGACCCTGCTGCTCCTTCTGCCTCTGAGGTTTCTGGTCCTGTGAAACTAAAAGAAAGAGCCTTTTGTGAACCGGTAATCTGAACAGAGCCAGGTCAACCAAAACCAGATTACCTCTACTTTCTAACAGTTTTTTTCTAAATAGGCTAAAGTTCACACTGCTATTACATGTCTGGGCAGCAGCCTGAGTTCCACACATACTGGAGATATCCAGCACTGACCCACAACAATCACAGTCCTGTTATGGAGTACATGTAGTTAAATGGCATACACTGTAATACTGTTGGCATGACTGCTTGTCATGTTGTTGTTATGTCAATTCAAAATCTCAATCTAGTGTATAAATAACTAAAAATACTGTAGTTAATGAAATGGTGGTATTTGCAGATCAATTAAAAACATGTAAATTTAGTTATCGGTCAATACAATGTAGATGTGTGTTTAAATGGACATCAGCTGTATCTCTACTTGTATAACTGAATATCTAAAGATCTGATCTGAATTAAAAGCCATGAACATAAAACTGAATCACACATCTTTGCTGTTTAGCCCCAAATAAAATGTTGCAATTTTTTGCTCTTTTATTTTGAAGGATCTACTATCATTCTGAAGAGGAAGTTTTCTGCCTCTCAGTTTTGGGACGATTGCAGGAAAAACAGCGTGACTGTTGTCCAGTACATAGGAGAGGTGATGCGTTACCTCTGTAGTACACCGAAGGTAAAATGGTTTTTACTGTTTCCAGCTCTTCACACAGTGACGTCCATCCGTACAGAGCTCAGTGCTGCAAAACTCAAATACTAAGCAGTATTACAGTATTTCAGCATTGTCTTAATAGGAATAACACTTCTTTTGCAGCTAAAGTATTTCAAAGTCTGACTATTTAAATTTTCTAATGCTGCCCTTTAATGACCAGTTATTTCCATGTTTACCCCATTTTGTTTTCTTTGTAATATGGAAAAGCCTCTGCAGCAGTTTCTTGATCATGTGACAGTTAAAACTCTCAAGTGAAACCCAAACCATTGACATTCTTTTAGGCCTGGCAGGAGATTAAGATGATCCTCCCTCTTCCTCAGGGGCAGAAGAACTTAAAGTTAAAGCATTTAAGCAATTTAAGGGACAACTAAAATGTATATTTAGTCATCTGTGGTTGTGAAGAAAGGTCATAAGTAAATTGTGATGCCTCATATTCAAACATATAGGTCTCATGTGTTGATATATTGTATTGGCCCACATTTCTATAATAACATGTATCTATTTCATTGAATGACTGTTTTGTTTTTTAAAACTGGATGGACCACTACTCAAACAAGCTCTCACAGGATTTGGCAGGGCTCTGTTGGCACCGTGTCCTCTCTCTACCATCTTAACCTCTCCATAACTCCTTCTATCGAGACATCTGTAGAGACAGAGCCCTGTGAACCGGTTGCACCAAGCTGCCATTGAGTCACATCTAGTCAGGGATTAACTTTCCAAATCTGTGCATTCCCACAGAGCAGCACAGCTGGCTTACCAAAATAGAGATCATTAAATCTCAACTATCGGGTTCCTGCCTTCTGCGTCATTATCTGTAGGGGTTTGAACAGCATGAAACATCATGGATACATGAAAAATATCCATTGCTGATAAGCCAAATAGACATTTTTAAAGTATTAGAATGATTGCATACGTCTGAGATCCCTTAAAGATGTGTCTGCTGTATATAGGAGTAAACATTCTGCCTACATGTATGGCCATTCAGAGTATCTTATTGCATCACATGAAGTGCTGTCTCAATTTACTTCGTGACCCTGTAGCAGTGAGAGGAGGTGGTTTGTCTGTATCTGGTCATCTCTAGGAATAGATGCTGGCCTTTACTTAGGAAGACCATATCAAGTAACTTGGCAGCCTAATCTCTCTGGACTAATATGTGACTGTAGGGTCACATTCATCACAGTGGATGATATTTCTTGTACAATATTTGTGTGTTTTTTTTAGTGAGATTAGTACTTTTAAGTCACACAGATGTATTTTTGCTGTGAACCGGCTTCTAATGTCAAATTCTTACGCATAGACAGGGATTAGGCATATTTGATCAGAAAGCCTAACTGTGGGCCTAATTAGATGACTGATGTGTGTTTGCTATAAATCACAGTTCACGTTATATGTGTGTCTTTAAAAGCAATGCAGTGACTTTATAAGCACCTTTTCAAAACAGATTTTTGTCCCATCACCACTAGTTCATTGATAAAGGTTTTTACAGTTAGTCGATTCAATCACTTTGAACTTAGGTATCACATTTTTCATTCCTTGCGAAATTCACGATCTGTTTCTTCTTATTTTCATAAGAGAGAAAATGACAAGGATCATAAAGTAAGACTGGCCATTGGCAACGGTGTGAGAGCAGAGATATGGAGAGAGTTTCTCAATCGCTTTGGGAACATTGAGGTCCGAGAGTTTTACGCCTCCACTGAGGGAAACGTGGGATTTGTCAACTACGCAGGGAAAATCGGAGCTATAGGACGAGTCAACTTTTTGCATCAGGTAAGAATGAGAAAAAACATTTTCATTTCCTGTTAATATTTGTCATTTACAACCAATTCATCAGTTGTAATTTAAGGACTACTTCTCAACTGCATCTGAAAGTCTTATAGTTCCATCCACTGGCAGAGAGAATCTATTTCATTTTCATCCTTTCGCTGATTCTAGTGAAAGAAAGCTACTAGGGGACTTTGAGTTAAGATTATTTTATCACTCAAGTTCCTTCTTGGAAATACATGGTTTTCACTGGACAGAAGAGTATGCAAAATTGTAATCTGAAAATTAGCAAGTAACTAAAGCTGTCAGACAATCGTAGTGGAGTGAAAAAAAAATCACAATATTTACCTCTGAGATACAGTGGAGTTGAAGTATAACAAGTACAAGTATCTCGACTGTACTTTATCACATGCCACCACTGTTTATATGTTTTATTATGATGTTGGTATAAAGATGTATTGGGCACATAATACAACACTGATGTCTTTCCTTCTTCCTGCAGAAGCTGTTTCCCTACACTCTGATTCAGTACGACACAGAGCGGGATGAACCCATTCGAGATGCTAACGGCCTCTGTGTGCAGGCACCCAAAGGTGAAGAAACAAATGTTAATATAAATTAAAATTGCTGTATCACAGATTTTCATCTCTGCATGTGATATAGATTTCTATGCTTTCATTTTGCACCATGACATTACATCTTGCAGGCAGTCAGGACCCCAGTGATGGGGCCAGTGGTCCATTGATAAACAGTGACAGTAAAATTTGCGTCTCTTGGTTTTTTTCTTTAAGGTGAGACGGGACTGCTGGTGTCCAAGATCACAGACATTGCTCCTTTTGTCGGTTACGCCTGGAACAAAGAGCAAACAGAGAGGAAAAGACTTCGTAACGTTCTCAAGAAAGGAGATCTTTACTTTAACAGCGGAGACCTAATGAGGATCGATAAGGACAACTTCCTTTACTTTCAGGATCGTGTAGGCGACACATTCAGGTACAGACCTCCACTGTGCAATGATTCAGTTTCCATCCATTCATCCATCCATCCATCCATCACATTAACAGAATAATTGTTTATAGTTTTATACTGCAATATTAGCCAACAAATATGGAACAAATTTGGAAATATCACAAGGTCGCTGATAGATCCACATAGATATGAAGTGAGGGAGAGTGGGAGACGTGTGATTTGTGATTTTGTTTCTGCAGAGTTGATCGTTCTTTATTCTGCTTAAATAGAAGATTGAACAATGAGGTTTTAAGGTTCTCTCTCCTGAAGTGCTTATATTCATATAATTATTATATTTTCATGAATATCCTTTTGCTATTTGAGACACAAGCCATGATTATTATACAACACTAATTCCACCAAAACTATGAAACCTGGAGATACTAGAGATTTACTAGACAGCTTAAAGGGAATGTTTTCTCTTGCCCATATCACCATTGGTTATACAGGTTTCATACAGTATTAATACATTTCCTATTACATTTTTCAGCAGTCCTGCAACACTAAATTCCCTCACATGTTATGCACCAGGCTCCTTTAGAAAAGCTTTGAAATATTGTAATTGTTGTTCAGACATGTAAAGTTATGTTAAAAGCCAAGATATGTCTTTGTTTCCTCATGCATGCTCAGACCTGTAATATGTACGTTTGCCATAACTTGTTTGAGCTCACAGGTGGAAAGGGGAAAATGTGGCAACAACTGAGGTGTCTGACATCCTGACGATCAGCGATTGTCTCAAGGAAGCCAACGTTTATGGAGTCCAAGTGAAAGGTGACGGTCATTTCCTCTGTGCATTTTACCTCACACCATGTTAAGTAAGAATATAAAACATTGAAGAGAGACACTGATTTGGTAATGAATTAATTAATGAAGACAAATGCCTTGTGTGTTTCTCTTTTGTCTGGTAGGGTATGAGGGGCGGGTAGGGATGGCAGCTGTCACCGTGAAGGAAGGAGCCCGGTTTGATGGAAGTGAAATATATAACCATGTAGTTAGCTACCTGCCTTCATATGCCCGACCTCGCTTTATAAGAATACAGGTAATTTTATTTCACACACGCTTTGCTGCATTGTTCTGTATGTAAATGTAAATAACTGTGATCAATGCTTATGTTTATACTATGATTTATATATTGGACAATGCATTTTTGCAGTGAATATTTTGCACTTGTCTTCCATCTAGAATGCTGTTGAGGTGACAGGGACTTTCAAGCAAATGAAGGTGAAGTTAGTGGAGGAGAGTTTCGATCCAGGACGTATCCAGGACCCCCTTTACATCGTCGATGATCACGAGAAGAGTTACGTACCGCTGACAACTCAGGTCTACAGCCGCATCATATCAGGAGACATCAGACTCTGAGACGGCTCTTATTGTTCACAAACTGAACTTTTATAATGAACTTCCAGCTCAGTGACTGAAAAAAATCTTTTTTTTTTTACTAATACTTGTATCATTTATGTGACATAAAGTAAAATGGAGACTTAAACACATTTTATTAAGAGCAGCAGATGTGAATGAGAAGTGTAGGATTAATTTGTGAGGATTCATATCAGGGGTCTGTGAGGGGAGGAGGGTTAGGTTTAGTATGTAATAATAGGAATTATTTATTTACTGCTGCTGCTTTAGCTATATTCAATGTAATAATGGTGTTGAGAAGTGTCAACAGGAAAGCCTTTAGTAGAATGTAATGGTTTAAGAGTCAGAAATAATATGTAGAACAGGGCCTTTTAGATTTATGTGCCAGTATCTGTAAATATAAATTACTTCACTAAAAATTAAACTGATTCTCACTGTAAGACCAGACCTAGTTTTCATGTGTATTTACTTACCATAGTTACAATAATACAAAGACAAGTTACAGGTGTGACAGGCCACAAGGTGGAGATGAGTGCACATGTTACCAGACTCTCTCTGTCTCTCTCTGCCCTTAGCGTAGTTCACATTCACATACAGCTGTTCATGCATGTAAAGGCAGACAAATACTCGCCAATTATGTTCTATGTTTCACGTACTGCACTCCCATATAACAGTATGTAATGTGATGTACGTACTTGATGTATATAGAATATGCAGCAAAGTCTATGCTTGTGAATGGTTCATGTGATCAGAGACTCCAATATTCACAAGGAAAAAGAGAAATAGAACAAGGGTGACCAAAGTACTTACCAAAGTAAAACTACTGGGCAATGGAAGCCCCTAAGAACAAACTGTGCATAAAGGCTAATAGCTAAGTTAAAAGAAGAAGAAGAAGAAGAAGAAGAAGAGGATGAGGAAAAGGAGGAAGAAAAGGGATCCATAGATGGGTCACTCTTTGACTGAAACGCACAAAACAAAATTATGTAAATAATTATGCAAAAACAAGAACTTTTTTTTAGAAAATGTTGATCATTTTTTACAGCTGTATGTGTCAAACTATGGTACTCTGAGGTTACAATGACAATATTTCAGCTTTAGGTAAAAAGAAACACTGTGCAGCACTTTTTATTGATCTTTTGATAATCTTTTGACGATCTTTCTTTAATACACTGGATCATGCTTTGCTTTTAAAAAAGCTTTGTAATATGATATCTGCAGTTCTGAAATTTACCACAAAATCTGGTCATTTATTTTCATGAACACTGGGGATTCATTTAGCGAGAATTTGCAGCAGCTGCTCACAGTAACACACTAAAATTTGGCTGCATTGGTTGTAGAGGTCTGAAGATGCAGGTTTGGGGTCAATTGAGCAAAAAATGGTGGAGGAGTCTCAATTAGTTTTACAGTTATTGAGAGAAACAGACTGATAGACTTCATAATTCCCGACAGCTCAAAGTGGTGGTAGCACAAAGTGATTTGTTCTAAGTTTTAAACTGTAGATGGTTGCTGTAGCGCCACCATCAGGACATTAGCTTGCCAATGCCAGTTGAGAAAGTTTGCAGTCAAGGTTCGGCATGGTATGTTCAAAGTTTTCAAAATTTATATGCATGAGAAGTCAGATTTCTACCTGCTGTGAAAATCACCTTAGTAAACATAATGACCAGGACACATTTCAGTTTAGGCATGGGGACAGATTTGTTAGGGTAAGAAAATCAAGGTAAACCAATCAGAGACAGGGGTTGCTTTTCAAAGCAGGATGCTTATTACTGCACCTCACCGGCCCCTGTTGATGCAGTGAATAGTTTTCCCTTTGCCCCTGACATTTGAAACCTTTGAATACATCTCAGAATAATCTCAGAAAAGTGCCTTATTGTTGTGTAATAATAGTGTAATATACCCTGTGTCTCAACCATCTTGATGGAGCAGAAGGCGGTTTTTATTCTTTCATGATCGATTTGCTGCTTTAGATGAGCTATAAAAGTTAACAAGCTTGTTTTTGCTGTTACTGCCTCGTCCATACAGCGACACAAAGCAATGGTTTTGGGCTGTAGCTCACAATGATGTTTATTAAAGTATGATTTTCTCAGTTTTTACTCTAATTTGGGTTTAAATCACATGTCTTGGTGATGACAAATGATTTTTGGAGCACTTGCTTAGGGTAACATTAACATAGGCATAAGGGAAGGTTGCAGTGAGTGTACAATGACTCTATGCTTTGTAAGGTCATTTTAACTTATTGTGTAAGTGCATTTTTTTCCCAACCATTGCATAAATAGTTTTCTGATTTTTAATAACATTTTTAAGGTTCAGTATTTTCTCTTTATCAGTTGACCAACTCTGAGCACACAGATAAGTCACAAGTTTGATGGCCAAAACTTTCTGAACAGTGTGAGAAACAAGTATTTGATCAAGTTGGTTCCTGGTTTTGGCAGCTTTCACTGCAGTGCAGGAAGCTTGATCTGACAAAGTGATGATTGCACATAGATGAAGCACGATTGAGGAGGGGGGCGAGAGAAGCCTTTCACAGAGAGCTGGAATATAGTTTGCACCAAGGAAATAGGCCAGTCAACTCTTTTGTTACTCCCCCAGAGAAAAGTGTTCAAAGTTCAAGAGGCGTAAACTGAACAGACCTATATTCAGCTCTTGTACACTATTGAAAGTTGAATCTCTCGGGACTCTTTTAGCAGCAGGACTTACACATTTCTACTGGTTAGAATGATTGCATACGTTCTATATACTGCTCTTGCAGGTTTGGCAATTTTGCCATTATTGCTTTACCTTAAAAACCCTTATTTTTTGAAAGACTTACATTTCATAATAACTACAATTCAAATCGGCATACGATTTTCTAAAATCAGGAAGCAGAAACCGTTTTACAGTATTTTGGATTCTTTTCTGGACAAAGTGGCGAAGCAGCCGCATAAGAAGTTTATCATTTTCGAGGACAGCTCATATACTTACAGCCAGGCCGACAAATTAAGCAACAGAGTGGCCAGAGCCCTGTCCACACATGCCCACCTGAAGGAGGGAGACAAGGTGGCCCTCTTCCTGGGCAACGAGCCACATTTTGTGTGGATCTGGCTTGCACTGACCAAGCTGGGATGCACAGCTTCTCTCCTCAACTGCAACATCAGATCCAAATCTTTGCTGCACTGCTTCTCCTGCTGTGAAGCCAAGGCCCTGGTCGCTGGTGCTGGTAAGCTGAGGTTGACTATTATCCTCCATGTGATTATGAAATGAATTTCAGATTTTCTTATTATTTATTTGTCCAGTGTCGCATAAGAAATATGAAGTCATTAACATTGTCTCATAAACCCGCATTAAAATTTTATATTGGCCAATAATTAAGGCAATTTCTTACATAAACTCATAGCAAGAACAAACAGTCTTGATATAGATCTGTTGCATTGTTTTCTAAAAAAAATCTGAGTGTGATACCGTGACATATCATACAAGACATTTTACAGTTAAAAAAAATGAACTTATCAGTGCTCTCTGGTGGACAGGCTATGTAGTGGATACACTGTTTCTAAATAACCTCAAATCTTGTTTGGCAGTTCTGTACCTTCAGTTCGGTTGTTAGACCTATAGAGACGCTGGGTTTGGTCTTAATTGACTTCATTCCTATGATTCTACACGTGTGTGAAGCGCTGTTTTGCAGGTTGTATTGTCAGTGCATTGACCTCCCTGAAGCCTCCACTTGCTCTCTTTTGCCTGTCTCTTTCAGACTTGCGAGGGGCTGTAGAGGATGTGTTGCCCGACTTGAAGCAGCAAGGCGTCCGTGTGTTTATCCTCAGCGAGGACTGTGATGTGGACGGCATTGAAAGCCTCTCTGATAAGATTCAGCAGGCCTCAGACGAGCCTCTGTCACCTCAGCTGAGGGCCAACATTACCCTTAAGAGTCCAGCTCTGTACATCTACACCTCAGGAACCACAGGTAGTCTGACCTTCACTTTTTATCTGCGTTTAGTGTGTAGACCTTGAGCGACAGAAGTATGTCACAATCAGGCTCTTAGGCCTTGACAAAAGAGGGAAGTGCTCACAGCTGTACTGGAAAGAACAATCATATCTATTTAGATAAATGGAAAGAGACTAAATTAACTAAATGTATGAAATGGTCAATCAGTGGATCAGTGGTGTGAGTGTATGAAAGTGTCACATGGTGAAATATGAAGAGAAGAACAACTAAATCAAAGCAAACAGAAGAAACCATGTGGTGCAGAACCAGCGGTGGAATCACAAAGAGAACAAAGGGGATCACTGATCCTAAATGCATTCTGGATGGACTGGCCAGGTGCAGCCAGTTGCACTAATGTGAACTCCACCTATCAGCTTGTGAAAGAAAGCACGAAGCACAAGCAACAACCAAGGACAAACAACAAGCCTAAAGGCCTTGGCAGAGCTAGAAGAACCATAAAAACATGCTCTTATGGTGCATATGCTTTTGCTCATAATTGTGTTATGATCTTTTTTAGGGCTTCCCAAGGCAGCTGTAATTAACCATGAGAGATTGTGGATGACATGTTTCATTCATTCTATGGCTGGCGTGCGCTCAGATGATATCATCTACATCAACCTGCCTCTTTACCACAGCGCTGGCTTTCTGATGGGACTTTGTGGAGCCATAGAAAATGGTGATTGATAATATCATAAAACTACAAACATGCATCCCAGGTTGTATTCTGAGTTCATGGAAGGTTAAACAAACAGGTATATGACCTTAAATAACAGGCAGTTCGATTGTGATTTCAAAGTCCTGAAGGTCATAAGTTTACTGCACTCACAAAAGTCTCAATGTGAGATAATATTGTTGAAATCTGTGTCTCTTCATTTCTAGGCATCACTGTTGTTTTAAGACAAAAATTCTCTTCCTCCAACTTCTGGACTGACTGTAGAAAGTACAACGTGACTGTCATTCAGTACATAGGAGAAATTATGCGTTACCTCTGCAACACACCGAAGGTAAAACTCAGGATAAAACCACATACTCTTTTCTTATATTGTTTTAACATTATTGCAAACAATGTAGATACATTTAGTTGACCTTTGAATAGTTTTGTGTGAATTTTGCAGCCCGCACATGCAGCACTGAGATGTACCGCTTGAACTCAAAATCAAAGATAAACGCAGTCTGGTGTTTATTATCCTCTTCTCACCTTCCCTCCCCTCTAGAGAGATAGTGACAGGGATCATAAAGTCCGATTGGCTTTAGGGAATGGGCTCAGGGCCGACACCTGGACTGATTTCCTGCAGAGGTTTGGGGACATTCGAATTTGTGAATGCTATGGTGCAACAGAGGGAAATGTCGGCTTTGTCAACTACATTGGCAAAGTTGGAGCTGTGGGCAAGGATAATTTTTTCTACAAGGTAAGATGGGGGGGTGAGGAGGTGTACATCGAGGTGTAGTATGAATTTAAATGTGCAAACACCTCATTCTTTTCCACATCTTTTCCTGAACTGCTTTTCAGATGGTATGTCCGTATACCCTCATAAGGTACGACACAGAGAAAGAAGAGCCGGTCAAAGACTCCAGAGGATTTTGTATTGAAGTCCCCAGAGGTGAGCCGGTCTTCCTCACAAATATGACTCTCTCTCAACCTTTTAGCTCTCCCTAAAAAAATATCCCGTGCTTGCACCTGCAGGAGAGACTGGTTTGTTGGTGGCAAAGATCGGAAACTCGTCGCCTTTCATTGGCTACGCCAAGAACAAGCAGCAGACGGAGAAGAAGAAGCTGAGAGATGTGTTTGTGAAGGGAGATGTCTATTTCAACAGCGGTGACCTTTTAAAGATAGACAATGAAGGGTTTGTCTACTTTCAGGACCGCATTGGAGACACTTTCAGGTCTGTGTGTGAAACACGTTGAGCAAATTTGATTGTGTTACTGACTGAAGTTTTATCAACTCAGGCTGTTCAGCAATGTTTTATTATTACTTGAATCTGAAATTAAGATGTGAGACAAAACATTTCATATATTCAAGATCTTTAAAAATTGAAAGAATAAATTGACACCTCAATTATTCTTGCTTTCCATATTTCAGTCCGTGTAGTTGTTGCAGTTGAAACAAAAAATAATAATTTAATTTTTATTTCAACATTTTCTGCAAATGAAAAAGTTTTTCACTGACTATGCTTGCATATCAATCAGTATCAATCAATAAGAGTTCCCAGAGCTGGATGAAAACATTACAGCTAAATTATGAATGAACTGTCTTTGTATTGTCACAAAATACAGGTGGAAAGGAGAAAACGTGGCAACCACAGAGGTGGCCGATCATTTGCTTATGGTCAACTGCATTGAGGAGGCTAATGTCTATGGTGTGAAGGTGCCAGGTAATAATTACGTTTATTAATAATGAGCAATGATTTGAAATTTATAAAGGTTATTAATGGTTATCAGAAAGATCCTATGTCGGTGAAAATGTATATTACAAGTAAAATATGAAATTTTATTTAAAGCCTAAACCTATAAGCACTTTATCTCTTTGAGTTTGACTTAATAAGACCTTCTGGACTCGATCTTCAACATTTGAAATAGGAAAGCAATGAATTAAGAGCTCATATACTTTGCCATAATGTGAAACACATAAGGAGCTGTTTATACTCACGTCCTGAAATAACCCCTTTTTTACTTTGACCTTAACTGATTAGGGCACGAGGGAAGAATTGGAATGGCAGCACTGACGCTGAAAGAAAACATGGAATTTGACGGAAAAGCTGTATATCAGCACGTCAAAAACTACCTCCCCAGCTACGCACGACCGCGCTTCATTCGCATACAGGTAGAAAAAAAGTCCTACAACTACAATGTATAAAAAAACAGGCATTTGATTGACCTGTGTCCTGCAACCGTAACCATTTATTTTTCTTTGGCAGGATGCAATAGCTTTAACTGGGACGTTTAAGCAAATTAAGGTGAAGCTGGTGGAGGAAGGCTTCAACCCTGCCGTCATCAAAGACCCTATGTTCTACATGGAGGACAACAAGGGCTACGTACCCATGACTCAGGAGATATTCAACTCCATCGCAGAAGGAAGAGTCAGGCTCTGAATGAGTTTATTATTGGATTGTAAACCTCAAATAGTGCATTTGATTTTTAGGTGATGCAGGATGCCAAATAATGATTAGTGATGAGCACATTTTGTGAGCTTCTTTGCCCTCTGTAGGGAAAAATGTGTACTGAAATATATGAAGGGACAAAATTTTGTTCAAAATGCTTTTTTTTTTGGAAACATTTGTTTTATTGAAAGATGCTCAATTTAGAATGCAATTGCAATGAATAAAATATATAAACATTTCCATTTGTGCATGAGAAGATAGATTTAAAAGAAAGGAAAAGTACACATGTATACAGCACATGGCTTGTATACACATAAATATACATGTAGTAAAAAGGTTAATCAAACTAATAATGAGCAAAGCCTATTGTAGTCAGGAATGAAAAGAATAACTATATATTATTATTACAAATAAAAAACAAACATACATAAATATACACACTACACATACACACATACATATACACACGCCACACACACACACTGCACATGATTGCAAATGACCGAAGCAATCCCAAAACACTGACACAGTTATATCGCGATCTTCAGCTTACTGCGCTGGCTCAGCATAAGCACAGTATTAAACAACTTGAATATCAATAGCTGAATTTCTGTGTGTGTATGAACTTCTGCACACAGATTTCAGGATCATTGCAGGAGCTCAGGTGCAGTAGCGTTTTCCAGCGGAGCAGCAGAGGGATCTGTGTCGGATACAGGAGAAGAAGACATACAGTTTGTTCTTCTGCAGGCGGAGGTCAAGTGTTTTTGCGCTGTCTGTGAAACCTTCACGGGGCAGCACACCTGGTGGCGGCCACACTGCACCCACTGGTTGCAGAAACTGGGCACGCTGTAAAACTTTGTCAGCTTTTTCAGGACCTGTTTGCTGTTTAGATTGGAAGGTATCTCTGTAATCTCAGTCGCAGGATTGGATCCCTCTGTTGATGCACCTGCAGCATCTCTAAGAGCAGGCCTCGTTTCACTGTCGTGGCCGGACAGTGGCCCGATGTAAGTGTAAGGCAGAGGCTCGCTGTTGCAGCTAAGAGAGCGCATGGGTCTCCTGGATTGATTCCAAGACTTGTCAATCCACAGCTCCACTTCAGCCTTGTCCGGCCTGGAGGCGGCCTCCTCTCTCTCCTTAGACCTGGTGTCTCGGTTTCCTTCAGCTCCTATCTTCTCATCCTGCCCTGATTTTGGTTGGTTTGCATTTTTCAAAGCCTGCGTCTCAGCCAGAAGAGTGGAAGCTGTTTCGGAGATGATGCTCCAGTCCCTAAGGATGTCATCAGCAGTAGTGAACTGTGAGGTCACAGTGAATCGGATGATGCGTTTGGTGTGAATGTCTGCGGGGATGAGGTACATCGTGCCCGACCGGGTCAGTCTCCTCAACAGCTCCTGGGTCAAAGCATTTCCTCCCTAGAATAAGAAAATGACATCAAATATTCATGAATGTTGCAGGACCAGAAAACTCAAAGCTTCCAAATAAAACGAAGCATTTTCAGCAGCATGAATTCAGGGTTTCAGCTCTTTTTAATGATCACTGATGTCAATCTGCCCTTCACCTCTGCTTGATAAAACAGAGGTGAGTCAATCTTGACCCTTCAGCTCCTGCTAATACCTAATGCTTCATCCATTCATCTGCAGGAGAGACCAGTTCATTTCACATTTAACTTTTCAGCAGTTACACTAAGAGCAAGCAGCAGACAGAGAAGAAGCTGAGTGATTTGTAAAAGAAGACTTCTACTTTATCAGTGGAGACCTTCTAATGATTTACAATGAGAGATTTATCCTCTTTCAAGACTGAATTGGAGACACTTTCAGATCCGTGGATGGAACAAATTTGCAAATTTGACAAGCTGACCAAGTAATGGAGACACAGAGCTCACACATGCAAATGGTGTTAAGGGTCAAAGGCAGAACAAAGATTAAAGAAAAGATAAAACTTGTTCACGTCATTCAGTAACTCACCTTTGAACAAGGTGTAACTGGGACATTTGTACATCTCAACAATGATTAGCCAGTCAAAGACATGTTGCGTAACAAAGTTAAAACTCAATTTAACATTATACTTTTTTTATCTTGCTGTCTAGGCAAATTTATGTTACGTACTTTCAGACAGAAGACCACCAGACCGAGGTGCCTTTCAACAGGAACTTCAAAATTTGGGTCGCTCCTTATGTGAGACTCCAAGAGCTTTGCCATCTCAATCCCCTAAAAGAGACAGAATGATTATGTAGCTTCTAAAAGCCAAATCTGTGGTTTGTCACAGAATTCCCTTCAGTAAATGCACTAATATTATCTGATATTTGATATTTAAAACAATTTGCATGAAGAGAACTGAAAGCCACTCACATGTTTGATATGAGCCTGGAGGTTTTTCAGCCCAAAGGAGCGCAAAACAAACCAGAGTTTGAGAGAACGGAAACGTCGGCTGAGGGGAATCTGCCAGTGCTGAACAACAGGAAAAAGTAGCGTCACTGCATGAAATGATTCACTGAATCTTTTATTTAGTGCAGACATGATAGTGTCATACCATATAGTCTGTGGCTGCCTTCGAGTTGTCATGTCTGAGGTAAACAGGATCAACAGTGAACGTCTGTTGGAGCTTATATTTATCCTTTACCCTAAGAAACCAAAGTTAAAGCACAACCAACAAGCATCCTTCACTTTAACTTAGGATTCATTGTCTGTTAAAGTCAGACTATAGATAATATTTATTTCTGTAGAGGTGAGATAAGGCATCTTAGTCACCAGAAAGCCGTGCAGTCAAAATGGACCATCATCCACTTGGCGGGGTTGAAGACAAAAGAGTGAGCAAATTCAACGCCCTTCAGGGACCAGCGGAGCTCAGGACAGACGTAGGCTGAGCCAGCATACGCTGCGTCAACGTGGAGCCACACTCCCTCTTCTGCACCTGTAGAAAAAGATTTAAACATGGATGGATCTCAATGGAACGTGTTAAAATGTTAATGTTAAAGTCATCATTATAGGGAGTAAATCTGAAGACGTACAGACTGGTCCCAGTTCAGATAGATTGTCGAAGGCACACACTCCTGTCGATCCCAAAGTTGCACACAGCTGAACAGGAGAGAAACAAAATCACAGATTCTTCATAATCCTACTTATGTAAACATTCCTAAGTATTATTAACGAAATATACTATATAAGTATTGAAAGTAAAAGCAGAGGATTTGCAGTAAAGTATCCCCTCAATGTATTAATATGTTAACAGCATTTTACTGGATGAGCTATTTTTGACAACATGATATATAGTTTGATAGTTTAGCCCATCGGTACCTAATCTGGGGATTGGCTCCTCTAAGGAATAAATTTTAAGGGGTTTTTTGAGATGATTAATAGGAGAGAAATCAAAGGTAAACTGGACTTGGTTTGCAGGTTCTTGAAAACGTTTCACTTCTCATCCAAAAAAGCTTCTTCAAAAACACATTTTTGATTCGTATGTTTGGGCCTCAAACAATTATTTAAATGAAATTGTCTGAGAAGTTTAGAGGGAAAATATAACAACAGTTGTCAGTGCTGTGAAACATAATGCACAGAATGTGATGTCAGTTAAAACATAAAAAAACGCTGATATGATTCTTAAATCCTCCATGTAAACAGCCCTATACTCCCATGATGAGCACCCGTCCTTCAGAGTCAAATACCTACCATGAACGGGACCAGGCCCCTCATCCTGTCCTCTTGTATGGCTTGTTTCAAAGTGTCTCCTCTCAGGGACAACTGCTCATCAGTGGGCAAAAACCTGATCTTCACCAGAGAGATCAGACCTGCTTTCTCGACTGAGGAATGAGCCTGTAAAAGCAGTCGCACATTAGATCAGTCTCTCGGTTTGGTTCATTTGATTGATAGGAAGTTACAAGATGTGGTAGCACTGACCTGATCTGAAGCGTAGGCCACCAGTCTTGAATTTAGGACAGAGTCATCTAAGTCCTGGTCGAGCTCAGCCTGCAGCTGCAATATTTTGTCTTTCCTGGCTGCCAGCAGAGCGATCAGTGTACTTTCACTGACGGTGCCCTGATGGGCACAGAAGAGAAAGATAAGATTTTCCACAAAGACTACAGTTCTTATGTTATTTAAAACAAATCGACCAAGGTGTTGCAAACCTGCAGTATGCCTCCACCTCTGCTGTCAGGATGGTGATGCAGGAAGAAGGACGGGAGCCCGAGTGCTTTACACAACCAGTCCAACACATTCATTTCCAATTCTGTACAAGCTGGGCTGGAGGCCTGTTCACAACCAGCACAAAGTAATTCATTCAGATGGTATGAGTTCACTGTTGTGATGTTTTTAGGTAGTGTAGTGCAGAACAAAGTGTGGGTTGTCCCCTTACCCAGGTGAATCCGATGCAGTTGATGGCATCGGCCAGCATGTCTCCGAGCATAGAGGGCCATGAAGTCAGACTAGGGTAGTAGGCATGCATGTGAGGACTCTGCCAGTGAACCACCTGAGAGAAAAGATGAGAAAATACTTGCATCCTTGCCACAAATTGCTGATAAGATGATGGACACAGGAACTTACTCCTGGCATGATGATTTTCTCGATGTCGCTGAAGATGCTCTCCCAGTCCTCTGGCTCTGTGGGCGCAGAGTCAGGGAGAAGCTCCTTCATGTAGCCTGGTTTCACATCTGGAATCACCTTCCTCTCCCTGATGGAGCACAGGTACTGTGTGATGTAGTCCACCAGCTCCTTTCCTGATCAGAAACAGACACTGTAACAGCTGGACACAGACAAAATGAGTCAGTATTGTGAACCTGTGATTACCTCTGCGATTGTATTCCTCAGCCTGCATTTTTTTTTTTTTTTTAGATGAGAGCTCTTTGGGTTATTCGTTGTGTGTAACAGGTAGCTGCAGCGATGTTTTGTTTATTCAGTGGCAGAAATCGCTGAACTATATAGATCCTGTTGTGAAGAACACACCCTAAAATTGTGACGCATTTGAACGACCCTCACATGTTCTGCTTTCCATCCTCCTCCGGTGGTAATGATTTATTTATTCACATGTCACTGACTGTACATGATACCGGATTACCAGAATAGGACAATATTATCAACACTATCATTGATAGTTAACAAACAATGACATATTTTAATACACATCATTCCCTCTGCACCTTCATCAAATATTCTCTATATGGAGAGAAGATGTCACAGTATAATTATTTCATGTGCTATATAAAAGCATATCATTTATCATGATAATACTATGACTTCCTATGTAACTGAAATATATTTTCCATACAATGTGTCACCTTACATTGAGAAATATGAGGAATGTATTATGAAATATATAAAATGTATTTGCAACATTAAGAAAATCTGTCAAGCAGCTGAGAAACAGAGTTCACTGTAATAAATACAAAGAAGACCTCAGAAGCCCTCAGCCCAGTTTTAGCTGTCCTGTACTGACTTCCTGTAACAATAACATTCAGAGCTGGCTTTAAGGTCCTCCTCCTGAAATGCAAAGTCCTTTATGGGCTAATACCAAGTTACATCCTTAACTCCCTCATTCACTATTTGCCTTCAAGGACACAACATCTGCTGCTCGTTTATCGAAGGTTCCTTGCAAAAGCCGAATGAAAATTGGGGATACAGCTTTTATCAATTACGCCTTGATTATATCTTATTTTACATCTGGTGTTATACATTCTCTGTATTCTATTTTCATCCTTATTATATTCTTATTTTTGCTATTATTAAAGTGGGTTTTATTGTTCATCTTATCCTAAGCTTATTTTTACTATATTTTCCATCTTATTTTCCATAATTTTTCTAGCCCTGTCTTTATGCTCATTACAAATAATACAAAGTTTATTATTGTTATTATTAATATTATTGGACAAATGGTGATAATGTTCTCTTAGTTGATACATTTGATATTCTCTGCTATTTCCTCTTCTCATCTTGCCAGAGCACGTTACAGAAGATGACTGTTAAAACAAAGCAATATTTGTTTTGGATGATGACTCTTCACAAACAAATAGAAAGGTTAAGTATAGGAGACGTTCTAAATAAACAGTGAATGAGCACACAGTAAAAGGTAATAGGATGATGAGGGCGAATCCGTCTATGTCACAGCTTATCTCTGCCTTTTAAACTCCGACAAAAGCTGGAGCAGCACCTGGACTGTTCACACACTGTGGTGTTTGCTGTGCATTGTGCTCGACATGTGCGAGCTCTCCCCTGGTTCTCCGGGGAAGCCAGTGGTTGGAGGTAAATCTAACCATAGTTCAAACATGGTAAGCAAGCACACATCAACGTTATACCAGAGAGACTCTGATGAGAGGCAATCAATTCATTTCACTGAAACTAATAAAGCACCACAGGATGTTTATCTAAGCTATTTGAAACCAGTGGTCCTTTTCATTAATATTAAAGAGGCAGATTTAATACACTTAGATGTTCAGGAAGTTCATTTGGTAAAGATAGAGTCTGTATGCTGTATTCTTTTTTAGCACTGCATACAGATGATTCTTGATAAGATTATTGGGTGTATGTGCTTGCTTCAATTTTTTCACTCAGAAAAATTCTGTGTCATTTTCGGTGTTAATTTTTAGCCCTTCATTCATGGAGATGTATTTCTTGTACTGCACTGAAATGCTTTGAAAATGAAAAACATTTCTCTTTCTGGAACACATTGTAGACATTTAGCAGATCCACAGTGTTCTCTCATGAAGTCCAAACTGTTACACATGGGTTAATAAGTTTGCTATTAAATAGGTAAGTTAGTAAGGTACATTTGTTTTCCACAAAGAATGATTTGAAAGTTTTTTTTCACAAGTCAGTTCTTTGAATCTGAGCAATAACTGGTACAAACTTTGATCCCACTGAAGGCAGGAAGCCCAGTAGGAGGCAATGAATAGAGAAATGGTTTGTGTGTGTGTGTGTGTGTGTGTGTGTGTCTTACATTACACAAAAATAAGTGTTATGTGATATAAAGCAGAGCACAGTGTGACTATTGTGCTCCTTGTGCGCCTTTACGTCCAGGAGTCTGAGCCTGATGAAAGCAGGTTTAATCATAATTGTGCAATTGAATCGAGCTCTGCCTTGTGACATCAAAGTCAAAATGCTTCCTGATGGATCCTACTCTGTTGCTTTCATTCAAATAAACTGAAAATATCAACATGGCATCAGTCTGTCACAAAGAAAACCTTGGGCTTGATCATTCAAAAACACAAAGTCAGAAACAATTTATAGAAAGATGATTTGGCCGTAGTCAGACATGAGCCGGAGCAGAAAAGACACACTGACTGATGATGAGACTGTCTGTGAATGAAGGGTGGGAAGCTTGAGTTTAGCAATGTTGATTCACACTGACAGCAATGTTGGTTGTAGGATATAATCTTCTATACATCTTTAGTGTGTTTACAGTGAAGATTTAAGGCAGCCGGTAGCTCTGACCTCCATTGTGATGAAGTGCTTTGAGAGGCTCGTCAAAGACTTCATCACCTCCTCAACACCTCTGACCTGGGACCTTTTGCAGTTTGTGTACCGCTCCAACAGATCCACCCACTCTTCCCTCATCACCACCACTGATGTGTCCTTGACAGGCAAGGCCTTTTACCACCAGCTGCTCCAGTGGAGCCTCTCAGTGGCCAACAGACCCGACTGGTTATACTGGGAAGCTACCTGGTGTGGATGCATGTGTGTGTCAACGGGGTGTCCCTGAAAAAGACACCATTGTACTCTGCTTTACTACGTTCTTTTGTTTTAATCCCATGCAGCACTTTGTTTACTTTGTGGTTTTTAAAAAACAAAATGTTCAAATGTACAAATTTGTGCAAAGCAAAACTCCTCCTTCTGGTTAATGTTTAAACCTGACATAAAAACTTTATTGTCATCAAAACAAAAAAGGTTAATTGCACAATCAAACAGTTATAGATTGTGAAACATTAATGACGTATGGATTCATTCCAATGCCACTTCAGCCAAGTGGCACAAGGCGCAATGTGTTGCCAACATGCAATTTAAGATAAGACAAGATAAGATAAGATAAGATAAGATAAACCTTTATTCGTCCCACAGTGGGGAAATTCACAAGACCACAATTATTCCACTGACATAACTGCTGGTTTATGTACAACTGTGCATTTTTAGAAATATTTATATATGCTTGTATGTGAGACTAAGACTGCTGTTTTGAAACTGTAGGCAGCTATGCTTCACGTGATCATTCGACAAATCACTATTTCACTAATTTAATCTGGGCTGATTTGCGTTGGTTGATGTGTTTCACTTTTCTTTGCAAAAGTAGACCAAGGACGCATGAAATTGTAGTGTATATGTAGTAGGAGTATGGCTATAGAAGCAGAAGGTTAGAGCCTTTCTTCTACTTCATCTTCTCTTTAATCTTTATCCTGTATCAGTTCAGTGTGATCAGGCTCCAGTGGGCACATCACTGTACTTATACACAGTGCAGACACCAAATTTACAGTAAGATGCAAAAACAGACACAAAGCAAAACAAAGCAAACATAAATATATTATATACAGGCAACAGCTGGACAATATCAGACATGATCAGACAGTATGTAGAAGGTTGTAGTACAGGTCGTGCAAGTGTACAGGGTGGTGCAAAGAAATGAGATTAAAAATAGGACTTTGCAGGATCAGACTGATGCAAACACTGTGAAACAACCCACAATGTGGATATGTAGCAGAGAGGAAATATTCACTGAGCTCTAAAAAATGGGCTATTGTACATGAAAAAGTGAAATAGTCCAGTTTGTAAACGGTGGTCGGTGAAGTTGAAAATTAAGTCCAGTAGGTGGCAGCACTGCGACATTAAGGAGGCCAAAACTGAAAGAAGAAGAAGAGGAGGCGAAACAAGGAATCAGGAATCAGCTGTCAAAAAAAGTAGCTAAAGTGTAAGCAACGGACCAGAAAGAGGTAATTTTTACATCCTCGTTGTCTTATCAAACAATCGGCCTCTATATATTTGTCGGGATTAATTCTAGAGGACACCTGTTTACTGTTGAACGTGATGATAGCCGTGACTGCCTGTGTTGTAGTTAAATGGCTCACCGTAGCTAACATAACATAACTGCGTGAGCTCGCAGCGTAGATGCTAACTAACGTAGCTAGCTGGCTAACTCAAACGGTAACAAAGCTGAGTTAACGTTTCATTAGCTAAGTGCCGATTATATCAAACCAACAGTTGGTTTGTGCTCTATGTTGAGTAAAATGCTCGTTAGCTAGCCAGCAGACACCCAGTTAAGGCGGATGATCGCGGCTAACGATTGCTAGTAAACTATTCCATGTTGTTGTCGTCAGTGTTGACATATCCTGCGCCAGCTAACTACAACCACAAGCTAACTAATGTTGGCTAATGAGCTAACACGCTAATTCGACTGCTCGATGTAACTTAACAGCGACATGTCACGTTTTCAACTTAACGGCTTGTAATTCAGCCATTTTTAAATGACAGCTAACAGTAAGTGAAAACTCAATTTGTTTAAATCTCGCCGAGACTCTACTGTAATGTTGGAAGCTAACAGTTAACTTATGCTAACAGTTAGCGAACGTCATTCAGTAATAGATGCGGCTTCGAGCAGGAATTGTTGAATGTTTTAGAAGCAGCGTGTGTTTACTTTATTTTGCTATGTCAAACACTTTTTCCCCAGAGATGTTCAGAGCTGGTTTACAGCACTGACCGGTTGTCTGAGCTCTGACTTGAACACACCCGCCAAGATGCCTGCAGTGTCCACCGGGGTCAAGGAGCTGTATCTGTCCACATCTCTGGGTGACCTCAACAAAAAGGCTGAAATCAAACCAGACAAGACGAGCACCAGGAGGTAACGTCAGCATTCATGTTTACTGACGTCAGCCCAGTATGACTTATAGTAATTATGGGACACTGGTGATATGATTAACCTGGAAAACGAACTCATAACAGGGAGGAAGTGAGAATTCGTCTCTGCTTTCCTTGCATCATTTTTTGCGTGCATGTGGTGATGAAAGTACTTTTTTCCATTTGCTGTGTTCCAGCTATGTTCAGAGTGCCTGCAAAATCTTCAAGGCGGCAGAGGAGTGCCGTCTGGACAGAGATGAGGAGAAATCCTACGTGCTGTACATGAAGTATCTAACAGTATATGACATCATCAAGAAAAGACCAGAATTCAAGCAGCAACCGGTATATCTGAAAATTACAACTTCTTTCTGTTTACTGAGCTAAATGTATTGTTTCTTATGCAAAGACTTGTTGACTAAGCTTAGTGACTAGTGAATTTAAGTAAGTTCTTGTATTCCTGAGTAACTCTTTTCTATTCCATTGTACAAAGGAATATTATATCACCATGCTTGGACCAACCAGCTTTAAGAAAGCCATCGAAGAAGCCGAGAAGCTCTCTGAAAGCCTTAAACTCAGGTTAGAGGCTTTGGTTGTCTTAGATTGTACTGTGCACACCTTATTATTTAATGTGCAAGTCACAAGATAGTACATCAGAACGTGAATATGCACATTTGTGCATATGCACATTTTGTTTCTGTTTTACTCAGCTAATCTTTACATTTTCAACAGGTATGAGGAAGTTGAGGTTCGAAAAAAACTTGAGGAGAAAGAGAGACAAGAAGAGAAGAAAAGGAAGGAGGAAATGACAGAGAAAGATGGTGGTCGAGGCTCTCCCAAAGCATCGTCAGCAAACAAGAAGGACAGCAAAAAGGTAGAGATGTCAAATGATATCCTGTCATGGCATCTGCATATTAAAATATATTCACATGAGGCAGACACTTCATCTCAATGAGAAATACTTTAGTCTGTGTGTGTCTAAACATTTTGCAAGTGCATGTTTAGATTGCAGTTTTTGATTTAACTTAAAATATTTACCACACATGGTTCGGTTTTACTGTAATTTACACTCACTGAATCTACAAAGCTTAAATCTACAGTTCACATCTGACTAATAACAACTAACAACAACACAACCAGCTTTATTACAAGGTGCAAGGTACCAGGTACAAGGTTCATTTATTTATCTTTCTATACTTCTTACAAAACAATAATTATATAAATGGATGAATATATAATAAGTCATAAAAATAAACTTATTTATGATGGAGTGCAGAGAATGAATTGAGTCTTACAGCCTGAGGAAAGAATCTGCTCTATAGTCTGGTGCTGGCAGATACTTCTGTATCACTTCCCAGATGACAGCAGGGTGAACAGGCTGTGGCTGGGATGGTATTGTCTTTTAGAATAGAATTGCAATTATATGAATGGCATTGTTGTAAGTCAGGGCTTTTCTTAATCATTTGGAATTATTTTATGTATGAGAAATTAGGATTGTTGTGAAAAGATGATTGTTTCAGCATCCATTTTGTTTTGTGTCTGTGTGTCAGGTTAAAGGAGAACAGAATGAACCGAAGAATGCAACCTCTAAAGGTAAGCAGAATAACACACAGGAGAAACTTTTCTGGCATTAAACTAAACCCATGAAGTCTTTTTCAAATGTGATTGTTTTTACAGTTGTTTGTCTTGATTTGCTGATTTTATCCAATAGCTGCGGTGCCCACTGGTGGGATAACAGCTGAGAAACTTTTCCACATGATGAAGGACCAGACGATCACAACAATAGTCATGGATGCCCGCAGCCACACAGACTTTGAGGAGTCTCACATTCAGGTCCCAGCCCAGACCTGCATCTGTGTACCTGAGGAGGCCATTAGTCCAGGGTGAGAAAGGAATATTGTGGTGTATTTCATAATCTGGTTTTGAAAGTGGTAATACGAATTGAATTTATTATCTCATTTCCTCCGTTAACTTGCTTTTCTATTCTGTTTGTGTTGTTAACTGTCACACAGTGAATAAGTCTCAACTTCTAAACCTGACCTCCTGAACTAGAATGTGATGTCTTTTCAGGATCACTGTGAATCAGATTGAGGCAAAGCTGCCGGACGTGTCCAAAGACCATTGGAGGCGGCGGGGTTTTGTGGATTATATAGTCCTGCTCGACTGGTTCAGTTCTGCCACTGACCTTAAACTGGGAACCACCTTGCAGAGCCTCAAAGATGCCCTCTATAAGGTAGGACTCACTTATGTGTGACTCTTAGAGTGTGAATAAAAACAGAATTTTCCTGTGAGGTCACTAATGCGTTTGCCCACTCCACAGTGGGACAGCATCACCATCCTGCGTAGTGAGCCACTCGTGCTGGAGGGAGGCTATGAGAACTGGCTGTTGTTTTACCCCATGTACACAACCAACGCTAAAGTTCGGCCCCCTAGACAGAATATCATCAGCACCCTCCCTCAGTGTGAGTATCACCAGCACAGCATGCCAGTTACAGCTGTGGGTCATGTGGTTGTATTCATTAGTACCTGTGCTTTCTTTTATTACCAGGATTTGTGTTAAAGCAGCTGCTGTTACTTTAAGAAATTATGAAGGCAAATGAATGAATTAGTACAACAAAGAGGGCTTAATTCTGTCTCAGAGTTTATCAAAATGTCAAATCAGATTCACCACAAAATCTATTTCTGAATCTTGCATCCCACATTGTGCTCTCTGATTTGGATCCTTTTCCTCCGTTTGTCCAACGGTAATAAATACCCACACTAGTTTTCAAAGCACATTTTAGTGGCCCTGTAATGTCTCTTAAAGTAGATGTTCCTACATTAACTATGTAACCATCTAAGAAAATGATTTTCTTAGATTCATTTATTTTCTTTCTTCTACTTCTTTTTTTTTGAACAGTGAACTTTAGCTACCCATCCCTAGAGGAACCAAAGCCTCCGACCCCACCTCAACCAGAGAATGAGGTCACACCCGAGCTTCAGGAACCCTCTGCTCCTGTGCTGGTGAACGGGGTTGCACCAGCAGAACCCCCCACGTCTAAAACTTCCATAGTTGCTCATAGGTTGCCAGACACTGTTGATTCCCCCGTCACTGGCCCCATAAATACTGGGCTAGCCCCTGCGGCAGGCGCATCTAGTCAGTCACCTGCTACAGCCAAGGCCTTCCCACAGGTATTGTGTCTGCCCTGATAACTAATAGAACAAATAAACTTTCAGGAAACTAAGTGCGTCTAAACATCACTCTTGTTTTGTCCTCCTATATTTTTTTGTCCCAGTTTGACCGTACCAAGAAACCCTCTGTCCGGGTGTCGGACGAGCCGAAGCCCAGCCAGAATGGGTCCGCAAAGGACTCCACACAGAACGGCCCAGTTGTCCCTGACCGCTCAGTCAAACCATCCTTCACCCCCAGCACTTCTCTGTCTAAAGAAGAACAAAGTCAGATACACTCTGAGGCGGTGGCAGTGATGGAGAAGGCGAGGCAAGAGCAGGAGAAACGCAACCAGGAGCGTCGTTCAGAGGAGGAGAGACGGGAGAAGGAACAGAAGGAGAAGGAGTTCAAAGAAAGGCTAGAGAGGGAGGAACGTGATAAGAAGAAGAATGAGGAGGAGGAGAAAGGAAATCAGGAGAAAAAGAAACTCGAAAGGCAGAAGGCAGAAGAAGAGGAAGACAAAGAGAACAGGGTGTGGGAGGAGAAAGAGAAGAGGGGAAAGGAGCAGAGCTCTGACACACCGTCGAAGAGCATGTCTCTGGACTCACCTGCTCCCAACCATATTGTTAGTGAAATTAAGGTGAGTCCTGTTTTCAGTGCTAATCATCAATGCAACGGATCACACAGGGGTCAGATGCTAATCTTAAGAGTCTAGTGTCTTTGATCTGTGACTAAAAGGAAACTTGTGAAATCCTTTGTTGGTATCTTACATATTAGACAATGAGACCACAAATCCACATGTCTATACGCTTTATGAACACACAATCCATCAATCAGATCTAATGAACTGAAGATTTTAAAGCTCTGTTTGGCCTCTTGGAAGCTTAGTGCTAAATTTAAGTGAAGATCAGAGACCCAACATTCAATAGAATAGAGTGAAATGAAGACACCATAATTACACAGAATTGCGTTACAAAAGTACCAGATAAAGTTTAAGTTTCCGTTTCAGTTTTCTCCACATACTTCCTCTTTCACACTCACACGCATTGACACCATTCACACTGACCACCAATGTAAAACCAGACAGTTTTATGGTTCAACAAAACCAAATTCATTAATATCCTGTACCATGAAACTGGCTCATAAATATTTTTGTAGAGAACTTTTTAGGTGAAGTCAGTGTGTGTGTTTGTTTATTCCACAGAGGGAGCCCCTGACTAGAGCAAGGAGTGAGGAGATGGGCAGGAGTGTACCAGGCCTTCCAGATGGTTGGATGAAGGTACCAGATGTTTAAACCTGGAATATGTTTATTCATTTGGAGTTACTGAAGATGAAAGTTAAATTAAAAAAAGTTAACAAGACATATTTTTTTCTTTATGCCTGATTCTTACATTTTTCATGTTTACCTCTTCATTCTTGTCTAGTTCTTGGACACGGTGACAGGGACCTACCGATACTACCATTCCCCAACCAACCGCGTCCACCTGTACCCTCCTGAGGTCACCGTTCCCCAGACCCCTCCCTCCACACCACCAACAGTCAAGCAGAAACCACCACAACCAGCTCAGCCAGATGCCAACCGCGAGAGAGAGCGGGAACAGTCTAAACTGAAACGTTCCTACTCCTCCCCTGATATCAGCCAGGACCTGAGAGAGGAGGCGCAGAAGAAGGCCACCGCCCCGACCAATGTTGCTGTCATACCCACCATCAACAGAGAGACCAAGTAAGGAGTGCAGATGTTTTATGATGACTGAACTGAAATCTGAAGACAGAATCAGTGATTACTGGTTTCAGCCCTCAGTTTCCAGGATGTTTCAGCTGAGATAAGTGGACAATGTCCTGCATCTAGTATCTATTATCTCAATCTAACTGCACTTTATTCCTTTGGATATATTACACATTGTATTTCCTTTAGTCTTACTTTACAGAAACTAATCTGGTATTCTCTCATTGTGCTCCTCTTCCCTCCAGACCTACCACTCCTAAAGTCTATTCTAAAGTGGAAATTGCACGGCCTTCGGCTGCCAAAATTCGCAACCTGAATCCTACATTTGGAGGTCTGGGTGCATCACTGACTGGCCTTCGTAATCTCGGCAACACGTGCTACATGAACTCCATCTTGCAGTGTCTGTGTAACACCCCTGCCATGGCTGAATACTTCAACAATAATTTCTACATGGAGGACATCAACAGGTCAGGGCCTATATAAGTTAAGTTACTTCCCATAAAGAGTCAGATATGAGGGAAATATTTAACATCTCTGTCTCTGTTCACTTCCTCTGCCAGGTACAATATCCTTGGCCATAAAGGGGAGGTGGCGGAGGAGTTTGGTGTGATCATGAAAGCCCTGTGGGCTGGGTTGTACAAGTGCATCAGCCCACGGGACTTCAAGATCACCATAGGCAAGATCAATGAGCAGTTTTCTGGCTATGACCAGCAAGACTCCCAGGAGCTGCTGCTGTTCCTCATGGATGGACTCCATGAAGACCTCAACAAGGTAGTGCAAACAATTTTTTTATTTTTTTAATGTAACTCTAAGGCATAACCAAGTGTGGCCTAGATAAAGTCTTAAAAAGGTTTCGTATCTGCTTGGAAAAAAAAACAGAAAAGAAAAACATTTACATCTAAATATGCTCACCATGAGTTAAATATTGAGTGAATAAATAAGTAATTTATTCCTTTCAACCATGGCTTTCTAAGCTTGCCTTCTACTACCCCTGTATGTTGTTGCACATTTGTCTGTTAACAATTAAAACTTAGTCTTTTATCATTTTCCTTCTTTCTGTTTTTTTCACCGGGTTTCATTTTGATGGCAAATTAGAGAGTAAGTAAATAGCTGTGTGTCCTTGGTCCTCCTGCAGCAGTGTGAGTGTGTCTGCATCTGTCTGGTCTGATGCTCTGTCAGAACCTCTGTGCATGTAGACCCAAGACATGCCTCATTGCCTGTATCGACTGATCTTTACTGGCTTCATGTGCATTTGAATGGGGGAAAAGACTAGGTAAATTGGTAAAAAGACAGAAAAAGATAATTTCATAGCTTGATATATATATTTTTCTATTTTTAAACTCGCTAAAACATCAAAACCGAAGCCATTTTTCCTTCTGAAGGATATTGTTAAGCTGTCAGATATAATGGTTCTTAGGAGAAAAGGCAGCTTAGATATGTTGTGATAATGTCTCCACCTGGGGTTGAGCTGAAGTAGTACATTCACCCCATTTTACTTATCAACAGCTGATTGTTGCAACAGCTGATGACGTGCATTTCTCATAACACTCTCCATCTCATCACGTCCCTTTTGTGTGATGTTCAGACCTGTCTGCCATCAGGCTGGCCCAGTCCCAGTCCACTCTGTCTCTCCAGGCTAATTGATAAATCAGTCAGTGTAATTGACGAGATATTAATTAGCAAGTGTTAACCTGTCTTTCATATCTTCCTGCCGATCATAATGAGAGTGAACTGGCTGAACTGCATGCTAATGAGGCTGAAAGAGATTAGATAGGTGTTAAATATAAAGTTTATTGCTTAGACATTCACTCTGTAGTTCTCATCGAATTCTGTTCTTTTCAATGCAAAGTGCAATATTGTAATTCTGACCAATATATCCTGTATCAGTCATTGAGTTTTACTGGGATCATGAAGGGGCAGGTTTTAATAATACCTAAAGCTGCAGTTGTTCCTGTGTACCATCATGTTGCTTTTCTGTCTCTGCCGTCAGGCGGACAACAGGAAACGGTACAAAGAGGAGGAGAACGACCACCTGGATGATCAGACGGGAGCCGACCTGGCCTGGAGCAAACACAAGCTGCTGAACGAGTCCATCATTGTAGCACTGTTCCAGGGGCAGTTCAAGTCCACTGTGCAGTGTCTGACCTGCCATCGCAAGTCAAGGACATTTGAGACCTTTATGTACTTGTCACTGCCTCTGGCCTCCACCAGCAAGTGCTCTCTACAGGTCGGTCAGACATGAAACATGTGCATCAAAGCGTGTAAAGAGTTCTCTCTGTTATTAGCCGTTTCTGATAATTAAGCCTGTGTAGAAATTGGGTCCACGTCCTTTATCAAGTCACTCACAATAAAAACATTTTCAGTTTCATTTACAGTGCTCAGATTCACTGTTGAGGGCAGTGAACAACAATTTACATCATTATGTTCAATGTGGGGACAGCTGAGGCTTGTAATTCTGAAATAAAGACTGAAATGTTTCCTCCTTCTTGGCAGGATTGTCTGAGGCTGTTCTCTAAGGAAGAGAAGTTAACTGACAACAACAAGGTGTTCTGCAGACACTGTAAAGCCCACAGAGATTCCACCAAGAAGCTGGAGATCTGGAAGGTCCCACCCATTCTCCTGGTGCACTTAAAACGGTCTGTAGAGATGTTGAAGTGTCGTGATGCAGACTAACTTCAAATGTTTTGTCGCTTTTATCAAAACTAATTTTCTAACTTAATATTTGCAATGCTCACTTTCAACTGTTTGAGAAATCCGATTAAGAAACTTTCAAATATTTCTGGGACCTTTTTAAATTTTCATCTGAGCTGATATTTTCGGTATTTTCTTTGACATTGACACTCTTTTTCTTTAAAGATTCTCCTATGAGGGTAGATGGAAGCAGAAGCTGCAGACGTCTGTAGACTTCCCTTTAGACAGTCTGGACCTGGCCCAGTATGTCATTGGCCCCAAACAGAACCTGAAGAGATACAGCCTTTATGGAGTTTCTGTAAGTACAAGTCAAATTAATTGTATTGTGAAGTGTTTTTTTTTTTTTTTTTTTTTTTAAATCATAATAACCATTCTGTATTTGAATGTGGGTTTTTTTTATGCTTTTTTATGATTTATGCATATACAAACAATATAAACAAATTAATAAAAATATGTTGAAAGAGAGCTTGAGAAGACTAGACTTTTAGAGTACATTAGAGTACAATCCATGCAAATAAAATTAAAATCAAAACAAATACACTCATAGGAACAATACAAGCATGAAAAATAAGAATAAGAGACAGAGACAATATATAGTACAGAGCAATATAGTATCATTACTGTTGCTACATAGTTATATCTTCTGCCTTTCATAAAGTTGTCGGTCCTTTGCTTGGTTCATGAGTCATCAGGCCCAGGCAGGTTTTCCTCAAGCTTAGATGATAACAAGTTTGGGGATGTTTGTAAAATACATAAACTACAGCTCTAGGTATTTTATATGTAACAATTAAATGTAATGATTATTACTTTTTTACTTCTTTTCCACTACCAGAACCACTATGGGGGTTTGGATGGCGGCCATTACACAGCCTACTGTAAGAACGTCCTCAAACAGCGCTGGTACAAGTTTGACGACCACGAGGTGTCCGACATCTCCACCTCCTCCGTGAAGTCCTCCGCTGCCTACATCCTGTTTTATTCCACCCTGTGATGGAACTGTAGGACAGGAAGAAAGAACACTCCACCAGGGTGACGCTCAAGCCTAGAGGTTGTTTTTTTTTCTTTTTAAAATCACAGCTCTGAGGACCTGGCGCACGTAGTTGCGGGTTAACTAGTCGTGTGTGTGCACGCGAGGACGTTCTCGAGCAAGTGGCTTTGAGAATCCCGTCTGTCGCAGATCGGAGAAAGGTGCAGGCACACTGTGCAATGCTTCAGCTACTAGAGGACCCTATACCTGTTAAAACATGACGTCTGTTCGTATTACTGATAATCTAGAGACTAAACAGATGCTCCTTTTACTCTGATTTCTATACCTTGATGGTTGTGTTGTAGGGCTGGCAGCTGGCTCAGATGCTCTTCACTGTCGTTTCTGTTGCACTCAGTGTGGATGGCCGTATCGCAGAGCTGATCTTCAGCTTTCTCGTACTGTGTGTACACCAGAGTTAACAGTTAGAGGCCATGTACATACTTACCAATGCTGATGTTGCACATTGAAAAATGTAAATACTCGAGGGCAAGGTGTTTATTTGTCAAGTGACCAAATTATTTTTTTTTCTTGAAAGTAGCAGCCATCATATTATCACCATATTCATAAAGACAAACCATGTGTTTTAGGGGTTTATTAACTCTATAGCCTTCTGCTGTTTAACATGATCTTATAGGGGAAGGAAGTGTGTGAAGGAGTGTTGAATTTTGCATTCTTCCTAAAGAGAGAATAGGGAATTGAGATTGTTGCTTGTTCATATTAGCCACATTCTTGCACTTACACAATATGCAATCAATTTAAGTTGTTTATGTCGAACACATTGTTTAGCAGCAGACATTAATACTCGACTCAGAATGCTTTAATACGACACTGATGCTGAGATCTTGTCTGTCTTGCTCGGTTCAGCCAGCAACAGAGCAACCTACCTGCTTCTATAAAGTTTGTTGTAGAATTGATTCTCTGTTAAACATACTTAACTCTCTACATTGTTATATTCAGACACAAGAACTATTTAGAGGAAAAACTACTGCGATAACTTGGCATCCTTCTCAGCTGGTTTTGGTTTTGAAGGAACATGTTTTAAGGAGGCTGGAATTTGGTTTATCTGATTAATTTTACGTCTGTGTTCAATACTGACCCGGGAGAATATGAAGACTTGAGAAATTGACCTTAATCACTTCCATAAGTGTGTTTGTGTCGGTATTTGCTGCCTGACTTACTGACGAACCGACCGACCGACTGACAAGAGCAAGCACAAAGTATACCGATGTATTTTCTGAATGGACCAGAGACCTGAGGTGGCAGGATGTGACTCTCTACTTCCTGAGTACAGTTTTATTGCCTAGCATGAGATCATAATCTGTTTTCTTTTTACTTGTACATGTTGATTTTATTTCTTAATGCTCTAAAAAAATGTTTCAGATATAACAATTATAATAACCTCAAACAACTCATATGACTATTTATTAAAACTGCTTCAAATTAGTGTGTTTTTGTGTCTGACTGTTTCAGGATATATTGGCTACAATGGAACCACAAAAAAATGTACAGACAAAAGACTGGCAAGCTGAATGAAACACCGAATATGCCCATCCATCTTTTAGTCTCTTCATTCCCAAGTTATAAGAAAATATAGTGTTTATACATTACATACAAATAGTTGGCTATAATAATGGCACACAAGATGTACAACCCAAAAGACAAAAAGGAGGTTGAAACTCAGCCCCCTCCTGGATTCGGCCTGCTGGTTGGAGAGCTCAGAGTCCATGAATCTTTGGCTTTTGAAAGGGCTTGCGGCTGTAGAGCAGCATGTAGGCATTTGGAGACTGCACAAGGCTGTCCTGTACCTCTCTGACCGCAGAGTCGTCGAAACAGTGCCAGCTCCGGGTCAGGGCGTTGTGGCACAGAGCTGTGTAGTGACCCATGTTCAGATTACCCGTATGGTTCTAGACAAGGAGAGAGTTCATTTACGCGAGAGGTCATCCCCAGGCAGAGAGGAAAAACAGACATTGTGGCCAGTTTATCATTTCTTGCAAATATTATCATACTCTGGTTTAATTTATTATTTTAGTAAGTGCTGTAGACAGTTGCCATGTGTGAAAATGTGACAGTAAAGGGGATGTTGTGTTTCATGTTACGAAAAATGAAAACACATGATGATGAACAGCAAAATTTTTGACTCATTATATCAGCCCATATTACAACAGAGAAGTAACACGGTGTGAAAAGTAAGAAAATGTCTAATTACATCTTCTGGATTTAAGTAAAAATCAATTGTTATGGGATGATACAATTTATTGCCATCAAACTAGCAGGCAAAATATATTTCACCATTTAAAATGATTCAGCTGTTAATTTACCCAGTATAGTTCCTAATATATATGTATGTGTGTGCCTTAACTCACCACAACAGCATACAGGTGGTATGAAGAATATGAGGTGTTCTGTACTGAGCTGGATAGAAACAATGTGAGATCCAGCTTGGTGGAGAACGTAACATTAGTCCTCAGTTTCACCTGGTTCTTCCCCTTACAACCAAACCTGCAGAGGAGATAAGCATCACATTGGTTTGAGAAGATATTTTTTTCAGCTATTGATACCCACAACATGAACTATCCAGTACATCCAGGATATTTAGACGTAATAGCACTTTATAGAATTTATAACTCATGTGACTCTTCTTGAATTAATTTATGGCTGTACACGATGCATTAGGAAGATCTGTGGCTCAGTGTTAAATACATGCTCAAAGCACTGTTAGTTTGTGTACTTAATATTTAAGAGGCCATCAATTGTTAAAATGTCATCAAAAAAGCTGTTTTCTTGTCTGACCTCCCTCATTAACAAGATTTCTGAACTGCAGCTTAAATGAATGGTTTTGGTTTTCAGCTTTCCTCTTCTGGTAAATATCCAAGCTTACGTAATGTTGTCATGACACTTTTCATGATTTCAGGTTTTCTGAAGCTCCTAACATTACTCGTGAACACATAACTGAAGAACAAATGCAGACTATAAGAAGGCAAAATAGAGGTTTAATAGAGGTTTCAATGATAAGAACAGACCACAGTCTCTTCAGCATATTTGTACAGCATGAGGAAAGGATTTATGAACTGTCTTGTTTTTGATGAGGCTGATCAGGGTGTTCTGGTTCAGTTAATTTGATGTGTTAAGCCAACATGGACTAAAGTCTTTTAGGTTGCTCTGAAAAAACATGAGGCAACTGGGCAAAGTTCATGTGCTTATGGAGACCATGTGATATGATTGAAAGTTCCAGACCAGCTGCTAAGTGTAACTTCAGGTGAGAGTGTTTCATTAATGATGATTAAAGTCTTAGGTTTTAAATCTCATGCATTTGTTCACAATAACTTAATATCCATCAATTAATCCTGTACCCTTGCTTATAAAATGTTACCTTAACAAATTGTTATGTTTCTACTGACCGTTTCAGGTGCAGCATGAGGATCTCTGGAGATTTATCCAAACAGGTGAGGACTGTTGTTTCTCTCCTCAGCCCACACACTGAACACAGCATCTGCTCTCCTCCGGTCAGGACAGTCTGCTCAAAGAACAGTGACAGGCAATCCTGCACAACAAGCAGAAGTGTGAGAAAGCACAGAGTAATAAGGCACGACGACCGCCAGTGTCTAAAAGCTGACATGCATACAGTCTGGATGATGTTTTTAATGGTACAAAATGGGAGCTGTAAAGACCCACCGCTGTTAATAGGTACCTGAATGGAGCACTTAATGATGTCTGTAGGAATTGGTAGTGACAGCACAGTGAAGGTCTGTGTGCTGTGCGCCTGGTGATTGCAGTGCATGCAGAGGGTCATGTAGCTCAGCTGGCCCTCGAACAGATGAGAGACAATGGTGGACTCCCCCGCTGCAGTGCCACAGCTTCTGTTCTGGTCTTGTCTCGGCTGTCGTTTTGAGGAGCGCATCTGCCGCTTTGCAACCTTGTAAACACAGACAGATTAACTCTTCTGTAGGTGTAGTGATTTGGCACACAGACGTGTGTGATTGTGCAGATGTGACAGCACCTTTTTGAAGTCGTCATGAAGGGCATTGAGGAGAAAGAGCAGCAGTTCCTGGGCGTCTTGCTGGGAGTAGTTGTTGAACTGGGGGAGGATGGAGCACAGCACAGACCTGGCCTCCACAGGAGCACAGCTGGAGCTGCTTCCCATCCACATCTCCTCCAGCAGGCGAACAAACACCTCGGCCACCCGGCACTTAGACCTGCACGAACAGAGGTTAAACCAGTGGGAAAACACGGCTGTCAACAATCAAGTGAGGCACAAAGAGCTGTCGGTGGTCTCACCTCGCCAGCTCTCTGCGAGTGTCCTGATGAAGGAGGTGCTCCACGAGGGGCACAGTGGAACACAGACACTGTAACACAGCATTTAAGTAGCAGGAGTTGCCGGAGTTGTCCAGGCCACACACTCCTGGTCTGTTCCACCTCTTAGGCCTCGCTGCAGAGCTGCAGCCCTGTTTCTCATTTTCTATCACCTGACCACAGCTGATGGTGTTTGTCCTGCAAGACCAGTGACAAAACCAAAACTAAAACCATCCTGTGCAGTGTTACGCATTGTATCATAACTTGATATAGTAACAACATTAAAAACTTTTCTGTAGTTCAATCGATCAGTTGATCAACAGGAAATTAATCAACAGTTTTGTTAATCATTCAATCATCATCAAGTATTTTATCAAGAGAAAATCAGACATTTGTTGGCTCCAGCTTTTTAAATGTGAGGACAGTTTTAAAGGATTGACAATGAATTAGATATATTTGCATTTTGGACAAATCAAAAAATTTGAAGATGTCAGACTAAACAAATAATTTATCAAAAAAATTACTTTCATATTAATTATAATTGGAAATAATCATTAGTTGCGCCCAGTTTACATTGATAGACGTCAGTACTGTTACCTGAGTTTCCTGGATCTTCTTACATTTCATTTGTACAATGTATATTAAAATCTCTGTTAATAGAGATTAATAGCACAAACATTACTTATTGAACAACTGTGTCTTAATTATATGACCCAATTCCACATTTCATTGTTTATTGTAGATGAACTTAAACAGTCATATATATTCGAATTTAGCTAAAGTTGCAAAGAAAATAATTGAATTCAAAACATGAGAGCCTTCCCCACTTTGCCCTGATACAAATATTTTTAGACATCAAATGCTTTCAAAAATAGAAAGTTATCACTGCTGAAGGTTTGCTTTTTTCTGTTTGCGTCTAATATTGTGAAGGCTATTATTAGCTTGAATTGAAACCCCAGAACAAACTGTAAGACCGACCTTTGCTTAGAGGAATTTGTTGTCTCTTGGTATGAAGTGCTGCTGAGCCGTGGCAGGACGGGCACGGTGACGCTGCTGTCCACGGCCAGCTGAGAGGCCAGAGTCCTGGTGAACTCTGTCAGGTGGACCTGCCTGCCTGAGCCCTGGTTCTGCAGCGAGTGGAGCATAAATGTGTTGATGCAGACGATGTGTAGCGTCGCCCAGAGGCCTGGGAGGAACACATCTACCTCTGATCCTTTCAGGTCAGACAGAGGAAACAGAGCAGGTCCGGTCCAGCCCTGCAGATGGGCTACAAGCTGAAACAGTGAATCAGATGTTTGCTGCTGATGTGGCAAGACTTGTGGAGATGATGTTGGGTCCGTGACTGGCATTTTAAGAGTTGGAACAAAATTAATATTGACCCCTAAGCCAGAGAAGATGTCTGTCAGTCTGCCCTCCATCCAAGCAGAGCTGTCCAGTTGAACTGGGTGTCTGTGGCTGCAGAAAGGTCTCAGCAGGTGTCCAACCACCTGCTCAACCACAGGTTTCCTGCTCTGCTTCTGGAGCTGATCCGGACAGTACAGATACATGTTGCAGATGAACCCCGAGCTCATGTCACAGAGGAGGGCGAGATGGAGGGAGCAAGGACCCTGCTGGTAGGAAAGTCTGTATTTCTTCACAGCCAGGTTGTGACCAGGTGTGTATAAGGCCTGGTAGCGCCTGGTGATGTGGCTGCAGAAAGCAGAGAGGGCCTCCAACTTGTCTCCATCCTCCAGTCTGGTCAGAGACAGGAGGTTGGTCTGGAAGCTGTTTCTCTTCAGGACACCCTGCCATCCATCCAGTTTTAGGGTCAGCTCAGAGCCAAAGCTGCTGTTCTCTCCCACAGACAGGCCGCTCTGCAGGACTATAGAGAACCAGGATAAAGCCTCAGCGTACTCCCCCTCAGAGAGATCTGCACCCTGCTCTCTGCTCTGGCTGTGGGATGGACGACGATTGGCGGCTGCCTTCACACCAGCCGCCCTTCTCATCAGCTCCCGGACGGCTCCTCTGTCCAGCACTTCCAGCAAAAGCTCTCTGGCTGTGTAGTAGACCTGGTAAGTGGGTCCGGTCTCATTCCTAGTGAGGGGCCTCACTTTTTTGTACCTGAAGATGTTTGGTAAGCACAGACCGTCCCTCTGGGGGTGGAGGAGCCATGCGGCTCCTCCACCAGGTGGCACTCCTCTGACATCCAGGCACACTCCCTCACTGACAAAGCCTTGGCCTTCATCTTAGCCTCTCTGCCTGGTCTAAGAAAAAAACATCTTTAAAAAAGTAACGGCTTCTCTCACACCAGAGATCAGGAATCACTAAGACATGTCAAGAGCCACAAAAGTGCGTAATTGTCCCTGAAATTCCTCCTTGTTCCCTGTTTGATTGCAGAACGAGAAGATAACCAGACACAGAATGTAGCGCACTTCAGGCGTCTCCCTCGGCCTATAGGGTGTCTGACAAACTGTGTTTACTGTTCACGTACATATATGTGTGTGTGCTGTTCCACTCTCGGCTGAAACACACACCCTGGCACTCATGAGAATCTGTTGTTGAGGTAAATCACCAGGTATCCACTGCAGCCAGACGACTGTGTCTTGGCAACCTATAAACAGAAGACTGATCACAGTGCAGCTCTCATGACATGTTTTCGCCCTCTTGTGCATGATTTCAGGGTTTGGCTTGTCATTTAGGAAACCATTTAGAAGCTTAAGGACCCATATGTTATCAGTTTGCTCCATAGTGAAACTATCGGTCGTTAAATGAGGTTTAAACAATCTTTCAAACACTCCACTTTTTTTCCTCAGCATCACCTGTGCATGAAAATGCATTCCCTCTTTGCATGCTTACATTAGTGTGCTGGCGTGTCTTGCTGTTGGAGTGGCCCACTACTCTTGAGTTTATTCCCAAAGGCTCAATCTGTAATCTAAATGTGAATAAAAGCCAACATTCAGATACAGCATTGCAACATATTGTGACTCCTAAATAGAACATGTTTTCTACACCAGACAAAATCAGCTGAAAAACAGCTGAAGCCATGAATATTTTGATGGTTTAAGACTTGTGTACATTAGTATATGCATGTAAATTAAAGATTAATACAGACGAACTATCAGTCAGTCTGAATATGAATAACTTTATATTTGTAACAATTCTGATTATGTATGCATCACCATCATGGGAAAGAATTGTGTCATTTGTTGATTGTTCATTGACATTGCAGAAAAACTGCTGTGTCCTGTTTCTTGGTCTGGTAGACAGAAGTATATGTTTATTAAAACATGCATTCAGCAGCTCTGTTTTCCTCATCCATGCAGCTTTGTAACTCACAGCCTGGTTGGCTTTAGGAAATGTTGTCTGTGATGTGATGGCATAAACAAAGGTCTTTCTTTCTTTCTTTCTTTCTTGGCAGCCAACAGGTACCTTCAGTTTGACGAGCATGGACGCACAAATCGCACCCATTCAGACCTGGAAGCTGTCCAGTACAACCACAGCCTGATCTGCTGGGCAGGGAGCAGCACCAGTGTAGCTGTCCGAGGTTAGTGCCTGGCTCAACAGCACATCAACAGTGGTAAAGTGGGAAAGGCAAATACACTTCATTCGCTTTCCAGCACAGGTGTATCAGTCAGGAACTGGAGGTCCACCTTTTGGGATTAACACAACAATCTCTCTTGCAATATAATTACTTTATATCCTTCCACAAGGGGGAGCTGTTTATTCACTCTGCATATCATCAGCTGCATATGAGCCAATCTGCCTTGCTTACAAGAGAGGAAAGTAACAGCAACATCACTTTAGACCTGCAGATTGAAAAGTAATGATATCACCTCCTACAGGTAAACTTACAGCTTAAACACAAATGTTGTTAATCCATTTATAAATAGGATTCCCATGTTGTAATATGCCATCAAGTGTACGGTTAGAAATGTTTTTCACTCCGAATGAGTAATAAACCATAAAGTGTGCAGGAATTAATGTTAGTGAATCATTAGTGAAGAGTCATAGATTGCTCAGTGTATAATCCTTTATAATAAACCACCCAGCCTTTTGCCCTGTCGACACCTAGTTCAAACGCCACCTTCTCTCCTGAGTTGACTGGGACAAAAGTCATGTAGGGTGACAATCTGCATTCTCCCTGTCGTCAGTGGAATATGTTCCAGTTATACAAACATTTGCAGGTTTGAAATTTAACATGTATTTCAAATCATCACGAAGACAAATAGCAACTAAAGTAAATATTGCACTGAGTGTGGCAATTGTAGAACTCTTCTTGCCAGGAGACAGCACATATTTCACAGAGAGGTTGAAGTTCCTGGTTTCAGGTGCATTCGCGTCAATGACAGCGATGTTCTTGTTCCACAGAGATCTATTTCATTATCCACTGGGGCAAGATCAGTTCAACAAATAAAGTCTGTTAAATTTCAGCCAAATTATTCTGCCATCATTCTGTGTTTTTACAAAACACATTCTTGTTTCTACAGATCTGATCCAACATTCACCATATGGGAACGAAAATGTCTTTTGGAAGCTTTTATTTTGGCTTCAGCAGACATGTAATATTCCAAGCTGTTTGGTGTGAAATGCAGATACATTTGGCAATAAAGGCGCAAAAACAAGTGGAGTTTCTGAGCATTGTTTAGCCTGATCATGATCAAAACTACAAAATTAGTTCAAGTCCCCAAAGAACCCATGTTCATTTCAGAGCAATCCAGCTATTGCCATCATTGGTCTGAAAGTTCCCCTGGATTTTACCTCTGAACTCCAAAGGAAATTATTTGAAAACGAGGTTGGTGTTTCTAATAGTAAAGAAAATGTTTGATTAAAAACTTCTTGAAAAAAGGTGTTGTACACTTTATATAACTATGTATAATTTTTACCCATAAGAAAACCATTTGAAACCAGACTGCACATTTCTGTCATGCACAAGTACGACTGAACTAATCTCAGTAGCAGCCTTTAGTGAGTGTTTTTCCACAGTGGATCTACTGTATATGCTGCAGCACCGGGGCGTCGTGACAAAACCCTGCCTTCTGTCATCGGGGGTGGAAGAATCACACAATTACCTCAAGGGCTCTTGAAGCTCCCTTGCATAAATCAAATCCATTTTCAAGCTCAAAATATGTTAATCCATTAATATCAAAGGACATCATCACTCCTTCAGTGCGCCCTTTAAGCTTTCTGCTTTTCTCAATATAAAACCTATTCATTCACCCTCAAAAAAAAAACATAATCCAGTATCCACCGTTACAAGATGTGCTTTAGTGTGAAGTGGCCAGTTCATGTCACCCACACAATGAATAAGAAAACACAAAGATGATGATTTCATGTAGGCGTCTCGAGTGATACGTATGTAGGCGATATTTTGCAGTGCAACACCACTCAAAATATCCCCAGAAAACACTATTCCTGTTTTTTCCTTTGGGCGCCCCGTTGGTGAAAGCACTTGTTGGCAAATGGACAAAGACAAGAAAGATAAATGATGAAACTATCAGAGCTTCACTGGCTTTTCGAAAGACTTCTTTGGATTGGAAGTGCAGATTTAACAACAGTTTAATCTTTATCTCAGTTTAATATCTCCAAATATCTTAATGCGAGAGAAGTTTTAATACAAAGAAAAAGAAGAGGAATAAGGTAGCATAAAATGGGAATACTCAAGTAAAGTAAAACTACCTCAAGCAGCAGTCAAGTACTTCAGCAAATGTACATTGTAGGTTTCACCCCTGAGGAAAAATGTGACAAAGCTACAGAGTAAACACTTTAAAGATGTCAGCTAAGGTGAAACATGCATTGCTGACGCTCCCTCATTTTCCCTCATTGAGTTAGTCTGACCTATAACACACACGCACACCCAGGCCCCCCCCCACACACACACACACCACAGGGCCTTCCCATAATGACATCTTGTCTCACTCAGTCTTACCTTAGCAGCTTACAGACCAGGGGAATTCTCCCTACCAACATTCATTATATGCATTAGGTACACAAGTAGTTATTTGCGTCTTTGGTAAATTCAAATTTCATTTTGAAGACTCAGCAAGAACATTGAGTTACTGAATTTTGCAGTACACCCATAAGTGCTGATGCTGTTCACTTCCCTGCACTCCGGTAGGTTTAGTAATACACACAAACATAGACAACACACACACATTTGTTCTGTTGTGAAGAACAAATTGTCTTCACCTCTTTGCTGCCGTGTGCTGGCACCAGGATGTTGACTAATTCATGAGCAGTGCAAATGAATATGAATAAAAAGGCAAAATGTGTGAGTATAAGACACGTGGTGCAAAACTGCATTTTTATTATAGCTGCAGTGTCCCCAAGAAGATCTGTGAAAATGTATATCATGCTACCTTTCTGCCAGAAAATACACAATACTGCACATCCATGGGTTTAGAATAGCTTGATATCTACATCAGCTTGGTGTATTTTTGAGTCAAGCTACAGTGGAAATATCCGCATACTGAGAAAGGTCAACTTTTGTTTTGGAAAACAGAAGGAATTGTTATTGTGGTGGGAATATATGCAGGCTTTCTACTGAGCTGTAAAACTGGCCACAATGTGGAAAATGAGGATAACTGATAAGTCTATCTCTCCTTTTTTTTCCCTTTTCAGGTTGACTCCTGCAGGTTGAATACCTGCAGACCTGACACCATTTTCTGGTACAGTACAGAGATTGTGATTTCAGGTATGTTTATCCATCTGAAGTGTTAGTACAGAAGTTTCCCCAGGCTATAGGCTATAGGAGAACATAAAATAGATAACACATGCTACAAAGTCAGAATGAAACCAAAACCATGAGATTATAGAAGTTAAGAATTTGTTATTAAATCATGTCAAAGATTTTTTAAAAACCCCAAGAGCTGTCTAAAACCATAAAAATAACCAACACTAATCCAAAACTATGTTCAGATCCTGAAATATCCCAGAAGAAAGAGCACACAGTTTCTGCGACCTGTCATATCAATGTAGCAGATACCGAGCTTTTGAAATGTACGATCATCTGAAAAATCACCTCCCTAGCCTGTGTAATTGATCATGAATGAGGTCGACATGCTCTAAAATCTCTAGTTCTTCCATTAGATAAGCCTTTTGTCCAAAACACATCAGATGTTTCTCACCTGCTTCGACAGGTTTGTATGACATTTCAAGGTGAAAAAAATTTTTTTTATTTCTCTATTTTGAGGTTGTTTCATGCATTATGTCTGCACAAGCTTCATAGTAAATCATCTTGTTACAATAACATAACTATGCACAATACAATATTTTAATTCACAGGATAATTAAATACCATATTTTTGGGCCTCCATTTGTTTGCCCACAAAAGACGAAACGTTTCATTATGAAAACTCTTCAGCTGAATTGCATGTCTAAATGTGCTTTACTGGGAACAGCTGTTGCTGCTCTGCACGCAGGGAGAACATTGTCTGAAGAGGACATGATGAATATTAATAAGCTTTTAGGAGAATCTTTGAACGAGGGCACAAATTGTCATGTTGGCCACTGTTGTTTATCACATCAGCTCCAGAGTCTAACTACAGACTAATGCATTTTTCTCTGATCACGCTTTTTCAAAGTTGCATACAACTTCAAAATATTAACTTTTTAAGTACTAGAAAAGACTTTCAAGTACTCAGGCTTAAAGAGATAGATTATAGATTCACATTCTTTCACGTCTAAATTTAAGCAATACTCACATGCTCATACATTCACTAAAAGACCAGTCTGTGATCATTCCTTCTGTTCATACTGACTGAAGAGATCTTCTCCTCCTCTCCTCATGTGATTTCAATATCAACATCAACATCTGTACAAAAATCACTTATAATGTTCTGCTGAAGAAGCTAAAATGAAGCTTTAGCAGTCTGAATTGTCTGAATCAAGTGGCTGTCTTCCAAGTTGTTAGTACAAAATTCCCTTTTTGTGTCTCCACAGACAGTTTCCTTGCCGCCCATTTCTTACATTTGAAATCACATTAGGACTCTTCACAGTCAGTATGGAGAGAAGGAATCAATACTGCAACCAAATACTCTTTCAATGTTCTGTACATATTGGGGTGTGAGTGTGGATTTAAGACAAAAATGCGAACTTATTCCTAAAACTAGTAAAGTTTAACAGTTTTTTTGGCTACTTGGAGGCAACATGTCCCCTGCACTTTTTCAGAAGGCAGAATTGGACCCCTCCACTTTTTACAGTCCGAGAACTAAGATGATATTAAAAACAAAACAGCAGAATATTCACACACTAGGACCGTGTGGAAACAGCGCCCACTCAAGCTTCCCAGTCTTCCCTCGCCTCTCTCGTTCTCATTCACAAGTTTTTCCAAAAAAGCATGAGTGATGTCTTCAGACACAATCTGTTAGTTATCATTACGAATATCGTAGTAAGATCATGTTGGAATGTGGATATCACTTCAAGCTAGTGAGCTATAGAAAACAGTATTGCTGAATTGCTGTGTTATTTTTTAGGAGCTTTTCCTCACTTTACACATTTAGCTTTATTGCATCACCTTTATTGTTTTTGAGCAAAGTTTCTTCATCAGTGATGGTCTGAACTGTGCCAGCATACAATCATATATCACCTTAAAGTAAAAGTAGCTTGTCTGTGTGAATTCTCTGCCTATGACATCTTGTCTGGTTCTATAATAAATACATATTTGATGTTTATATTGCTTTGAGGTGTAGAGCAGATATCAGGGTGCTATAGTGCAAATTTGAACTAAATTTAAGGCAATAGGTGATTAAGTAGATACCCCTCCTCCTTCCTGAGTGGTTTAATTTTGCACTTTTTTTTGTCAATGAGGTGAAGCAGTATATTGATCAGTTTCATTACCCTTTGCTGTATGGAATATTTTTGTCACAACCATCCATTTCATGAAGGAGACTTATTAGAATTATGGAAAAATTTGGTTGTGTTTTGTTGAACCTCTTGTTTGGGATATCTGAAAATTTGTGCCTGTATTAAGTGTGTCCCCCTCACCTTTGAAATCAAAATTGCGCCCCTGCTTAGAAGTCGTTTAAAATGATATACTGATCTGGTGTCAGTGTTCAGGACGCTCTGTAACTTTGGCACTAGTTAAAGCTTTTAAAGTGCAGGTCTCCGAGAGCTGCTGTCTATTTATAAAGGCACTTTGTGTTCTAACTTTAGTATCCAGCACTGTGCACAACTCTGGTCTGAATATGGACACACATTCTGACACTGAGGAGCCGTAATGAGCAGCCTCAAGTTGTAGCAGATAACTATTGGAGGCTGGTGCTTTGTCTCCGCGTTTACTTAACTGCGAGACCTCTGCCAAGCAGGTCATCACAACTAAACAAGTTATTTCAGTACTTTCCATTCGAGGAATTTCTATAGATGCTTAAGCACTTCCTGGTCTGCGCTGAAAATCTCCAACATTGAGTTTTAATTGGCCTTCCAGCAGAGAGAATAGATTCATGACCTTGAATTAGTAGGCGATGTGTTAAGCTACTGTCAGCTGATGGGTGGTGAGTTGAGCTGCTTATCATGGTGTTCCTGGATTTTATTTTTAACCTGACAACACCTGACAGGCCCAGGACCTCAGGGGAGACCTCATAGGGATGAGTGGCAGGCAGGAAGAAGAGAGGAGAGGACATGAGAAAGTGAGGTATGAAGGTGCAAGACTGAGAAGAAAACCTTAGTAACTTGTAGGAGTATGTCCAGATGACGTCGCAGCAGTGAGGGAGGATGGAGGAGTTTGTAAGAGACGGGGGTAATGAGGAAACCTGCATCATGTTGATTCAAGTGTTGACATCAGGGCGGCGATGCAAATGATTAATCAGAACTGTGCCATCTTTGTGCAGAAGAGAGACCAAAAGAGAAACACAAAGAGGAAGCTGTAGAAAATATTTGAGCTGTGGCCAGAGGATGTGAGGCAGTGAGATTGATGACAGTGAAAATAGCACATGACTTGATTTGATTTTGACCCACATTTCATCTTTAGGCATTTGTCTTATTCAATCGTTGGCACAGATCTGGTACCTTAGATTTCATCTGAGTATTCCAGCAGGGTTCAATCACTGCGGCTTGAGGATTGAACTGTTACCAAGAGAGCAGGATAACAACACATAGCTGGCCTAATTTTTCCCAGCAGGAAGTAGCGGCAGCGAAAAACCCAAAGCCCAGCTGTGGCTGATTACAGCGAGACAACCAGCTCCAACCTTTGTGCCACAATAATTCCCTTCCTGTAAGGTCAAAGTTGTTTAAATCAGACTCTGATCTGTTCGGAGAATTGTGCACATCATAAATCAGTTTTCGACCTGTTTGGCTCATGTGGACAAACATCTTTCTTTTAAGAGGAAGGTACAATTACACAAGCCCTAGTCTGACTTTTCAGGCACTTGTACTTTACTTAAATATTCCCATTTTGTGCTACTTTATACTTACCAAGATTTTACATAGAAAACATGCAATCAGCTTAGAAAATATGAGGCATTGTAATAGATTAGGAGAAGTAAAATTGGCTGCACTTTGACCAGCTGCAACATTAATACTCCTCACATGGTGATAAGATATTTACTTTTACACTCAATGCTTTTACTTGTAATTGAGTATGTTTACAGCTTGGAATTACTACTTTTACTGTGTGACCCAAAAAATGTCATCTATTAAGACAGATGCAGACTATTTTACGTGCCCCTCTACACTGCATTTTGTATAAGAAACAATTCACATTGACTCTAAAATATCACGCTGTCTTGATACTTAAGCATTATATGTTACAAGAAACCTAGAGGCTACAAGCTTTTCAGTAAATTAGACACTAAAATGCAACAAAAGCCCTTTTCTTGTGGTGAAAATAGGATGCCCTTCACTGATTCCAAAATTCACTGTCACTTTGACAATGTCACCACAACCTGTCAACCATTATTTCCTCACAATCTGATGTGTGTCGAGTTCCTGCTCTTTTCTTATTTCTGAGAAGTTTGGAAACACATACAGAAAGGCTGCTTGCGACAGGAAGTAAAATGGCGTCATTCTGTATTTCTACAGTTGTTTCACTGACGAGGAAATGCATCACTTGCATTTTTCATTGCAGCCAAAAAGTGAGAATGTATCTCGTTTGTCATGTAATCCTGCTCATTTTATTTACCTGAAAGCAGGTGGGAATGTGTGTACCAAGTCGACAGCTGTGATGTAAGGTGGTGCAAGTCAGAGCTAGATTTAGCTGATGATTCAAAGCTTGTGTTCCCAGCACTCAGTGTAATTTAGTCTGCCTACTTAAACATTAAAAGTGGAGTCTAGAGGTGGCAGCATCGTAGTCAGCACTTCTTCTCCACCAACTGGGATCTCGTGGCTGTGCGGTCACATAAAATTCAAGTTATAAAAACAGCACTTAACTGAGAGTATGAGCTCAGAGAGTCATGGTGGACCAAAATGAAGGACAGACGCAGGAAACTCTTTGCCAGTAATTTTATTTTGAGATATTTTGTAGAACAGGGGAACCAATGATTACAAAAAAAAAAGTCCATAAGTGTTCTACATGCTACACCTTAACCTAATTCATCATGCTTGCCTGGAAAAAAGTACATAGAAATTTAACAAAAAACGTACAATTAAAACTGACGTACATTATACTCACCATTAACTTTACTTTTAATGTACCTTTCTCTTGCCTCCATGCACGCAATTTTTTTTACATTACATTTAGATAAAAAATTAAGACTTTTAGGCGCTTCTTTAAACAATAAAGCAGTTGTTTCCACTAAAGACAGAACGCACCTATAAATAAAAAACAAAACAAAAATGAACAAAAAGAATGATATCCATATGGACAATATTGGTGGAAAATGGAAAGCCTCAACTTCTTTTAGAACATAACAGATGAATTTGCATCCTACCATAAAACAAAGGAACACTTACACGCCCACATAGTGCCGAAATGAAAATGGAAGTCTGTCCAACTCCTCAATCTTCAATAATCACATTGAAATAACACATTTTGATAAAATAAATAGCGCACATCTGCTAGAAATAAATAATGATTACTGAAACACCTCACTATGTTAAATGCTAAAGTGAGACAGATTTCACTACGCGACCACTTCATTTCATGGTATGAGGATGGTCATGTGTGTAAAGCACTAGTGCGGCTTCGAGTGTCTCTCGCGGCTGTTACCTTGAGGTAGATAACACATTTACATTAACGCCTACGATAATGGTTGCTGCTGGCATCATGTGTCAGATTTACAGTATGAAAGGGTTATTAAGGAAGCTTTCTTCAGGGGAAAAAGTCATAAAGTCATAAAAGAAATTGTTTTGTTTTTTTTTAAAAAAAAAAGACATCCCAACCCCTTTTTTCTGTTCTATCCCATCCCAGGAAAGGGTGTTTGAAAGCACTTTAAATGCCTACAGCAATGTCAGCGTCTACCATCCTTCCTTATGTCACACCCAAACAGCCAAACCTCATCTCTTCAATCAGAATTCTTCTCCTACCATCTGCCTTTCTTCTAAGCCAATTCTCTCCCACTTTCTATTCGTCTACAGTACTTAAGTGTGCGAGCGACATGCCAGTTTAGCAATGAGGGTGTAGACATTAACCCATGAAGGCCTGGTGATCAAGGCTCAGAGTGATGACCAAAACTCTTTAAATATAATAATTCACCCCTCTCAACTCTTAAAAAAAAATAAAATAATTAAAAGTAACCATAATAAAAAAAGGTATGAAATGATTCAAGTACAATGATATACCATATTATTAAAAAAAAAAAAAAAACATAAAAACAAAACTGCCTAGATTCTGCACTGTGAAGGAGGATATATATTTCTTTAGTTAAGATGCTTGAAGATGCTGCTGTATGTTTTGTGGGCAATTTGTGGGGAGCATTTGACAGCGCAGGGTGTGAGGGACGCCTGGATGGATTTTAGAGGCAAGTCATCGGTGCTGTCAAAGCCAGGCAGGGCCAGAGAGTCCAGCTGCACGTTAAGCACAATCTCTGTGTTCCTGCTGAGGAAGCTCTCGTCCAGCTCTCTCACCTCCGAGGGCTCCGTCTCCGAGCTGGCCACAGTCTCTCCGACCCCCTCCTCCTTCCGGCTGAACAGGCGGTCCAGGTAGCTGGTGTAAGTGCTCTCCTTCTGGAGGTGGTCCTCTTTGCGTATGTCCCAGCATGCTTCATCGATCAAACAGCCATTCTCCTCGACTCTCTCCCCGGAGCCGAAACTCTCCCAGGGCTGAGCGGGCCAGGCGCCGTCACCGCCGATGACTCCCAGCCCTCCTCCACCTAACTGGGCGAGGTTTACCAGGCACTTCTCCTCCTTCTCCTGACTTATGGACTTGGACATGGAGCCTGAGCGGGGAGCCTCCAGCTGGGAGACGGAGGAGTTGAGCTCGTTCAGGAGGCCCACCTCGTTGAGCAGGGCTACCTCTTGACAGGGCTCCGGCTGCAGGCTCAGTTTAATGGTGCTGGCGATGAAGGAGTCGAAGTCAAAGCCTTGGTTCTGCTGGCTTTGAGGCTTCTCTGTCTGGTGTTTCTCCTGCTCTCTGTCCTTCTCCACCGGACTCTGGGTCTTCTCTGCCTCCTTCAGCGCGATCTGTGCCTTCACCAGCCCATTCTTCTCACACTTGCTCTTGGCCTTGCGGTCGGCCTTCTCCTTACTCTGCTGCTCCTTCCAGTTGGAGAGGTCGATGATGAGCTTGGGTTCGTAGTAGTGGTTGACTTCACTGTCCCTCCATATGAGGTTGTCCAGGTAGGAGGGCGATACTGCCTTGTAGTTACAGGTGTGGCTACACTGCAAGTCACAGTATTTGTTCTCGTGGTGGTCGTTCTCCTGCCAGGATCGCTCTGGCAGGAACAGAGTGGAGTAGTCGAAGGATGGCTCATCCAAGAACTTCTCCCGATCTCCATCGGCATATTTACGAGGATCCACCTGGAAACAGACATCAGCCACAATTTAGCCTTTGTTATCTCATCAAAAATTAAATTTAAGTCAGTAAGACACAAAACAAGTTATCCCTGTACACTTGTCAACTTGGTAAAGCTTTAGTTCATCCTCCCATTTGGGAAGCACATTTTCACACGACTCTTATGTATAAGCGTTCATTAACAGGAGTATGCAATGTTTGTAAAAACGGAAACACACCTGGACCTCCTCCTCGTCCGTTACATCAGAGAGTGCCCTTGGGTCAACCTGAACTTCGTCTGGGTCGTGGGTGCTGTGCAAGTGCCAATCAGCCTCTGACAGCTGGCTCTCATGATACCTGATTGGGTATGAAAGAGACAGAGAGAGAATTGTCAACTCTGTTTTGGTCTTCAGTCTGCCATTGCATCCACTCCAGTACAGAATTTGACTATACAAACCAACTATTAAATCAGTTGACCCACATTGCCATATTATTATTCCTTTGTTGTTGCAAACAAACTATTCTCCACTGAAACTAAGCTCCCACACAGCATCAGGTGCCTAAAGAAATCCTAAGGGACTTCTATCAGGGCACTGTAGAGAACCTGCTGACAGGCTGCTTCATCACCTGGTAGTGCAGCTGTACCAGCAGGGACCATGAGCTGCCTAGAGTGCAGGAGCTGTCCACCCAGTGGTGCCTAAGGAAGTCCCTGAGGGTCAAAAGGACCCAGCTCACCAAGACAAAAGCCCATTCTTCCTGCTGCCCCTCAAGGAGGAGGATACTGGACCCCAAATCATGCACTGAGGAACAGCTTATTTCCTCAGGCTATAAGACTCCTTAATAACAAACATGGACACGCCACACACAAGTGCAATCTAACCATCTGTGTGGAATCTGACTAATGACTGTATATGCACCTTTTATACCTTTTGTTATTTCTATTCGGTTTTAACATTTCATTGCTTCATACCTTTGTTGCTCTTATACTCTGCTTTTATATTTATATGCCTTATATATGTATTTACTGTTTTTTGTAATCAAACTTAAGAATTTCACAAGTGTACTTGTACAACTGGAGAGAAAATAAACATCTTGAATCATAAGGAAAATGTCTATAGGGGGAAATATGTAAATTTGCATCTCTGAGCCTGGTCACAAATAGCCAGTGTTTTGAGTGGCAATAAGTGAGCAAGCCTACCTGTCCCAGGTGTGGCTGTGGCTCTGGTCCATGAGCAGGATATCATCTACTTCATCCTCGATGTGGAAGGGGTGCAGAGAGACAGGCTCATCTAGGGGGAAGGAGTAGTCAGCCATATAGGGGTGGGCCAAGGCCTCCTCCGCAGTGAGACGATCCATGGGGTTGAAGGTCAGGATCTTCTCCAGGAAATCCAGGGCTGCAGGGAGAAGAAAGAGAGGGAAGACAATGAGATCAGCAAGTAGGAAACAAACACAAGAGATACTACTGTGACTCCTATCTTTGGTCTGTGTTCATGCGAGTATTTTTGAATAAATAAATAAGTGGTGCTCACCCTGGGGACTGACGTCAGGCAGCAGCTTGGCCAGAGGTGTGTGAGGCTTGGACATGTCATTGCGGATGAAGACGGGGATGACGCTGTGGAGCTCCTGTCGGTCTTCCTCTCGCAGTACAGGGATGGACTCCAGGATCAGCTGCATCTGCTCCAGTTCATGGGCTCCTGAAACACCGGGCAGACAAACATCAGACCCTTTGCTGTGAGAGTTACACAACATTCAACATCTGCCTGGCTGAGTAAGTTTGTTTTGAGCTAGGCTGAGCACAGCAGATCATGAGAACAGAGATGTTATTTGCCTTGTGTTGAGCTCAAGGCAGTTTCAACAAACAAGAACAGTCAGTCTCTCCCAGCTCCAGCTGGATTTACAAAGAAGAGCAATAAGGACAGTAAAAGCAGGGCCTATCTCCTGTCTGTTCTGAACAAACATATGTTGACTGGCAGGATGAACATATACCTCATCAGAGTCACCCGACACGCTTCAAAGTCTGCTTGTCAGTATGTTTGCATATGAGGGGTTTCAGTGAGTCACACATGAAACTGAGTCAACACTTACCAGCAAAGAGGGTTTTCCCTGTGAGCATCTCAGCAAAGATGCAGCCAGCGGCCCACATGTCGATGGCTTTGGTGTAGTTGTTAGGAGAGAGCAGCAGGCGTGGAGATCTGTACCACTTTGTGACCAGACCTTCAGAGAGATGGCCCTGTGATAGAGGGAGACGGGACACATTGAGTGAGAATCTGGACAAAATAACTCAAAAAGGTTCAGGAAACTATGACTCACAACCAGATTTTGTTCCAAAACTACCATTGTTTATGAATTGTTGTGTCCTCATGGTTGATTCATTCACAGCTAACAGGCTCTAAAACCTTGCTGTTTTCCCTCAGTAATAGATAAATGTGAATGACAACACTGCTGTTAAATCGAGTCCCAGAGTCAAGCATGCCTGCTGGTCTGTGCTAAACCTCATAACCCTGGGCCGTCTCCTTGACTCTGTGCTGGTCACGTACGCAACACGGCACCGAGACAAAGAACCCAGAGAGAAAAGACAGATGAAAGGGGGGGGAGATCAGACACGTGCAGGCCCTGTCAGCAGTCTGAGAGAGCAGGATAATCCCCCGCTGCAACACACTCCAGTCACCAGTGACACACTAGTGACACCAATCTGCAGTCCACTATCACACAGGGCCTGACTACTCACAGGGACGGGAGGACACAAAGGAAACTGACCTGTGTGTGTAGACACTGGGACAGTGGGGGAGGGGAGGTGGTAAAACAACACCCTGGCTGCCCTCTCTCTCTCCCACATGCAGTGGTAGTTTGTGGTGAGACCAAAATGGCCTTGACGCTGAGCCAGGCTCCTGTTTCTGCCCTAAGTTAGACACATATACTTGATGTCAGTCTATCCTGGAGTGTATCACTGCGCTCTGCATGCCCTTGTTTTGATGGGCCTATAAATGACTCACTGTGTAGACTGTAGAGAGAGTAGAACAACTCCTTCAGGTAACCAGTCTAGCAGCAGCTTTTACCAGGAAGAGGTTCAGGGAAATTACAAGGTAGTAACACAGCACACAGGCGAGGCTGTTCAGCACCCACATTGAGAAACTGCCAGCAAATTGTCTGACCTAAGTGAATGTGGTTACACTGGAGAAATAAATGCAACAGGCTTAGTAGAGCATTGCGACAGAGATGTAGATTAGGTCAGCATGAAAGAGTGTCGGGTCATTGCGTAAGGACAATTCTGTGTACGATGGACTCTGAACTAAAAGAAGCAGATTAGAGTTTGCCTACCAGCTGAGGGCATAAAGTGCATTAGATGAACATTCCAACTCGCTCTTTACTTTTACTGATCTCTGAGAGAGCCACTCGCCACAAAAGGCAGACACACGGGCATTAAAGCATCAGCCATCTCAATACCTCCAGCAACGGTTTGTGAATAACTTAGCCACCTGATCTAGATCAGACCAGGCTGACATTTAATGACTCACAACAGGCTTCCTCTGTGTGACTGGCTGTGGTTAGTCACAGCAACTTTTAGCAGGTCTGACCAGATCTCAATAAAAGGTGGTTGGTGCTGCTGTGCTGCTGAACAGAAGCTGGTGACTGAAGACTAAAATGATAGATTTCCTCGCTGGCACTGAATGTGTTGTAGTCTTAACCCACCCACCCACACAAATCATTTCACTGGCAAACCATGGGACTGTAAATAGCAGGATAATTGAAGCTTCACTGCAGTCTCACAACACATTGGGCATATGGACCTAATTAATGGATAAACTATTTATTTTGATCTGGTTTATGGCTAATCACTATAATTCCTCCTCCTTTTGGTTCTTGAAGACAATAATGAAACTACTATTAGTTGCAAGAGACTGCAGGATCTTTTTAAACTTGGGTAAAGTAAGTGAAACCACAACTCTGAAATTCAGTAAGCCTTAAGTCGACTCCCGAGCATTTTTCTTGTTAGATCCTATGAAGTCTGGTGCCAGACAGGCCTGTTGCTGGCTGAATAATTAGGTCAAATGTGTGTGTGTGCTCTTGCAGTTGTGGTTTGCCGTTGTGTGTTGTTTGTGTGGGGAGAAAGGACCTCTGTGAACCCGTCACTGCCCTCTTCTTATAACATTCCTGAAAACCTGCCGGTTATTATCTCTACAACATCACAAATTACTGAATTTTACGCTGAGCCACAGGCAGGCACAAGGTCCAACATACCACAGTTTCCCAAGTTAACATTGATGCAACTACTTTGACTTATAGTAAAATGCAACCAGACCACCACATCAATACTTTATCTGCATGTCCTACACAAGTATCTCACACTTCTACTCTTCATTTCAAAAAGACAAGACTGAGATCTAGTAAGTGACTAATATTCAGATATGACGTGTGGAAACTAGACAGGATTTCACCTCTAAAGAACATGTGCTGCCACAGTGAGCAGATGTGATATCACTTAGCTAAGACAAACATTAAATGTGGTATACTATCCTGGGGTAATTTAAAGCCTCAGCCTAAACCAAAACAGCTTTCTTGAAGCACAATCATTGCTAAACCAAAATGGGTCAGTGTCAAATCCTCAATATTCCTTTTTTCTTTTGTTAAAACGACAGGCTGCAACTGGAAATGAACACAGGCTTTAGATCAGCTTCAAATATGGCCCTGAGCAAGGCTCCCACAACAAGACAAAGAGCTGGCTCTGAAAAGGAGGGGAATCCGGGCTGGAGAAGTTGGATGAGTGCACGTGAATTCTTGTCATTCTTGATCCTGAGCCAACACGAGGATCGGACTTTAGGTTCACACAGGCAGAAACGACTGGCTTTCTCAAAACAATAGAAAGATAGTGCAAGAAACACAGGTACTCTTGGCAAGCTTTTCACAGCATACTTAAAACAAAGCCATGCAGGATTAATAAAAGGCCAAAGAGAATTATGAGGAGCTTTGTTTTTATTAAACCAAGTGAAGCAAAGAAGTAGGAACGTGGGAGGAAAAGGTGAAGCAAATGTCTTGTGACTACGCTGTGTATGAATCTTCAGTCTTTTCCATTAACTACCTAGACTGTGGCAGCCCACCACAGTCTTAATTTGTCCCGCCACAGTTTCATAATAAACTGAAAACATTTCTACACTTGTTAACATTGCATTTTGTGCAATGTGCAATTGTGCATTTTGTGTGCATCGCCCACTCCCAGTGAGTCAGTCTCCTGTTGTACGAGCACACACTCCTTCACACACACAACAGCAAACAGTTAATGCTATTGCAGAAACGACCACTGATAATTAACATTAATCTAATATTAGCTAAGTTTATAAATGTTAATGTGGCCATCTGTGAACTGTGTTAAACTCATTTACCATGCTTTCTGGGTGTGACTTCTTTGTATGTCATTATAGGTGTAGTGCTGCCAGAGCACATTGAACAACGCGTTTCCATTTTTTTCCTCCAATGGAGAAAGGAAAACATTCCCAGTTGGTATAATCCATTTGAAATTTGGAAGCATTTATTAAGTGCTTGAAGATCCAATCGCCACTCAAGTGTATGGCATGCGAGAGAGCCAATAAAAACACAGTTGTCATATTGACATTTAAGGTGTGTTGATTGATTCATGAATTCAACTCATGTATTGAGTGCAAGAAAAAAATCCCACCTTTAAAAAGTAGCTGGTAGAATTATTTTTTTTCTCCAGTCTATAGCTAGCTAACGTTATTTAGTAAAGATTAAAAGGCAGCAAATCATCCTTTCATCCGTCATGGATGCTTCTGATGGTTTTTTTGTAATGAAACATACAAAGTCAGCCTGTTAAACTCTGCTAGCTTGTGTTACATCCACAATGCCTGCAGAAAGTGAAAGCTTGCTTAGCTACGTTGCCTAGCCTTTTAGTCATAGGTGCGCTTTTACGCAAACAAATAGCAAACTAGCAAACTAAACCTCAAACCACAAATCCTATCTATACAACCATGTGTTAAATTGTTTACTAGAGCACAAAACTGTTTACAAGAGCACACGGTTCTTCTTGGATGCATCCTCTTCATTTTGCTCTCAAACAAAATTCAATAAAAAAAAAAAACATTTTTCTTCTGGGGGAATGTGCCCCTGGACCTCTTGAGAGGGGCCAAGGTCCACCCACCACAGTCTCACAAAATCCTGTGGGAAACAGTGACATACCTCGTTACTGAAACTACGCCAGAAGCAGAGGTTCACTGGCAAAGAGCGCTTCTTTATTTAGAAACAACGTTATTCAAATAACATGCACTCAGCCACCCAGCTGCTCCGGCTCACCCAGCCTGCTAGAAGTAGAGGGTGGTTGTGAAAGCAAATTTGCCCCCAGTGATTCTACCCTAATGTCTGGCCAACACTGAAACCAAGTGTTTTTTTGCGCCGCCACACTCCACTGGGCACCACAGTGTCGCGTGGGGGTGATGGGTTCATTTTCAAGCAAGCCTCATTTGGTCTGAGACACCAGACGCACACACTCAATCAGATAACTATAGGTGCCATGAAAAAGTGGCTGGTTGAAGTATGAGTGTTCGCTCTCTCCCTCCCCCCACCACACTGCCGTTATCATAGTGGAGACAGACAAAACACAGCCACACTATTTGGAAAGGAGGGCAGGGTCAAAGCCTATTAAAGTCAGTCTGACAACACGAACACAGCATTTGTATCCTTGACAAATACTCAGCAGCAGTAGTCTGCTGCAGTACTACAGCAGACAATAGTGAAACACAAGAGAGCTGACCCCAGTCAAGCAGCTTTTCAATACCCACTTGCCTGCATGTTTCCCATCAGGAAAAACTGCTTATGTAGAGGGGAAAAAAGCCCACATGGCAAACCCTGCTGTAAGGGAGGAGTGCAGTAACGTTGGGTGGGTGGCTACAGTGACTGAACTGTGTGAGAAACTCTCACTTCTTCCTGGCAAATATGAGCCCTTGCCTCCCTCTTCCTATTGTCTCCACCAAAGATATGATTCATATAAAAATACTGAACTACTAAAGCACAGTAGTGGTGGTGAGCTGGAAATGAGCAGTTTGGGTAAACAAGTGTGTGTAAGTCTGTCTCAGAGTGATGTGGCAAGATCCTGACTGTGTAAGGGATATGAATGAGGCTGTGCCAGCCAGAGGGATCACATCACGTGAGCCCACTTCAGACCCTCCGATGACTAATCTGAGACACGTGTAAGCATCTGACTGCACTCGGTGCTCCAAAGAGATCCAGCAGCTACAGAGAGAGGGAGGGAGAGAGACTTCCCAACCCAGATTTCCTCACATCACACCACCATATGGCCTTCGACTGGAATTTCCTCATCCCTTTATAAGGTGACAGAAACACACAAGGGCAATACAGGCTTTCCACCTGGCTACAATTAGACAGGGTGATCTATACTCCTCTCATACTCAAGATAAAAGCAACCTACTTTATTGCTACCATTACACTGCTTTGCAAAACAAAATACTGGTTTATAGAGAGCATTAAAATGTGTATGTTCAACATTTGGCATGTTGACATCTGGCTTTTTATAGTCAGGTTTACATTATGTTGGCATCTGATGAGAAAAAAAACTTGTTACAAAAAGAAAACAGCCTTCTCTGACACCTACTTTTCTTGATTCAACAAATCATAGGTGTGAAAATGGAACAATGACCTTAGAGGGGAAAACATACGCTCTCAGATATAAATAAATACGTACTTATTTTAATGCAGCATATCCATAACGGATCTGCTGCAGCCTCAAGCTTTCAACATTATCATTACAAGCCGACGAAGGCTCAAGGCTGAACTGTGCCTGCACTGTGCATGCTACATTCAAACATTTGTTGTTGTTTTTTTTTTCTTACACCTGGGAATGTGGATTACCTTCATCTTTGTTAAGCCACATTATCATGAACCCACTCATTTGTATATTTAGACTTGGAGCTAAGCCCATTTTCACTTCTAATTGTATACACTGGTAAACGGAAAAAAGAATGGTTCCCATGGTCGTGTTTTCCACAGCCTCACATCTCCTGACAAGGGAAACAGAGGCGTTACCTCAAGGAACCACATCCCGTCTTGTTGACTTCCTGCTGTGAAACTGCGTCACCCTGGGGAGCACCGCACTACTGGGCAATAACGTAAACATCACGTGTCAGAGCAACAAAGCACTCCTCTTTGAGGAGAAAATCTGCAAACGTGATTGCTCTTCTCAAAACTCTAGACTATGAAGCATGTGCTCATCATGAAACCCCGTAAAAAAAAAAGTGGTAATCCAAATTTTCAACAGACACAAGACTGGCTGAACAGCTACTCAGGAGACTGGTCCTACCTTATGAGAGTAGTGGGGGTCCATGATGCGGGCCAGCCCAAAGTCCCCAATCTTCAGTACCAGGTCCTCTGTGTTGACAAAGAGGTTGGCAGGCTTGAGGTCGCGGTGCAGCACATTGGCAGAGTGGATGTACTTAAGGCCCCTGAGGAGCTGGTACATGAAAAGCCTGGCGTGGCCCTCAGACAGAAGACCCCTCTCCAGCAGCTGACACAGGTCTGTCTCCATGTACTCCTGCACAATGTAGACCGAGTTGACCTCAGTCAGGGACACCACGTCCTCTGTTAGCCTGCGACCGTTGGGGCCCAACGTCTCAAACACCTGGTGAGATAGAAATCCTGTTTACTTTCAACCTCAGAACATAAGATCTGACTGCGTGCTGCTTTGAGCGCAATCCTCACAACTTACCTTGACAATGTTGTCGTGGTCGAGGCGTCTGATAATCTTGATTTCCCGCAGGGCATGCTTCACACTCTGGGGGTCGGTCAAAATAATTTTCTTCACAGCCACACGCTTGTCACAGTCAGTGTCAACTGCTGAGAACACAAGGCCGTTCCCTCCATAGCCAAGAGGCTTCAAGTCCATGTAGCGAGAACCCAGGTCAAAGCCATGGATGTTCATAAGGGACTCAAACTTCTCTGCCATGACGACTATTTTTGTCTTTTACACCAAGCTTCTGCTATCTCTAAAGTTTGGTCTCTGGCCTGCCTCAAGTCCAACTTTAACACCAACAGAGGAATTTATTTGACAATCCCCCCACTGCTTCAGAAGCTGAGCAAACTGACCCCTGTACAGACGACTACCCAGTCCCCCTGTCTAGCCGTCACTGTCAGATGCGGGGCACTAATGTGTAGTCAAACTTTCTTTCCATTTTGAATAAGGAGAGAAAATGTAAACGTTTAATTCCTCCTCCAATTCTGGACGTGTGGATATCTTTTAACTGAACAGTTTTTAGTAGACTAGTGTTTATAGACTGCAATGGAATGGACTGGAATGGGGCCAATTAAAAAGCACTGAGACTATGTTAAACTATAAAAGCACGTAGTTGCATCCTTACAGTGCAGATACATTCAGTGTATGACTGGTCCTGAGCAGCTTCATATGAAATGAGCCTAAATGCACTTTTTTTTGTTTTTTTTTTTTAGATTTATCTGCGTGTATTTTTGTCAAGTCACCTGATCTATAAAATTGAAATGTGTCTGGCCTTGAAGTCTTCAAAGTAAGTTTTCACCCTCAATGATCAGGTGGCTCAAGCTCGCCACAGTCGCAATCAAAACTATCCTCCATTTTATTTGGGTATAACCTGAAAGACAAGAGAAAAACAAACGAAAAGGTTAAGAAAACAATTAATGTGGTGCCAGAAGGGAAATGAGTTTAAAGTCCATCATTTAACAAAGTGACATTTCCACAAAATAGCAGACAAATTTAGTCATATCTCAACTTTATTATGATTAAAATATGAAGGGATTCACAGACAAAAACAGCAGACAAACAACAACTCATTCACCAGCATTAGTTTAGACGTGGTGATGGAAACTAACCCTCCCCCTCTCGGTTCAAGTCTGGCTAGTCCGGTTTCTGGATATCGATTTAAAATTGAAATTTGATGAACTGATTGAAATTAAAGAAGAGGTGAAAAAACAAACAAAAAAACCCCACTCATTATAAATCAAGATTGATAAAAACTACATCCTCTCCAAGCTAATTTTTCCGGCTAACATTTCTCCTCCACCCAACAAAAAGATTAAATTGTGAGATTACACAGAGAATCAGCTCTGGTTATCATCCGTTATGTGTGTTTATGGACGTTATATTTAAGAGAAAAACTGCTTTTATTTTGAGTTTCAAATGTTCAAACCGCCTATTTTTAGCCGGAAAAAGCGACGATAGCGTAATGGCATAAGGTTAACGGCAGGCTGACAAGCTAGTGACAGAGCCGCAATGACTTGGGTTTAATTTATCACATAACCACGACCAACAGATAATACACACATAAATCAGCTTGTATGTGAAAAATAAACATCCAGATACAGTATTTATAGCTTAGATATTAACCACAACAGCGGGTAGAAACCGGCCGATGGAGCGAACAAAGGAGTCGTTGTTGGCGGAGGCTTCTGACTACGTGTAACAGCTAAAACCGCACAAAGCCGACGTCGCTTAAACGGCTAAAAACGACCGCAAATCCACAATCAAATGGCCAAAAATGTGAGAGCGATATATACGATCATATAAAATTTTACTTACAGTCCTTACTCGTCGCATTAGTTTCTCTATATCGTTAATCAAACCCGGACGAGGTTTGACTGCGGTCCGCCTGCCGAAATCAGCCGATCTCTTGCAATCGCCATTGAGGATGGGTGGCGCTGACGTCACGAGGCTGCCTTCAGGCGCCGTCGGGAATATCCCAACTAAGGTGAGAAAACCCTTCACACATGATGTGATGAAGTGGTAATTTACGGTGATGTATCATTTTTTATTATTATTATAATGATTATTAGTAGTAGGCGTATTAATATAACCATCGTAATTTCCCCGTTGTGGGACTCTTATAGTTATGTCTTATCTGATATTACCATTACTAATATTATTATTAACTCATTATTATGAGTTAACTATCAGTTTCATTTATGAATAATATTCTGAAGCCACTCTCTACAAATGTGCTCGTTATCCTGCATTTACTGCTTTATCACCAAGCTACTCATGATCTGACATTATCTTTACATGTACTTTTTTGATATTAGAAACATTATACCCCTATTTCTCTGTTTCATATTCTTTCAATGCCTTTGTTAGCCATTTAAATATTCTTAATAATGTAATAAATTATATGAATATTTATGAATTGCATGTATTTGAGCCTCCTGATATGTCAACAGATCATGCTTGCAGTAGTGATTTTTAAATTATATGTAAAATTATATGGTTAAATCAATGAAACAAAAACCACACAATAAGCCCCTTTTAACAGTGCAGATTTCTGGCAGACTAACATACTGTAATATATAATACATTATAGGAAAGGTCAGAAACAAAACGCACTTCACATCTTCGAGCAGTACTTGAAAGCAGCAGGAGTCATTCAAAACATGTGTTCGTGGTTGGTGATCACGTGTCAGCGGTAGATTCAAAATCCAGGTTTACAGGTTTATGGATGAAAAGATAACAACGTCGTACAAATGCCAGGAACAATGTCAGTAACCCTAACGCTGTAAATTGCCTTTTTTGTAGCCAAGTGTTTCACCTTCAAAACAAAGTTCAAGCACAGTTACAGATTAAAAAAAATAACCATAACCTCTAAGCCTCAGTATAAACCTGGTAGAGATAAATATGCAAAGAAAAACAGACAGATGTTTGCTTGAAGTCTATTTTCACTTGTATTTTTTCTCCCAAAACATAAAAAATTATCTATGATTAGGAGAAAAGAACATTTTGGAACCTATGTTATTGTTTGTCCCAGGAGAGAGAGAAAAAAATCCCAAATCTGTTTGTTAGGCTGCAGGAAAATGCCGCAAACAAAGCTCTATGATGATTATTATCTTACCTGAATGAGAGATCTCTATGTTCTCTTCTTTCTATTTGCTGTTTATTATTTCACATTCCTCGAAAACTGAGCCAAGCCAACAAAAAAATTTGCCAAAATCTAGTCTGGACAGTTTCCTCTATAATCTGGTCTTTCTCCTATTTTGCATCCACGCGGTTTGTTGTTATTTCCTCTTTGTAAATAGGATGTTGTTTTCCAGATTCCGGATTGTTTTCCCTGTTTGTTTTGGTGTCTTTGATGGGTATTAGTGTTGTTTCCAGTGTTGCATTAGTGGTGTCAGTGAGGAAAAATCGCTCGCTGCAGGATGCGGATTTAGAAAGTCCATCTGGCACCGAGATGCGCAGGGTGTTTCTCTTTCATCCGATCCCCGTGAGGCTCACACATCCCGAGCAAAACAAAGTCAGGAGATGATACTAGGTCGCAGATGAAGGAAAGGCACTGTTTGTCTCTGTTTAGATCCGTCATTCAGTGTGTGGTTTTGGGTGTCCCACAGCGCCTGGTCCTCCCTCTCTTCCTCTCTGTGTCTGGATGCTGTGAATGGATGCAGGGATGGATGGATGGGAGGGCAGGCAGCAGCATCACAGCCGCAGCAGCTCTACATCAGCATCCGCAGGCAGACCATGTGAGAACCCATGTGCCCGAGAATGCAGATGCTCCTCACAGGCCGGGATGGGCTCTGCGATGGAGACCAGGACCCGCATGCGGACTGAACGGGCTGCGACAGACTTATTGTGTCGGTTAATAGTCGGACAAATGGAGGGAGATGTTGAGGAAAGGCGTGATTTATACCTAAGGTTATTATTGAATAGGCTGTGTTTTGTCTCATGCACCAACCCCCAAAACAAGTTATGTAATAATATATTATTAGAATATCTCATAGCATTTGCTGTACTTTAAATAGACACAGAGAAAAGAGATGACATTCAGGCAGTATATAGCCTTTAATTCATTTTTTTGGTTTTGGTATACTGTATTTATGGTACTCAAAGGTCAAAAGAAAGGAAACTACTTTAAGAAGAGTTTTTATTTATTATTCATTCTAAGTTCATTATATATCATGCTTAAATGATAAGTTTTGATTCCCCTCTTCTGCTCAAAGGTCAGAGGTCACTGACTTTGCTCTAAGGCACTTCAGTGGAGCAGATGTTTTCTAATGAGACATTCTGAACTCATATCTTTTACTTCTTCTGCTGAGGGATTCGCCGCCACCAGAAAGAGATACTGAAAATTTCCTTTCATCAGGATATATTATCGAATAAGATTCCCTCCCACTGGCCTCTGTCCCCCTTTCGCAAGACTCACTGATTGCTTCTGATTAAAGCCGACAGCAATAATTAAAAATCAGATTTTGCTGATAAGGTGTTGGCACTTGCTTGCCCCATGAGTGCGCTTTGCCCTCTGCTGTACATGAATGAATGGAGGTCAGAAGGTAAAGCTGCAAACTGTATCTCACCCTACCTGTCGGGATCGTAAAATAATTCCCTCACATATTGATTGTTCTGGAGAAGACGGATTAAAAAAGATCTTCCTCTTCTGTTATTTGTATTCACCAATGTGTCTCCACTGGTGTTGTTACACCCTCTGCTGCAGGCCTCCCTTGTTACATCATGAGACAAATAGTTGACATCAAGTCTTCACCCAGTACATTTGACCATGTAATTAAGTTGAGATTACAGTGGCATGTATTACTTGCTAGTGCTGTATGACTGTTATGCTGTATGGTTCAAAACAAACGGCACACTGTTGCAATCCAGGGGCTTTTGCTTGTTGAGCACAGAGTATCCTCTTGTGCCACAAATGAAGTCATGCACACGCTGTTTACCTATGTTCATCTTGTTAGAGATAGTGGTATGACTCTCACACACACTTTCACCTACATGGAGTGTGTTTCAGCCCCATTCCCGCATTGCTACCCTCTAGCTCACTGTTACACAAGACATCTCATCTGTTCTTTATGTTTCACCTGCACCAACAGAAATGTCCTCACCAACTATGTCACATTCATGTCTACTTGTTCCTTGTGGAAAGTGAAATCATCTCTTACCGATGCTGAAAGTCTCCTGAGATGACCGGAGCAACATGGTACACAAGTTAATAGTCCATCCAGGAGAATTTATAATGTATATCCAACCCTGCTGGTTTGACAGGCAGACAGGTGGAGAGGTTCCAGCGCAGTCCAGTATCTCCCTGTATATGTGTGGGTATGTGAATGTACTCTCAGAGCTTTGGTGGAGTGTTATCCTACTCCATGTGCCTCTGGTTGTGAGGTGGAGCTCCATGGACGGCTAATATAGGCCAGGCTAGAGAGGGGAGGAGACTGCTCTGTGTATGGCATGGCCTGTCAGTGTGTCAGACCTACTACCAGTAGAGTCCACTGCCACCACTTCTCCGTCGCTCTCTTTCACTTACTTCAGATCTGCTCCTAAATCTTCATGTTGTGGTACAGTTCAAGCAGAAACAACTAAATCTTTTGTAGCCTGTACTGAAATATATTCCTGTTTCAGGGTGAGACCTTTGCAAATCCAGTTTTGGTGATTCATGATTTTTTTTTTTTTATCTGTCAGCTTAAATGAAAAGATTACACAGTCCTAATGGGTTGTGAATGTTCTGCATTTCTTTGGATTAGAAACACCCTCCAAAAATGAATGAAATGAAAAATACATGTTCATCCAGCTATAAACAAGGCAGATTTGGTTATTACAGCACAGGCAAGTACCGTATTGTATGGTCGTAGATTTTCACAAGCTCTTTACAGTCATCAGATCAGAGTTTTGCAAAGAACAGAGTCTACAAAAATATGTGAGTGCAATAAGACACTTTTATGTGTTTGCAGCTCATCCTCTGAACGGGAGTCATTGTGTTTTATTGCTTACTGTAATGGTCAGTATCAGTGGGGGGTTTATGAAGTTGTGATTCTGCAAATACCAGAGAAGAGTCCCTCTGGCCCCACAAATCAGCAGATTTTTCCTCAAACCCTTATCTGCTCTCATATCCTCACATGGTGTCTGCCACGTTCTGCCTGCGAGACTGGTCCTGCTGGCAGGACTCCCTCTTCCGTCTCGAGCTGCTCGTCATATAGCAGGTTGCTGGCATCTTGACAGACTGGCCTGTTTGGACTGTAAGGAAATGTGTGCGTGCGTATTTGTTTGATATTTAAACCAGACTGCTGCAGGGTCTGAACCTGGTGTGTGTTATCAAAATATCTGAATGGACGTATGTGGAAATGAGGGCAAAGCTGCGGGTTTTGTGCTGTTTGCCTATATTTTCCCTTTCCTCCGTCTGCTGTCTTATTATTACTTCTGCTTAAGATGATAATTGATGATCTGTGATTTCTGCAGCGTAAATATGTGTGTTTGTGTGGGCTTGATGCTATATGAATCTACTGTGACTAATGCTCAAAGGAAAGCCTGTGTGGAAATGCTGGACTCAGCTATAAAGCACCATTAATTAATTTATCACTGATTACCGTGAGGGAGCATTACATAACACAACATACAGAGGCAATAGCAGTCACAATGACCCATGTTGATCTCTGATGCTTCTGCTATTCCCCATACAGTGTCTGCAGTTATGTAACAGTCTGTCTCACTGGATCTGAAGCCAAGGTGCAGAATGGACCAGGATCTGGCACGATTTCTTGCACTCCTGTTAATATCAACAGCCATTTGACCCTTACAGGAGCTGTGTTATCAATGCACAACCTGTTCAATCAGATACCACGCAACCAACGCAGAGAAAGTGTTGGCACACTTTCCCCACTGTGATTGCGTTTCCTGTGCAGGGGCAAACATGTTTACATAATGACATCCTTTTGTGGTTTAATCCACACTACAGGTGATAGGAGGACTATCCTGAAATGCTCAGATGACCTTTTGCAGTCTCCTACACATGTATGATTGATTCACCTCTCTGGTCCTCGCCTGAAGTTTTGGAGGCCTCCTCCTCGTACCCATTAACTCAGAGTGAACTGGGTGTCTCATCTCGCTGCTCTCTGTTCTGGGATGTTTCGTTTCCCTTGCGTCATCACCCAGGACCTCCACCCACCGCTGTTCAAAGGTAAGGCGAGATTAGTGTATTAAGAAATGAATCTCCACACACACTCCTGCATGGCTGTTATGCCCCCATGCAGGGCAGATGGGTTCTCATTCAGCTGTTTGAATGATTTACTCTGAGGGTAGAGTGTTAGTGGGACATGACAGTATTATTATGTAATTCACAATAGTGCCACCGCTGGCCTGGAGTTAGTCTTTTTTTCTCTTTATAGAGTGATGTACATCCACCTGTGGAGGGTCTACAATGTTAACAGGCTTATCATCATATTAATGGATGGAACAGATGTTAGAGCAGCAACATGTCTTCCTTTGTGCATGAATCACTTTTCAAATCATTAACAAATATTGCTGAATGGTGCTTTGTAGTAATTCTGTATTCAAGTTAGCAGGCGAATGAAGGGACATCTAAAGCCCATTCATGTGGCCAAAGAGCAGAGTTAAATGTCTCTGCATTGAAGGCAGATTTTGAAGAAAAGAATTATCAGCATGGCTGCAGATCTGAAATTGTTGACCTGTTTAACCAGAAATTCAGCATGCATAACAGGACTTTTGGAAACAGGGAAAGCTAGATGAGAGAGAGAAGAAGAGAGGACCATCTGCCTTTGCTTTTGCTGTCCTCTCACCATCTGCGAGTGGAATATCCTAAGACCTACAGGGCTCTGTTTGTGTATCTAGTTATGTGTGTGTTTTTGGGGTATGAGCCATCCTTCCTATGATGTGATGTAACCGGTTTTGCCTGCTCCTCGCCCTCAGACAAACCATAAAAAAAAGACAATTCTCTGAATATTCTGCAGAAATGATTAAGTGATCCGGCAGGGATATTGTTTGTATTGTGTGTACTGTGTGTTTGATGTGATTGAATTTGTTTGTATGGGGTCAGAGATAAAACTGGGTGCTTGGTGGTGATGTAAGAGGATCAGAAGCTTTGGAATCTGGAGGTTTCTTAACAGGACTAATACAGAAACCCTGTAGCTGTAGGTGCTTGTGTGTTTAAAACTGGTCAACAGGTTCAGATAACAAGCATGTTATCAAAGTCGCTGTCCCGGCCAAATTTCGTACATCTTGGCAGAGTGTTTTTGGATGGCATAACCACGAATTAAGCTTATGTAAATTTAGATGTAGCTTTAATTAGTAAGAAGAAGCTTGCCGGCACACATTTAGACAACTGGAGCAGTAATCTCAGAGTATGTTGTTGTTGTTGATTCTTCTTGTACTATTTTGCATCATGGCAAATTTTATACACTATCAATACATGCTCTTATTTTCAGGACAGGTGTTACCAATAAAAAAAACTTCCATTGTCTGTAGTAGGAGATTGAGCTCTTGTAAATGATTAAATAAATCCTCAAAATGACCTAGGACTCTGAATAGATAACAAATCTGAACAGAGGTCGCTTCAAAGGAAAATCTTACTCATCTAGGTGACGTCCAGAAGTTTGATTTCACACTTGAGTGGAAACTTTTTCTTTTTATTGCAATAAAACCATAAAGATTAAAGAACAAGGTGAAAGGTAAAAGCTGCCTTTGTTTCCTTCCACATCGGTGACCGAACAAATTCCAAAGAAGATCACTGTTCAATGTCTGAAAGAAACCATAAAAGTCTGATAATTACACAGAGAACATACCGTCCCCGGCATTATAATTGAGAGAGAGAGAGATTGATTGATATGAGAGAGTGACTTAAAATGCTGTGAATGATATCTGCTGTCTAGATGTGTGGTACAGTACCTCTGTCCTCTCACTCTCTTTTTACTACACGGTCTTATTTCTCATAATATTTGGGTTCCAAATAAGATCAAGAACATCCTGTGTCATCATTATCAGCACTCGGCTGTCTGAGCATATTTCATAACTCCTGCTTTTGTCTCCCTCAGTCTGTGTATGGAACATTTTCCCTGCTAATTATCTACGTGTGTTGTGTCAGTGAATAACTGATTGTATGTTTGCATGTAAACACTGGTGCTTTTTTGGTGAAAGGGAGTGTGTGTGTGTGTGTGTGTCTGTCTGCGATCGTGAGATTTGTCCAAGTCGAGGTCAGGATACTGTTCCCACCTACAAGACCAGTGACTTTCAAAAATTACATAACATTCCTCTTATCTTTCCTCCCATGCACCTTTCACACCACACATAAAAACATCTGGCTTTTGTATTCAGTGGGAAAAGGTACAATCTGCCTCTTTTCTGGCACGATGCTATGATGCACGTTGAACATTATTCATTTTTTTTTTTACACTCTGGAAATAGCAAGTGATGCAACATTGTCCAGTCAGTGTTCTCGTAAACAGAGACTCAAATAAAAGATATAAAAAAGTAATTGCAGTAACATTGTCATTGGCCTCTATGCTGCTCTCCACTGTGGCGTGCTCGTGACATCGAACGTGACACAACAGAAAAAAAACAGAAAGGTAAACTTGTCTACTGGCAATGGGAAAGGAGTCAATTGCCTATTTTTAGTGGGTTTACCCACCCTTAAAAAAATCTGCATATATACACTAAATTTAAAAATGGTATCAGACTTTCCTTCACAGAGACTCATTTACATTCATTGACTTGTAGCACATCTCTCCAACCCCTAAAGAGCCGCAGCATCAAGGCTCTTATCTCACATCGGGTCACACCAGCGGTACATATAGGATTGATTGTCCTCTTCGCTCAGAGTGTGTGTCACAGGCGCTGAACAGCGGCATTCTCCATTAATCACAGACTGATCACAGCTGAACCTGAAACTCACACAAATTGCTCAGCGTGTTGGCCTCCATCCCTCTTCCCTTCCCCATCAGCTGAACTCAGGAGGACAGCAGAGCGGATGGCGCATTGATGTGTAGCAATAATGGCCTCGGCCAGCCAACAGTATTAAGATGACCAGCATGGGATCAGGCCTGTCTTTTAAATGTGGCAGCGGTGGGTGAATGGCGGCGCAGCTGCTCTCGCCGCCCTGCTTCCTTAGCCTCCCTGCACCGGCTCTGTGTGTCTGTCACTGCGGATCGATGCAGCACTAGAACAGGAGAAAAGCACACAATGTTCAGTTCTATCCTCAGAGTGGCAGGTCTAATGGGGAGCCTGTCTGGCCAATCTTGGCCTGACCTCGCCAAGCTGTCACTGTGATCTGCCCACCCCTGCATACAAATTATTGGATAAAAGGGTTTCACAATGCTCTGCTTAGATTGGCTATCTACACATCTCTGGGCTGACATCACTGACCACCTGCCGCAAAAATGCCGAGAGTCCTTATCTGAGGTGAATGCTTCAAAGACATGCCAGGGTTTGAAAGTCAATATGGCTTCATCTCTGGTGACCATATAACACAGCTTTCAAAATGGGACTTTCCAGTCACACGACAAGCAGGTCTGTGACAGTCGCCCGATTGGCCAGTGTAAAGTATCAATCATTAACCTGTACTCCTCCGGTGTGGTGTGATAGGAAGGGAAGTGGAAAAACACATTGCTGGTGTTGCAGGTCGACTGCACTGCATCCTTCCTCTATCAGGGGACACTGAACTCAGGTTTGTTTTGCAATAACATGTAATCCTGTACCAAGGAGTGCTGCAGTTCTCGGACCAACTGAGGTGTGTGTTCATTGGGTAATCCAGAGACTTGTGTGTGTGTTTATGTGCGCACTTGTTTTCCCAGCTGCACTACATGCTCCACAGTACACCCTTGTGTGGGATGATCGCTTGGAGTTTTTTTGGTGAATGGGTCATTGCAGTTCAGTTCCTCTCTGCTCCTCTGCACCGCTGAGAAATGTATTGCATAATTCCAAAAAATGTAAATGAGATTAGGGCTCTTCTCCTTTGCATCTGCTGAGCACTTCTTTGCAGCCTGCGTAACTCCTATCAGGGAGGATTAGATTGGGAGATTGGCAGTGCAGAGTTCACCCAAAAATCCCTCTAAGAGCGCGTCAGAATTTGGGATAGAGGGATTGTATCATACCCCGGTGGTTACATAAGAATAGATGACAGAGGGGCCCCTACTCTGCCAACGCCTCAATATCCTGCTGAACCATATCTCTTTCTGTCTAAATGTACACGCCCCTGTGATGTCACGCCGCAAATGCTCCAGAAACGATAAGACAGATCAATACACTGGGTTTTCTATGTGTGTGTGTGTACGGATGTGTTCTAATTATAGCTGCTAATGAATGGATGGCCGTGAGCTTTCAGATAAATCCAGTGCCACAGACAGGCCCAGGCGACAAGCCAGGACTGATTTTCTACACCTCTGTTAAATCCACCCTCACACACTGTCTTCATCTGTAATGTCTTCATTTAGACGAGAGCGAATACGCGTTTTCCCTCTTCTTCTCTGCAATTAGATGACGAATTTGCCTTTTTGAATTCAGATAAGAAGATTGATACCACTCAGTTATTATAATATAATATTATAGCTTAATTTAGCATTAAGACTGGAAGCGGGGCAAACAGCCTGGCTCTATCTGAAGGTAACAAATCTGACTACCACCTTTAAAAGTCTCTAATGAACTCATTATTACTCGTTTGTTTATGCTGTTGAACAATCTAGGGTCTAAAAATGACAATTTGTGGTTTTATTTCTTAGGTGGGCGCAGTGATTTCTTGGATTCCTGTCTTCACCGTAGGCTCGCAGGCAACCAGCGGAAAATCCAGGATAAAAAACATAATCCGGAGACATTACATTTCCTTCAAAACAAATTTGCTGTTGCAAATTACTATCATACAAACTGAATTCCCAGAAAACAGCTTTGAATAAGAAAATGGTGCAACATTGATTCCGATGACAGAAAGAACGGACTTGATTAGGTAATCAGACTCCAATGTATTAAATTTTGTGCATCATGGCAGATAAGAGTGAAATCAATGGCTGTTTTTGTCTAATTGCATAACTAGTCTTAGTCATGCATGAGCAGCTGAAGTCTGTAGGCTGTGTTCCTTTTCAAACTGCAGAGGAGAGCAGAGCAACAGAAGTGGCAGCTGAGTTTAATGCAGAAAGCACAAACATGACTGAGGGAAATTCCATGTGCAGAATGATGATCGCTGCTACATATTCAGGTGCACATGCAAATTGCACAAGATGATGCTTTGAGTGTTTCATCACAAGGTTAATTAGAGCCTCCATCTCTCTTTGTGTCCTCTATCTCTCTACTCTCTTTGTTTCTTAGACTGTTGACATATAAGCATAATAGGTACACGTCTCATCCTAATTTCCAGCTGCCTATTGCTTTGTCAAACTCTATAAAAGGAAATGACTATGCTTCTTATATTAGTACACTATCAACTTTGAGAGGTGAACAAACACACTCTATTTAGCTTTTTTTCTGGGTGAGGGCCTGAGGCTTTGTTGGCAAGCTTTCTGTGTGTGCACTGATCTCACAGACGGTGCATGAACAAATATTACCTCTCAATAATCCCGTTCATGGGCGAGGGGAGCGTCTTTGGCCTGGAGACAGACTTAATGGATACATTTTATGCAAAGAAGAAATGGCAGCGTCGGTGAAAAAAAGGAAGATGCAAATCTATGCATCTGCATAGACAGAGCAACGTAATAGGAGAAAGTGGGAAAGATGCAGCACAGAATTTAGATGGTGGCATCATTTCCAATTTTGTGACCATGGATGTATTTATTTTACATTGCATTCAGTAAGAAATGAACAGAATTTGGTTACATCCTATGTGTCCTTATATCCACATATACTGTATGTTGTGACATTTAGACAACAGCAGAGGTGCATCTCTGCCAAACAATATGCAAGTCAGACATGTCTCACGATTTATTCTCTGGACAGAGGACACATCTGTACTCATCACTGAAAATATATTTGCAAAAGAAATGTTTAGATAAAGTCTATAAATGAGGTTCAAGTTGTCTTCTCTTTCTCCAAGCTGTCTGTGTATGTTTAGAAAAGCTTGATAAAGAATTTGATATTTTAATAAGTGAAATCAGAAAAACTGGAATATAACACTAGCATTTAGAAAGAAATGACATGTTGAAGCCATCACAATACAATCTTTAACATCCTATACCCAACTATAATATGAATACAGACCATGTATTGTATCAACATGTATTGACGTGTTGATGCACCAGGGTCTTGTGCGTTATGGGAACTCTTCCTCAGGAGTACTAATGAGGACCTATGGGCCAAACATAGGAAACAGTAAAGGAGACAACAGAGACTGGGGGCGAGTACAGTCGGTTTGCTGTTTGCTTCTTCTGTGTTGATGCAGACAAACAAGAGTCCTCCCTGCAGACTGGCCCTGTGTGTTGATTTGCTTTCTGCTGTGAGACTTGGGGCTTTACAGGTAGACACACTAGGAGTGAGCTCATATAATGCGCCTTGCTGATAAGGAAGGAGAGCTGCAAAGTGCAGCAGTGGTTCTGACATCTGCTGCTAAGCCCTCGCCGTCCTCTCTGCCCATCAGGTTTGTGTGTGCAACCAAGCAGAACATCTCCTACATGTTCCTCACATATAGCCAAGTGTGCTGCATACATGACAGGCTGAACAGCGTGTACTGCAAGCTCGCAAAGCGCAGTCAGACGCAGCAAACACATACTCTTGTACACACTCTGCCCTTAACGCAATGCAGACAAACCTATGGTGATGTCTTGAAGCTGCTTCAGAGGTCAGTTATATAATGCAACAGTATCAGAACAGACAGCACAGCATCTTATTTCTTGAAGCTAAATGTCTGAGTATTCATGTATTGCATTTTTATGTTACATATTCAGACATCACATGAGAGATATGTCAGACCTGCAACCTTTCAAACTCTCATCTACATGACTTAAATGCATCTTTCAGTATCATGTACCTTGATGGCTTTTTGATGGATCTCTTGAGAACATGTTTGATCACATCCTCTAAAGGTAGCCTTCATCTAAAGGTCAGCCTCTAACATCTCATCCCATTTACTGTGGCCCACTGTGTCAAATGTTTGATGTCATACGTGGGAGACATTTTCCAGATAATTGAAAAATGCACATCTTAAGTCATTAATGCACTATTTCAAGTACTTCATAAGTGATTTAGCCTTGTTTGAGATATTACGAAACACTCATCTCAGTGGCAGAACCACTTGTGTCCCAAGAAAGTGTGCTTTATATGAGACTAAATAACTTTATGAAACAAGACCAAGATTGTCTTGGGTTATTCTACAGCATATTGCACTGAAATAAAAGTAATTTCTAAGAACGGTTGATTTGATTCACTTCCACAAGTAGGTCTTTGTCAGTTCTTTCCGCCTCTGCTCATGAGGTTAACCACTTTCAATGAGGCCATTCTTGCTTTATTGGAGCAACACTGCATTTCATGTCTTATGCAATCTCGTCAAATTTAGCGGAACAACAAAAGTGCCAACAGCTACTAATACACTGCCTTTGAGCAAGGCACTTAATCTCCAAATCCCCCACTGAGGAGCTTGCAGCATTGCTAAAAATGAGCTGAACACTTCAAACTTCTTCAGATAAAGAAACAGCACATGCTGTTTTTGCAACAGTGTGTTTTTTCTCATCCCCTGATTCCACCTCATCCTCCCTCCATTTCTTTTCCTCCAGCAAAAACTTTTCATGCCAAGACAATGATACACAGAGATTTAGCTGTCAGCAGCTTCCACAGTGTGGTTTGGATCTCATTCAAGTTCGAAGAAGTTCTAGTTTTAAACACAACAAATGTTTGAATAGTTTTAAAAGCTGCAGATTTTTACTAAAACAATTCTTCCCTCTGACACAATCTTAATTAATGTAAGAATTATATTGTTTGAGGGTGAAATTAACCAAGCAGTGACCTTGGTATAATTCCATGTTTAACTGTGTTCAGTACTTAAAAATGAACTGTTGTTTAATTAAAATCAAAGCAAATTACACAAAGAAATATTTCTGAGTTAATTAATTTCACACAAAGATTGAACAGACTAGTTTTGGAGTGGCTGAATTAGCTAAGGAAGAGAGACACACATTTACATAAAGCAAATCACCGCTTTCCAGTTAAAGCCTTGTATCTCCAAATTTGCAGTGTTTTTAATGTTTCAGAAAAACTCAAGGATCATCCAGATAGAAAGCAAACTATTCAGACTTTCACTGCAACGAAACATTACAACAGAGACAAAAAGATGAGCATTCTAAAACACACCTTACACATATTATGCTCATGTGGCCACCAGTCACATCAGTCTTCAAATGTTGTAATTCATAAAACTTCGGAGCTTTAATCCTCTGAACTTTATCAGACCAACAATAAAACAACAAGACAGACAGTACGCGTGACAGTGAAATGTAGAGTAAATCTGTGAGACTCATTCCCTTCTCTCCTCTGAGTGTATATGTTCCCACATGTGCTGATACAGCAGACACTTTCATCCCCTCTCTCCCACGGTTATCTGGCCCTCCCAGATCCTCGTCTACTACAACACTTCTCTACTCTCCTGGCAGAATCAGTACGTAAGAACCTTTAGCCTACATACCATAAGAACTGTGAGAGGGTGGGAGAGAGTTATTCTGAGAATAAAGTGAAGTAGAATTACTGACCGCCTGTCAGACGGGTCAACACAAAAGACATACAGACAGTAACGAGGTAAATCAGAAAGAAAGAGAGAGAAGAGAGGCCCGGGGAAACTAATGAGAGGTTTTCATGGGGGAGGAGGAGGCTTTTAACCAAGGAGACATGTCATGGCCAACAGGAATGTGGTCTGTCTGATTAATCTGGGCACAGGCCAAGGGAAGGAGGTGTTGGGTTTTATTAGTTTCAATCTCAAGGTGACATGGTACTGTCTGTGCACTGTGGCGAATAGAAAACAAGCATGACACAGACGAGAAGAACTTGTTCAAAGAGATGTGTGAGGAAAGGATTTATCATCCAGAGGAGGATAGAAGATGGGGTAGAAGAAAAGAAAAAGACTCTATGGGATATGAAACAGATGAATGGTGAGGCCGCGTATGTCATAACATCTACCACCAATATGGAGCTGCCTATTTTTAACTGCTCTCCATTTGCATCATGCTGTCAGCTCAGATGAGAGGTTGCACGGGGCCACGACCTGCTGCACGTCATGTTCTCTGCATTATTGCGAAGGGATCGATAAGTAAAGAGAAAATCAAAACAGTAAACGTAAGAGAGATTTGAGGACAAATGAAAATAACAGACCGTAGACCATGGATGCGATTCTTCTCCAGTGTGCTCCAAACAGCCATAAATGAAAGAATAAACTATTTTGAGCTATTTTCTGATTCGCTTCACACAGATCACGATCGTGCAGTGAATGTGGTGGAGGCAGTAGGTTTAAGTTTAGAGAGTGCAAGAAAGTCTTCAGCTCTGGAGGGGAATCCGAATCCTCTGCAGAATGTGCTGCTCTGCCCCTTCAGGCTTGCCGTGGGGATTCCTCACTGAGACAGAGACGAGACCTCCCAGCATGCAACAGAGCCTGCTGACATTTGTTAATTCAGTCAGTCAGTCTGTCACAGTTCTGCCAGCCAGGCCTCTGTTTACCTTAGTTTTTGTTTAGCCTTAGATTTTCTCCTGCCTTAGTTGTGTCTTAGTTTACCTGCCTTAGTTTTCATGTCATAGTTTTCGGTCAGTGTCCTAGGTTCATAGTTCCATCTTAGTTTCTGTTCGGCCTTAGTCTCTGTTATAGTTCTTTCAGTTCTGTTGGTCTCGTCATAGTAGTCTTGTCATGTTGTAGTATTGTCTTGGTTCATTGTCTTGGTCTTAGTTCCTTGTCTCTGCTGTCATGTCTTGTCCTAGTTCTGTTTCTTAGTTCTGTGTTGTAGTTTTGTCTTAGTTCTATGTCTTGGTTTTCTGTCTGTGTTCTGTCATAGTTCTGTCAGTTATAGTCATGTCATAGTTTACCTGTCTAAGTTCTGTCAGTCTGTCACTATTCACCTGCCATAGCTTCTCACCTCAGATCCCAGTACTTTTCTACTCACCCCGCCTCTGCCTCACCTTACCTGTCAGCCACTCCACCTCATCTTGCCACCTGTGTTCCCAGCTGCAGCCAACAACTAATCAGGACATTATATAAGCCACTTCATTTCTGTCAGCCCTTGCCGGATTGTTTCTTCTCCTCTTCTGTTGTTCCCGCATGCTTGTCAGTTCTCGTCATTTTTGGATTTGTTTCTGTTTTTCTCTTATGATACTTTTTGGACTATTCTGGACACTTGAAATTTTGTTTGCCTCCATTAAAAGACGTATTTACCGTCAATGTGTGTTGCGCTTGAGTCCTTCCCCACTCCTCGTCTCACAGTCAGTCAGTCAGTCAGCCTATGAGAAATTACATATAGAGGTCCTGCATTCAACACTACATAAAAGTAAAGGTAAATGTGTCTTCACAATAAATTTTAATCAAGTATAAAAATTATTCTTTCAGACTTTTTCAATAAATTAGCAATATTTAAATGCTACTGCTGGTGCAGATAGGTCTGACTACATTACTATAATATTGAAGTTTCATCTACTACTAAAAACTATATCTATCTATTTTTGAGGGATTTCATACTTGGATCACGTACTCCGCCGTGGTTGAAAAATATTTTTTAAAACTCTAAGCTTCATTATACATTATATTATTATATATTAATCCAAGTAAATAGTAAGTACAGCTGTCAGATTAATGTAACATATTCAAATATTGGAAAGCATGTCTCTAAATGTCCCTTCCATATTTATGCAGTTCAATTTAAATCCTCTTTTATGGCTGGCATTTAATCCAATGCAAACTACATGTGTCAAGTTAATTTCATTTATATAGCCCAAAATCGCAAATCACACATTTGTTTCATGGAGCTTTACAGTCTGTAAAGCATACGACACCCTCTATCCTCAGACCCTGCCTGCCTGTCCCAGGCAAAGACAGGTAACAATGATTTACTTATTTCAAATATAATGTCTGCTCTCATGGTTTCTTAACATTATTTTGTCTCTCCTCTGTACGTTTGACATTCTGGATGTGGATTTCTGTCTCTCTCTTTTTTTTCTTTGGGTGCAATATACATTTTGTTCCCAGTGAAATGTCTGCAGTGTGTGTGTGTGTGTGTGTGTGTGTGTGTGTGTGTGTGGGGTTCGCTTATGTCCAAATTGGGGATATACACTAGACTCAAGACCAGTTGATTTGGGACAGCAGTGCATTTGGGTACAAAAAGTGGTGTCCTCAATTTGGAAAACTGTGATTTTTAGGTCAACAGTTAAGGTTATTGTTAGGCTAAGGTTAGGTTAAGGTTCGGGTTAGGTTAAAGTCAGGTATTCCTTCAGGTTAGTCTCCAGGAAATGAATGTAAGTCTATGTAAATTCCCCAAAAGTGACATAAGTAAAGACTGTGTGTGTGTGTGTGTGTGTGTGTGTGTGTGCGCGCGCGTGTGTGCATCTTAATGGGCTGAGCTGTGACTGTTAATATGATGTTGAAAGAAGAAAATCCCTCCACAAAGGTATGTAACCTCACAGATCAATCCTCTTAACTGATTAAAGCTTTACCAGAGGTTGCACTGCAGCCATCCACAGGTCAGCTGCCTGCCGTTATGGAACAAACCAGGTTTATTAGGACAATTTTCCTTCAATTCTTGAAAGAAATAATGTTGAAAACACTAGAGTATTTTGCATGCATGTTGAGCTCAAAGAAAAACAGATTATTTGCATTCAGCGCATTCCTCCAAGAAAACTGGTGTCAATGGTTCATTCATCTCTGAGGCTCATTCACTTCTACCACAAAATGTCAACTTTGGACAACTTTTATTGTTTTCTCCAAATTCTCCTCCAGTCTCGACCCAGTTTGGACACTTCAATCATCCAACTATTTTCCTCTGTGTCTGCACTTATCCGCACAGTTAAGGAGACTGAAAGTGGGTCAGAGCGAGAATGCGAGGGGCCTGAAACGAGGCTAGCCAGCAGGCTATAGCATTGTCCCCTCACTTCAGGTATGACATGTGTGTGTGTGTGTGTGTGTGTGTGTGTGTGTGTGTGTGTGTGTGTGTGTGTGTGTGTTTTTGGCTTCTCTCCAGTGCACTGGGTGTTCTCATTCAACGGATGCTCTATTTGTGGAAGTAGCCATGGTGATAATGATTTGCAGTCACGGAAAAGGGGCGGATGGACAAGTGGATGCGTCTATTTGGCACACATGGGTGAGATCTCCACTCTCCCCGCCAGTCTGTTTACCTACTCAAACAAGAGTGGGGGGGGTCGCACAGGCACGAGGGTTATGAGGATGAGGACGGGCAATAAAAAGTTGCAAGAAACCACAGAGAATAAAAGAAGCAAAGAGGGAAAAGGGAAGTACGGAGAGTTCGGTGAGCGAATGACACGAGCGAAGGGCTGACACAGAGCTCCAGTCAGGCCCCAAGGGTAATTCGGATTTGCAATGAGACACGTCGCTGTACATTCCCAACATGACTAAAGCTGCTGTGCTCTGCTTCCCCTGCTTTCGTACAGTATGGCCATTACATAACCGGCAGCCTACGGCATTAACCGTGCTGTTTATGAAACATTTACAGTACCTACCCACCAGAAACACACTGTACAAATCCACAGAGGATACCAAAGTTAACAGCATGTGAGGATATTTTTTTATACAGACAGAGGTGACTGAGTGTATTATTAATTGTGCACTGCAGATATAGAGGGACTTCTGAGAGAGGGAGCAAGGACGGGGGTCAGGGTGGGGAAACAGATAATAAACGACTGTTACCTGGAGACTCGAGAAGGGACACACACACACACACATACGCTCACACACACTTCAAATCATAACCAGATTTTATAATTCCCACTCTGTCAGGGGCCTGTTTTGAGCAGGGAGAAGGTGTTAGCTTCAGCAGAAACTCTCTCTCTCTCTCTCTCTCTCTCTCTCTCTGCAGCAGTCCACTGCGGGCTGATTTCATAACTGCAGCCTCCAGAGATGATAAAGACAACAGAGGCCAGATCATCAATCATCAGTCTAAATGAAAGTGTCCCGAAGGGGATCTGTTATCCCGTGGTGCCGTGCGACCAGGGATGACGAAACGACCCATCACGGTTTGCTCTGATACTTTATAGTTTCAGATTTGTTCCAGATCAGTCTGGAGCCAATGTCGCATCAAATATAGTATCAAATTAAAGCTATCAAATCAAACGCTAACAACTTCTCACCTTGTTTGCGGTTACTCGCTATGTAACAGCGTAATGTAACCACACCAGATCTCAACAGATGTGATTCAGCGTTGGTTTGACATCAAGATCTCTAAATATGTGTGTTACTATGACAGTTATGAAAATTGTTGGGACTCCAGTTCATGTGCCCCAGGAAAAAAATATGTAAAAAAAATTCTGTTTCTCAAATTAGGCAGTAATGTGATGTTGGTTTCCAGGCAATCAATTAAATTAATTTGGTCACTCAAGCAAAAGATGGTGCATTAGTCATCTGTTATCCCGCTCTAAATGCTTTGGTTTATCTAACTGGGGTGGAGAGACAGAGGGTAAATGACAGAAGAAAGAGATGGAAAAGAGAGAGAGAGAGAGAGAGAGAGAGAAACAGAGAGAGACAGAGAGACAGAGAGACAGAGAGACAGAGAGAGGACTTTACTTGGCTTGCTGCTGGCAGGCTGGTTAGATAACTGAAGGTCAGAAGTGGGGTGTAATGTACTGTGAGTCGCACCGGGCTCTGAAATACCACAGGCCCAGGGAGACTGGGCGAGCTCTCAGCCCACACCTGACCTCAGCACCTTTTTCCCATCCCCCGCTCTCTTCCACAACACTCTCCTCCTCTCTTTTAGAACCTCCGTTAACCTCCTGGTCATCCCCCTTCGCCCTGCGTCCGAGACACGTATCCTGTGGTCGGCGTGTATCCTCTGCTCTCTCAGTTTTAAACCTCGCCGACCCGCTGATGGCCCAGTGAGCAAGATGATCAGCGAACGAGCACAGCGAACTCCTGCTGTGCAACCAATTTCGCTTTAATTGATTTCACCAGGATAATGCGCTCAGTATCAATACTGCTTTTCAGGGATATTAAAAACAAACAATTAAAATGCTGAAGCAGTAGTAACAGATGCGGAGTCTCTTGTTCAAGTGCACTAGTATCTAGATTTCATTTTACATTTAAAAGCCTGTTACTACTACTTTGTTCCCTTATCTGTCTGGTTTTAGATCGCAACACTATAATACCACAGGCTGTTCTTCAAAGCAGCAGTGTTCAAACCCACAGAACTTTATTGCAGAGATCCCATCCAAATTTTCATGTCAGACCAAAAGTTGGGAAAATAGAATGTGTAACATTCTACCTATAATACCACCTATAATATTTTGGATCTTATGGAGTAATGTAGCCATAGAAAGCATTAAGGCCTGGGTTTCAATATTTTACTCAATAAACAGCTAGTACAAGCTGATAGAGAATATACATGATACTGTCACACAGTGTGAAACAGGATCATTTTAAAAACCTGAAAACTGCTTCAGGGTAAAAAAGGGGAAACCTGTATGTTAAGGGGTTAATCAGGCCTGGTAATCAGACACTTCTTGACCTCCTAACCTTTGGAGGAAGGTTTAAGATCTTCCATGCACTTTACTGACATTACTGCATGGCTTAATGCAAAGTGGAAACATTTTACAATCATACCCCTTTTACAGCCCATAAGCCATGAATATCCAACATGGAGTTGACCCACTTGAGACCCTTTTATGCCAAACCCGATGTCCCGTAATATCCCCCATGTCAGGCTGTTTACACAAGATGCAGAGGCATGACTCTTGGCTCAGAAACTGTGTCACATCACTGTCTACTCAGCGTGTATAATCACATGGCCTGTGTTAACCGTTTCTTACCAAGCAAGTGTTCAGCTTCCTAACTGAAGCAAAAGTACACAAGTATTATCAGCCAAATGTACATCAAATATCAGAAGTAAGGGTACTCATTCTGCAGAAAAATGACCATTATATATGGCATTATTTGATTGTTCATTCTGATGCATAAATGCGTAAGCAGCATTTTACCCTATTAGCTGGTCATGTTGGACCTTTTAAACTACTTTATATAAAGTTTAGTTTAGTCCAGTGGTTCCCAAAATCAGGGTCAACTGTTAGCAAGATAAATCTGAGAGGTGATTAATGGAGTTAAAAAAAAAAAAAAAAAGTTCTGCTACACAAATTTGTATTAATCACTGGGACTTTGTGAAATATTGGATAAATGTACCTCCTCTGGCCTCAAACTGCTTAAATGAACCCATTTGAGAAGTAGGTGCAAACAACTCAGGCATCTGAGACATGACAAGGGGCCCCAACAAGACACTGCTTCATTTTTGTAAGAAGTTGTAAGTCAGCAAGATTGGTATCCATGGTTTCATCTTAAGGTAAAAACCTGATCTGAAAAGTAAAAATAAATGTCCACCACTATCTGTGGGTCCGCCTGAACCTGGGCTGTTGTCAACATGGACTGATGAACACAGGTCAACCCTTTTAAAAGGACACCAAGCCTGTAATTACCATCCTTTAGTTACATGTGAGCTCAACAGTTTATTTATGCACTGTAATGAAATGAAATCAGAATATAAAATACTACATATAACAAAATGTAGATAAGCAGGCAGATAGATGCTGTAGATAATGATGCAGTTGTTAATGGTGTGTTTGGGGGACAAAGTACTTTTGGTGCTTAATGAGGTGGAAGAGTGACCCTGGCTCTGGAGAAGCTGAGGGTCACCTTGCTTGTTGTGGGGTTTTTTTTTTTTTGTCTGTTTTTGGAAAAGCTCGAATGTAATCTGTGCGCAGAGCAGCTCACAGTTGAAGGTAACTCGTTGTTTACAGATTAAGCCCCGGTCCTTCGGCAGAACAGGCTGACCCAAATCGTTAAGGTCAGAAGGGAAAAAAAAACAAATCATACTGAATGGTTACAATCAGGCTTGTGTGAGTGTGTGTGAATAATACACACCTGCTTGTGAGTAAGGGAAAATGTTCCTGCTAAGACCCTCGCTGCAGGTCTCTGGGCCAGTGTCATGTGTGAGTGTTTGAGGATCCCGTGGTGTGAGTAGAGTATTGTGTTTCTATTTTATTTATTAGCCTCTTATATAAGCACCAGCAGGGGGAAGGGACGTACTGAGACGGGGTAAAGGGCACCGAGCTATGAAATACAGTCAGGGTACACAGAGTTAGACTGTTATTGAGGTGGTTTGTAAAATTAACAGGATTGAATTAAGTGAACCAAAGAAAGACAGAAACAATATTGTATTTCACAGCAACGATTCCTCCTGATATCTTTATTCTCTGGAAATATTTTGACTAAATGTATGAAATTAAATGGGAGCTGCACATAATAACCCAAAGACACAATAATATATTGGGTTTAGTGTAAAAGGGTTGTGATTTTTCCTCGTTTCCAGCAGATAAAGAAAAAACGAATAGAGCCAAACTATGTTTCCAATCATAATACTGTATCAATTTTCAGTTAACACCAATTCCTCTCTGAAGAAAGGACCAAAACTTTATCATTTTTATTACAAAATGTGGAAAAATATACATGACATACAACAAATTACTGTATACACCTATACCAACAAAGAGAGACACTAAAGAAAGAAGACACAAAATTAAGTAAAATCTTGAATCTAAATGGGGAAGGAAGAAGAAAAAGAATGAAAATTGAATTTACATGAATAAACCTTACTAATAAACACATTTCATATAGAGGATCAGCATATTTTCTGTCCCGAGACTGAAAGGTGGTACAAAGTTTGATGTATTGATTCAATAAATGCCTTTAAATACTGTGCAGAAATCTCTCCAGCATCAAACTTATCACCTGAGCATCCAATCAAAACAGGTACACACTTATAGTATCTGGATACACACACACACACTCAGGTCAACCAGGGCAGGCGAACAAAGAGGAGGCTGAGACTAATGAAAACACATCTGTGTTTACTTCAAGAAGCACCTGGCCCAATACTGACCCGGCTGTCTCCCCTCGGGCCTAATTGGCAGAACAGTGGCCAAGTTACCCCTGAATGACACTCAGGCAACTCAGCTGTGTTTCAGCGTGTGTGTATGTGTGTGTGTGCCCGCAAGGCTGGGGGAACAGAAAACACACCCTCTATGCATCGCTTTGCCGCTGTCTGTGCTTTCCGTGCACAAAATGTGATGCTACAGAATCCAGGTTCAGGCTGGACGGTGGGAAGACGAGGTAGCTGGGACAAAGAGGTGATACAGAGAGGAAGATGAGCTGAAGGGGGAGGAGGAAAGAAAAAAGAAAGGGTGAAATGCTGCAGCCCTCCCCTCTGTCTCATCCCCCATCAGTCAGTGCTGACTGTGTGTAGCAGTGCCTCCCCCTCTCCTCCCCCTCCCTTCCCCACTCTTGACTGTGTGGAATTGGGTTTACATAACCCACTGCAGTCTGAGATAACGCAGCACACCACTACTGACGACACCTTCTCTTTCAAGGCAACAAAGACACACACCATTTGTATGAAGCCGCATTAAATATTAACATATAGTATGGACTATATATAGTTTAGCTTGCACTATGCTGAAGAGGCACAGTTTCTACTCGCTGCTGCAGGATGCGTAAAAATGCATGAACAAACATCTGCTCACACACAGGCTGGTTCTGGGTAAATGATAGAAAAGCTGCTGGGTGCAACTCGCAGTCAATAATGAGCGGTTTAGTCGCACAATAACCTCATTTCAACCGAGCAGCTTCATTGTGAATTTTCAGGGAACCGGTTTCTGATTCCAAGCACCCAGAAAATACCAGAGGCTCTGTCCTGACAGAACCTCTCTCGTACCCGTGTGAACAGCACTCCAGAGGTCTTTGATACGTCTCCTGTACTGGCCCTAGTCTGTGGCCACGTCAAAGTGTCTATGTGTGTGTGTGTGTGTGTGTGTGGCACAGCAAGTTGCCGTTGCCAGGAGAGAGAATGCAGCCAATTTATGTAACTCTTACTCAATCACTTAGTGTTTTACCAGTTTTGTATTCTGGGTGGCTACAGCCAGTTCTGTCTGGACAGAGATGGGGGAGAGGTCGGATTCAAGGGTTGTTATCTGTCTCTGGGAACTCAGTTAAATGCTGTATGTGTGTGTGTGTGTGAGAGAGAGTGCGACCCTGTGCGTCATTCTGGCTGATGAACTTGAATCAGTAACCGGCACTGTTGTTCTCTACATTCCCCTCTCACTCTGCGGCTCAAAAGGGATCAAGTCACAATAACGCACTCTCCAAACCTCACTTGCTTTCGAACAACTGGGGCACTGACGTAGCTGACGGGACTGACATGCTTTTTGAGTGTCCTCTATTTTCTATTTTTAAATATTTCATAATCATATCATACAGTGTTGTTTTTCCATTATACTTAAAATATGTTGCTGACACTCGAGTAAACAATAGATAAATAATTCCACCAATAAAGATTATTGTGGGTTTTAACAATAGTAATTTAAGTTGAAGTGTGCAGAAAAAAAATACTTGCCTAACTTTAATGTGATAGCTAATGTTTAGTTCAAAGCACCATTGAGCCTCAGAGAGCTGCTGGTGTGGCTGTAGACTTGGTCATGAATAGCATTTTGCATTTCACATTTGGATTCACAGACCAAAACATTTCCATCTTTAAATGTCACCATGTTTCTATATGCATTCAGTGGCGTTTCCTCAAAGTATAGTTATGAAAGCAAATTAATGCCAGATTGATTTATTTGACACTGATCACCAGTATTGAGGATAAAAACACAGTAAAGCAATAATTTATGTTGTGGTCATTGTTGGAAAGCTATTTTCAAACCCTGTTAATTCATGTAAAATATGTGTTGACAATTGACCGATATATCATCTTGTAGCAGGGGGTTAATGGTGTGGGGATGAGTTGGAAAATGGGTGGAGTACTACAGTCAACTTGTTGTTATTCCTAGCTATGCCCCTGGCTACACTCCCTCCCTTTCCTCTGGGCTGGCTGGCAGGCTGAGGAGGACCTTCTCTCACACACTACAGCTCCTTTGTCTCAATTCCCAAATCCCCTAATCTCTTGTTTCTCCTGTCAGGTGGGTTTAGTTGGCTTTTTCAATGCCAGAGTCCCCCAACTAACCTCTCCACTTCTTTCCTCGAGGGCCCTTTTTCATCCAAATGAACTGCGTGAACTACAAAGCTAAACTGGCACACTGTTAAAACATTGCTTAATGCTGTTTTGTTATGTGGTCGGGTGAGTGTCGGGTGTCGCGGTCACCTACTTACCCAATTTAATCTCAAATCAGTCCACCAGTTATCTCATTAATGTCCTTTTTGTTTGTAAACTGGACAAAGCAGCGCGTTTCATAATCTCACAACAGTGTGATTCATCCATGATGAATCAGAATGTTAAAAAAGATAAAGGGGCCTTGGGAAGCTTTGGTTACATAAGACAACCATTTCTTTATTTCTCACCTCTGCTGTACACAACATAAACAAGCAAACACACAATCACATACACACACGCTCACCCCCCACACACACACACTCACACAGGTCTTAAGAAAATCTACAAAACAAAATATGGCTGTTTACATGCCAGGATTAGGGCCGAGCACTGATATTACAGTGGAATGATGATTAAAAAAAAGTGAATCATTCGTCATCCTCTTCCTCCTCCTCTTCGTCGCTGATGACATATTTCTTGGCCTTCTTTGTGGCCATTTCCTCGTCGTCCTCGGCCTTTCTCTTGCCCGATCCCTCGCCCTCCTGCACAGAACAGAGGAGGAGAGATGAGGCTCTGATATGAAGTATCCTTGCTGACTGCAGCAGACATTCTGTACAGCTGCTCAGTACTTTCAGTATGTCATGTCACAGTTGCATTTTTATTTCTGGAATCACCACAACTTTACTGTTTGCAGAAACAGTCAGTGCTGAATAAAGTACATGTTCTCTAAAAGGACTAGTATTTCCTGTCCTGTTCAGTTCACATGAGGGTAATGTGACAAGCTGGCTTTTTAACCTTTTGCAGTGTGCGGCATCACACTGCCCCCTGTTGATCCAGCAGAATACTACACCTACCTCATCACTGTCTAGCTTCTTGGCCTTCATTAGCCTCTGGGCCTTGTCATCATCAGAGCCTTCATCGCTGTCTGATGAGTAGATCCTCGCTCGCTCCTCTGGGTTGGGTAGAGAGGGGGCAGATAAAAGGAAGATGCTCATTAGACCTCAGTGACTTCATAGAAGTCATCTAACTTGTGAAAGAGAATAAAGGAGAAAGCCGCTGCAGTAAATGCAATATCTAGTCATCCTCACCTCTCAGGCCTCCTCCTCCCTTGTATTTGCTCTTGATGGCTGCCAGGCTGATGGCTTCCTCGCCCTCCTCCTCGTCATCGTAGCGGTCGGGCTCCAGGTAACTGCTGCTCAGGCCTCTCTGGTGCTGCTTCTCCCTCATCCTCCTCTGCTGGGACTCTCTGCGGATAGAAGCTCGCAGCCGCTCCTCTTCTTTCTGCCAGGAGAGACGCCAGCGGGAATTCTGTTAAGCACTGGCTTTGAGTCTGACATTTTGATTCTTGCTGGTAATTTTAACATTCAATTTATTTGAAGAGGTAGAACAAAGTCAGCTGTAAACAAAATGCATAATATCAGACACCAGATTAAGGTTTGGCTTTGTCAGTTATTTCTTCAGTCAAATTCAGCTTTCAGAAGGCTTCCTGCTTCATTTTCATCAACTAAAAATATTTTGTTTTTAATTCATCAGACAAGAGATTAGATATGCCAACAATCCTATATGACCTTTTATATTATGAGGTTCAACTGTAAGTTAAATATTAGTCAATATTAACTATAAACTACTGGCACCATCATTGTACAGTAGCATCAGATTATATTTAAACCAAGCTCTTCTGTATTTTTTTCTCAGAGTTGAGTCTGTTATTTATTTTTTTACTGTACTTTGTTTCATATCAACCTCCTTGAGTTCCCTTATCCTGCTCATTGTTTTGTGATTGATTTAACATGGCTGCTGTAACAAAGCAACTTCCTAGTGGAATGAATAAAGTACTCTATCTATCTGTCTTGAGTGGACAGCTCAATGTGGAGGAAGGAAAGAAAAAAGAAAAGGCATAGTGGGGTTGCAGTCAAACTCTCGATGTTACAAGCACATGGGATGCATCTAATTCTGAAAATACACTATAAATGTGACAGAAATGAGCTGCGAGTGCAACTGAGCAACTGCCATGTTACTCAGTGTAACAAGCTACAATGGGAGAGAGTTTTCTATCAAAACAGATGACTGTCACACTGGTCTGACAGAGCTGAGAGGTTCAGAGTTTACAGAAGCAAGAAAAAAACATTAGAGTATAATATTCCATTATCCAGGACTGAAAATGTTCTTTTCTTTATCAATATTTGCTGTGCTCCATCTGTCAATTCTGGCTGCCAAATAGCTAGTGTTAGCTAGCCAAAACCCTTTCAAGTTATCCCTCTGCTGAATAAGCTGTACTTTTAAAGAAAAAGCTGCTTTCTTGGCTCTTTCCAATCGCAATTAAGATGTCCAATGAAAAACAAACAAAACAACAACAAATTGCTTAACCTTCTGTTGTAGTTTAATGCCAGTACAAATGCAACTGGCAAGCGCAAGTGCAAGCGAAGCCACGTGTAGATTTTCCTACGCTGCCTTAAGTTACAGATCATGCTGAAGTCAGAGTACACTGATACCTATGGTGATGATAGTAAAGCATGCATCTTGTAACATGTGGGTATAAGGAAAATCTGGCATGAGAGCACTTTCATCAACCACAGTAGCTCAACGCTTCACATCCTCACCCGGTACAGTCACACCAGCTCAGGTGAGTGCTGAGCACAGTGAAACTATAAACTATGCCATCAGCAGTAATGTTTGGGTTGACAGCTGATAACACACAACCAACCCCCCTCCACAGACTCGCTGACACTATTTCCATTCCACTGGCCCCATGTGACCTCATTATGTAAGCATGTCAAGTTATATCTTTATGTAACCAGGCATGATGCTTGTCAACAAATGGCCTTGCGCGACCCCCATTCTTGATCTCTGTGGTAACAAAAGCATTCTGAGACAAGGCTGAGGAAAGACAAACACAGCAGCACAGATGGACACTGTGTGCTACCTTGATCATTTCGTTGCGATGCGACTCGGGATCTCGTCCAGCCATGGGAAGGATTCTGATCTTCTGTGTCTTGGAGCAGCGGTCAGCCAGAGACAGGGTCATCTTCCTGTGGGTGGCGCTGTCTGTGGAGTGAGGTCTGAAAATACAGAAGACCACCAAGGTCAGATTCAAGGTGACTGCATATTTCCACACTGCATTTTATTAAATAATTCCTTCAAAGTTTTGCCCTTTCTTGGATTTTTATCATTGCTTTTTTAGTCATTTGCAAGTACAGCTTGATGCAAACAATGCAGATTATATGAGAAAAAAATGATTTATGAGGAAGGAAATTCATTCAAACAAGCTCAAGGATACACACTAGGTGTTTTGCTAAGAAATACTGAATGCCAACATAACTGTGTTTGTTTGCAGGAAAACACCAGGCACCTTTAAGTGTCATACATCTCAGATTTCTTGCTCATGGCTTGAAACTGGCAGTTGATCTCACAGTTTGTTTCCTCCTCAACCCTCGACACTGTGTTTGTAAAAATTGCCTCTTTAATTTTCTCTTTAAGTTTCAGTGTAATATTATTCTGTATCTGCATGCATAGATACCAACATTTATTGCTGCCTCAGCTTAGTCATTTAATAAAAGGAGCCCAATTCTACTCAACAAGATAGAATTAAAATGACTACCAAAATCATCAGCTCTTATGTCACATTAGAGATATTTTTTGCAACATACAACTGAGATTCCAAAAACGTTGGGACACTGTGTAAAACATAAAACAAGCTAATCCTTTTTGAAATATACTCAACTGAAAACAGTACAAAGACAATATATTAAATGTTTGACCTCACCATTGATTTTTGTAAATATCTGCTTATTATGGAGAGAGGTTCAACACTTTGTCAAACACATGACTGTATAAAGGAGATAACTACATGGACTCTGAAACACTTTGTAAAACTGTTTTTGGTAAACACAGTTTGTTAGCAAATGATTACATTCTGTTTTTATTTACACAGTGTCCCAACTTTTTTGAAATCGGGGTTGTGATTGTAAAAAAATTTTTTTAATCTTTTCTATGTTTGGCAAATTGAGCAACAACAGAACGACTAGGCCTAAACTCTAGATCCATATTGCTTGAAAGTTTTTTGCAAAGTTGCCTAAAGCTCCTCTTTACAAGAAAAACACTGTGTCCTAACCATTTGTACCCTGAGCGGCTTTGGTCCTAATCCTAATCAAAACTCTGCTCTGATGATAATACACAATCCCAACAAATGGTAATGTCCTGTCTGGGAGCGTGGAGGGCCGTTGTGCATTTAAAGCAGCTTTGGCCGGTGTTCTACTAGACCCATGTGGTCTGAGAAGACAGAACATCCAGGTGGACCTGGGGGCAATAAGAGGCTTAAACACTTCTTATTGGGAGAAACCTGGGCAGCTTGCACAAGGTCATCCAGGGACTTAGAGCATAGAGTACATTTCTGAATGGAGCTTGAATGAAGGCTGGTATTGTTGTTGTTTGGAATTAGAGGCAGCCCGGGGCTTATTTAGTGCATGTAAGGCTGTCAGAGAGCCAGATGGAGGAGGCGTATTCCTGGCAAACTTGAGGTTTTTGCCTCAGGTCCGTGTGAGACTCTGGTCTTAAAAGAAGCAGCTTGTCAGCAATGGCATGTGGCAGTATTACCTGAATGTGAGTTTGGTTTTGAACACAGCCTGTCCCTGCAGTCCAGTGCCCTGTCGGATGAACAGGTGGTTGTGGTCTCCCTGGAGAGGCGCTTTGTAAACATCAAACACTTCATTCCCGAGATGGAGGGACATGCTGCGGCAAATAAAAAGGAATTTAAAAGCACGGAAAGTACAGAGCACGTCCTATTCACAGTGCTATAACCCTGAGCATCCAGCTCGACCTAATACACACCTGCCATCAGACCATTTGACAATGCGTGCATTGCTCTCTCGTGTTTCATTTCCTTCCTCGTCTCTCTTGGCTCTCCACCGAATTGTATTTTCCACCTGAGGAAGATAATTATAAACTCTGTTTACTCTCTTCATAACAAAATCTCATGCTAATGTACTGACAAGAAATACATGCAAACATTTTTAAAAGCTGATATTGCTTTCAATTTATTTCCATTTATTTTCCCTGTTTTTCCACATAAGTTGAACTATATACCTTCAGTTTGAGCCTGGTCCGTCCCTCTTCATCCAGCATTTCTTCATCCTCAAATTCATCCTCATAGTACTGAGGATCAAAGGGTCTATAAAGGGACATTCAACAAAAATATGAATAAATACACCTGTTTTATGGTTTAACAGTTTTTATGGTCATCAAGAGCCAACACATTCAGCTGAACACTACAAAGTAAAATTTAATATAAGTCTTGCCAATTCTATTGAAAGTGAATAAGTGCTTATCCTTAGCTTCCTTTTTGGGAATTTTTGATCTTACTGAAAGATTTTGAAAAGAACTACAACATGTGTTCATATTGTATTTCTTGAGTGCCAATGTTCTGACCTTGGCTCCACAGACAGGAAGTTGGGCAGCTTGACAAAATAAAGGTCAGATCCCAGGTCTGTGCTGACTTTTGGGATCTCTACTTCAATACGAGTTTCGGGTGCAGGCTCCTCTTCTGCCTGCTCCCCCTCCATCCCATCCTCTGTATCCTGGACACACACACACACAGAGGAGGAGAATGTTTCAAAAAACACTGTATGATCCAATCACCCATGATAATGGGATAGGGATCAGCTCAGAGAGGCTTAGTGAGAGGCTCTGAGAAAAAGAGATTTGGGAACTCTTGTAAAAAAGACTCTGCAATTAAAGAGGCTTGATGATCAGTGGACGAATGAGAAAAAGAGCGAGTGGTCAGACAGATACCAGGGGCTGTCCCGGGGTCGGAGGTTTCTCTGCATCGCTGTCTGATGAGATGTCATCAGCCTCTCCAAACAAGTCATCTGCTGCCGCTGCCACCTTCGCTGTGAAACAATATGGAAGATGGACTGATTTTAAAATGCCAAATTCAGCTGCACCTAATACAATTAAAACTCAGATATGAATTGCAGATGCAACTATGTTAGGTTTGCAGGAGAAATATATTGGTTTCTTACGTTTCTTTCTTCCAATATCACTGTCTGAATCTGAATCGGAGGCATCTTTTGTTTTGGTTTTCTGTCTGAGGAAATCATCTTCACTATCACTGCCCTTTGCAGACTCTGAAAAATAAAACCACAGCAGGTGATAAAACAGTATAATTTCCACACATGAACAGGCACATGAACACATCCTGCAGTACATGAAAAAGGATCGTTATCACGTGCAAAAATGTCTAAGAGAAAAATTAATCTCTTATTAATCTTGCAGTTCTGAGATTAACCTCAGAGCTCAGGATAAAATTTTCACACATGTCCCTAATCCTCTTCCACAAAATCTGTCAAGATCAACACAGACGGCTGGCTCATGATCCAGTTCATGTACAATATGTCCTCTGTCTTTAACACCAGACCCTGGAGTACCTGACTTCCTGTTCCTCGGCCCCTCGTCATCAGAGTTCTCTCTTTCTTCATCAGAGTAATGACGTTTCTCCTCTTCGTCCTCTGACTGGTCGCTCTTAGCGCCTCCTTCCCACTTCTCGTCATCTGACTGGTTCTCCCTGCCGGAAGCTTCTCCGTCAGAGTGAGGGGTGCCCGGCCCCGACTGCGGAGTCCCAGGATCACTGTGCACGCTGGTTTAAAACAAACAGAAGTGACCAGAAAGGAAAGCATCTCTTTGTTTTTGCTTTTCCAAGATGAAGAAATGGGATTTGCTGATAAAAGGAAAATCTATATAATATAACACTAGTATGTCGTTATGTACAGTAACATATCAGTCCATCTTTACAGGAGCAATGTGTAGGATTTAGTGGTATCTAGTGGTGATGTTGAAGATTGCAGCCAATTGAATACATGAAAGGCCCTCTCTCTCTGGTTTGTCTGTTCTGGGCTACGGTAGAAACCTGGTGAGCACCATGGAAATGGACCTGATCTCTATGTAGATATGAAGGGCTCATTCTAATTTAATGAACACACAATGATTCTTAGTTTCAGGTCATTAAAAACTTATTATGAATACTATGTTCCATGTCTGCCAGTAGATCCCCCTATAACCTACACTATGTTCCTTTCAAATACAACATGTAAATCTCTAAATCAGCACAGCCATCATGTCCCCTCTCATGTTATCTCAGAGGCACCTCCACAGTGTGTGTTGGTGTACCTTCTGTCTGAATGGACACTGCCCCTCTCAGAGTGAGGGCTCCCCGCTCCAGACATCCCACTGCCGACCGGACTTCCTCCGTCTGAGCGGTGGCCCCCATCCTCCTCGTCTTCATCCTCATCTCGATGGCCGTGCTCTGAGCCACTGTGCTGCTCTCCATCAGAGTGATCGTTGTCCCCCTGGTCTGAGTGCATGCTGGCGTCTGACTGGTTCCCCGATCGCTCAGACTGGTTGTCGCTGCCGCTGTGTTGACTGTGCTGCTCATCCTCACTGTCATCTCCAAACAGCTCCTATTAGGTAGAAAGAAAGGTGAGTATGTTTTCATTCACGATGGCTGACCTCTGGGGTAAAAAGATGGGGTTAATATGCGACTGGGGAAAGCCACTGAAGCTGATACTTGAGAGGCTGCAAATCATCACAAACTAACTTTCAATTCCAGTATACTTTTCAATCAGTCCACAGTTTTTACAGCTTTCTAAGCAATTCTAAAAAATAAATATATGTGCATACATACTAAAGTTATGTATGTTTTCATCTAATTATTTTGCAATACATGCTGCATGTAGTTAGATTTTTTGAACTCATGTTTCACTTTTCCAGTGTCAGACTTAAGCTCAAAATAAAACTTCCTTACGATGATGTCTTCAATGAGAAGACATAGATTGGAGTATACAAGACAATGTGTTTCAGTTAGGTTCCATTTTTCCTCTTGGTGTGACAATAAGCATCCAATGAGTCCAATGCTGATGTTGTGGATAAGAAAACCAAGGCAAGATGAAATAAGAATGTAAGACAGAAATGTTCATTCTATTCTTGCCTATGTGGCTATTACTCATCAGAGGTCAATGTAGTAGCTGAAGCTACATTTGCATTTGCAGAGTGTGACTTACACATTGTTGAACATGGGTTAAATAGCAGCTATGATATTACAACATTATTAAATTAAATACTGAATGAGTGATTAATGTGATTAATGGATGGGGGTCAGGCTTGCTGGAAGTACACGTCTAACTGTTGCCCATGCTTGCACTGAAAGACAGACATCCACATTGTTTGTAATCAGTCTAACTCAGGCACAGACCTTATTCATACTGGGTTTTCCTGCCTCCTGGCCTTCCTCTTCGTCATCATCATCTCGTTCCCGCTCACTGTCACTGCCGCTGCCTGAGGCGTTGCTGGCAGATCGGGGTCTCTCCTGCTCTGAATCTGAACCGGAGCCAGAACCAGACTCTGAAACACAATTAAGAAGACTGCTTTGCTTCTGGCACATAGTAGAGTTCATTACTTCACTGTTTGCATCACAGTTTTCTTAATTGCTCTCACATTGTTCCACATTGACGATCACTCTTTTCACACAGAGTAAGCCTTAATGATCAGAATAGATTACACTGTTTTTCTAATGAATTATATTTCTCCCAGATCAATTTAGTAATGCACTCATTGTGTAAATAACATTCAAAATATTCCAATCAACCATCAGAACCTTTCAAATGTAAATGACAATTTAAGTAATCTGATTTTGTCATAATGCCAAAATATTACCACAACAGTGTGTTGCTACAAGGTAAAATATCACATAAAACTCTGTGGCCATACAGACAGCAGGATTTGAATGAGCAGTAAGTCTGTAGATGAGGTTTAGATTTTGTTTTGCTTTTCATTCATTGTCAACTACAACCTTGAAAATAAACATAAATGTCACTTAACTCCTCTCTGACACTGTTTTATTGCATTGCATTAGATTTTACAGCCTCACCTAATAAAGAGGCCACTGAGTGTATATAAGTATGAAAACATTACATATACTGTGGCATATACTTTTATTTTCCTGCAGAGAAATATTTAATGTTCTATTATGGCTCAGTGAAGACTTGAATACGTCATCTTAATGCAATCTTAGCCATATTAGCAAACATTACTGAACTGTTTAAAAAGAAATTTCATGTTGGTGTTAGTGGTGCACTGGTTGGACTTTAAACAAAATTTTATTATTTTGAAGTTGTTTTCACGCACAATAACGTTAACTTTGATTCTATACTGTAATACCATTGCAATCATTACTTAGATCGACTTCCAGTTTAGCTAGATAAATCAAACAGAGTAAGTGAACATGCTTTCACGAAGATGCTATTCAAGCTAGCTTGCCAACGCTAGCTAGCTAACCACACGAAGAATAGAACACACTAGCTAACTTCGTAAACAAATAAAAACTTTAAGGCGGCTGAGAGGCATCATTACCTCGCTGGTCATTGTCGCTGTCCCCATCACTCCCGAACAATTCATCCATGTCCGCCATTTCTTCCAAACTGTAGTAAAACGTGACCTTCAGGAAACGATCGACGAGCTCTGAGGTTTTGTTTCCGGGTTCGAGCCGAGGCCGACTGTTGTAGTGAGCGATAACAGCCACAAGGAGGCGGTGGACACCACAGTAAACTCAGGGTCTGGTTCTCTGGTTGTCTCACCATAAATTACTCTAATAAACTAAATGATTTTATGTTTGACAAATATTTTTCTCGTTTGAATATTTTCCTGATTATACAAAATAATTAAGCAACTGAAGATATAATAGGAAAAAAGTCATTCATGGCATTTGTGAGGTATTAGTCCATCTTGCATCTCATGTGTGAAACAATCTGTGATACTATGACTAGAATAAAAACATGACTCTCTATTTCATTTTATTTAATTGGTTTGTTTAAAAGTTTAATGACTTTCTATTGCTTGATTATGCATCAGTACATAATGTGTGTATTAGTAGCAGCAGTGTGATGCCAGACTACTATTAAGTTTAACAATATCAATAGGAACATTAAGATAAGATAAGATACAGGAATATCATAACTTTTGAGTCCTTTCTTGCACATTTTAGCTATTGTAGCTTTATTGGAACTGTCTTGCTGTTTTTACTTTGTATATCCTTGATAATTTCCACTCATCCGGTGTTAGTGCTGGGAGCCATGTGACTGCTGATGTCAGCTCAACCTTAACTGGTGTTTTACTTGGCAGCGTGTGACAAAGTGAGTCTCATTTTTCCTAAACCCAGGGAAGGCTAAGCTGTAAATGTCTATAATATGAATGCCTATAATATGCCTGCCATATTTCTGGGCGTCTGTCTCTGGGCAGGCCCCTGAATCAGCTACCACCCTTCCATCCATCCACTAGATGTACTGGTTTATGCTTGAGGATGTCGGGCATGGTTTATCTTCCAACACCACAGAAGACAGACCAGACTGGCTGCCAAGTGCCCTGCCAGTAAACCCTTTCTATACTTTCAGCCAACATATATTGATGCATGAACAGAGATCTACTACATGTATGTTTATGGCTGATGTAAAATTGGTTTAAGATGGCAGTTAAGTAGTCGTCCTTGCAGTACATTTCAACCCCTTTAGCTGATTACTGTCATTCATGTGATTTCAGTAATAGCCTACTGACACACAGCATGTTTCAGCACCCACATCTCTTGCCAAAGTTTCTGCGTTCCATGCGAGGCATCTTGTTACAGTGCACATATTGTGTGAACCGATAGAGAACATGAAATTCTATCCCCACTATTGTGTAACACAGTGTAGTAAAAATAGGATGAGCTCTCTACTCTCTCTTTACAATCCAGGGTAAGGTGGGGTTTTTAGTGTACACAGTGTGTGTTTTGTGAGACAGAGAGAGACAAAGAGAGAGAGAGAGAGAGAGAGAGAGAGAAACTGAGTTTTACACACATCTTATGTGCAACTAGAGACACATGAAAGAAAAATCTGTGAATATTTTGCCTTTTGTGTGTATGTGTGTATGAAGTCTGTCTTTCCAGGTGTCTGTGGTATTTTGTAGTCCACTGCTTGACACCACCTGGAACTTTCTTGACATCTTCTTTGATCACACAAACACTTTCACATTTTGCCCAAAACAGCTCAACTTATTGCATTTAACATTTACTCAATATAACAATATTATATTTATACTTCATTCTTAATTACAATTATTGTATTTTCATATTTTTTTTCTTGTGATGCAATTCAACCACCATCATTCAGATATAAATTAAAAGGCCTATATAAGTATAGTCATAAAATTGTTTTTGTTGGCAACAGATTTTCTATTTTTATTTTATTTTATTTTATTTTATTTTATTTTATTTTATTTTATTTTATTTTATTTTATTTTTTTTATTTTAGTTTCCTTCCTTGTCTCTCATCTGATTAGTTCTTCTAGATAAAAAAGGGCGGGATAACTTTCACCATTGGGTCACGCCTGGCTGACTCTCTGTCTATTGGTCGAATCAGACGTCACTCAGGGAACGCTCGGACTCTCTCTTCCTGTGTTGCCGCCCTTGGTTTGAGAGAGAAATCCAGCACTGAAGACATCGCATTCATTGGGAGGACTGGCGTTATTTGAAGATTCCTTAGTTAGGTCCCGTTAACCTCAGGTAAGAAAATAGATATGTCGGGTTTTTAGAATTAGTATATGAATTTAGTGAACGTATTAGTGGTATTGTTTTACTTACTGCCACTTACATATGTGCTGGCTAAACGGTTAGCAACTTGAGTCAACTGCAGAGGTTAGCATGTTAGCTGCTACATGTCAGCGGGCTATTTCGCGTGCTGTTACTGCATCCGACAAATCTAGCTAAGTTACCAGTAAGAAAGTAAATAAGTGTGATAAGTGTGTACCACTAAGTGTCACATAAACCTCCTGGTCTGGCTTTAGCTATTTCATAGCTTGTGTGTGGCGACGACAATCACGATTAACTTGTTTACTGTCAGCGTTGTAATCATAAACATGTCAGGAGGGAGTTAGCTAACGCCCGCTATGTCCACAGGAGATGGATCAAAGTATTTCAGGCAGGACAGCTAAGTTACCACCAAAGGGACATAACATACATGAGGTATATGAAATAAGCAGTGCGATATCTCTTTTAATGGCAGAACTATCTTTGAATGATTCTGGTATCTGTTAGCTTAACGATCATTGATTGATTGTGAATGAGTGTTGCTAGCTGTATGTACAATGTAGGAGTGATTTCATCTCAGCTGCCTATCCCTGTCAGATAACACAATACAAGCAGGATCAGTGTTTGACTGTTTGACCGAGACAAGAGTTTCACTGTTTTTACAGACGTACTTTTTGTGGGATGACTCACACCAGCATGGTGGTTTAAGAAAAGCCTGTGGTTTTAGCAGCAGGACTTTGTTAGAGAGGTGCAAGGTCATTGTACCTGAGTCAGTGAGTCTACTGACACACTCCTTGTTAAAGAGCTAGTCTGAGAGTTCATGTGTGTGTTCACGGAGGTAGTGTGACCAGCAGGCCTCAATGGTGAATGAAGGGTGTGGTCCAAGTATTAAGGAAGACGTCTGCTCAGGGAAGTGTGTTTTTCCTTTTAAGCCTGAAGGCAGGTGGCCCTCCTGAAGCTGAGAAGCAGGTATTGTGGTGGACTGCTGACATGGCATTTCTGGTGATACTGCCTGCTATACCACCTTCTGCAGTACAGTATTGCAGACAAACCGGCTCCTCAGATAAGATTACATTAACCTGCATACCTTTCACTGGAGAGTGAAACCTCGCTGTGAGTGCCTAGTTTTACACCAGGTGTAATGCAACTCCAGTTATGAATAGTCACTTCTCATTATTTTTCACACAGGCATGAAAGTGGCAGCCTTTCTTGGACCTGTGTTATTCACACTGTAGCCCCTGCAAGACCTTGCTGAGCTGAAAGGCAGGGCTCTCTTTGAAGTCGGTTCTCATTATGTAATAATGTAGTGTGTGTCTGGAGTGTGCAACGAAAACAAGGGACGATACAAATCATGCGTGTCTGTTGGAGGAACACCCTACTTCCTGTCTGGCCCTTGCCAGGGTTTACCAGAGTTGGAGGCACAGAAATATTTTAGTGAACAACATGAATGTTAATTGTTTTCATTTTCTGACAAATACTTGTACTGACTTTTGAATTGGGAAAAATAACAATAACTATGGTTCTAATGGAAAAAAAGCCAGGTTGGTTTGCTGTGATAAACAAACATATATACTGTATAACTATTATTATAACTGTTTAAACACACTATTCTGCTGACTATATCATTTTCATTACTTGTTTATGTATTACAGTGAACATAATAGCATGATTAGAACCTCTGTAGCTCTCTCTGTCTCCCTCCATCTGTTTTCTATCATTTCTCACTCCTACTGGCACCTTAGGAGGCTGAACTCAAAATGGATAAAGGAGAACGGAGTAACAACAGGGTGGAGAGACAGAAGGGTAGAGAATAAAAGTGGAGGAGAGTAGGTGGGAGGAGGAAGTGCAGACTCTTGTCCCATGGGTAGCAGAGCTGGGTCATTCTAACTATAGTCTTTTTGTGGGTGGTGCTCTATAATAATGTAATAACCGTCAGTGCTTCCTGTTCATGTTGGCGCTGCAAGTTACTATTCCTCCAGTTTGTGCCTCTGAGATCTGACATAGCACAGGCAACCTGGATATTGACTGCAAGAATTCTACTTTCATGGAGATAAAAGTGTGGGTTTTTTTAACTGCTAAGAGTTATGTAATATAAACCAGAGATATCCGGGGTGGTGTCTGGTATTGTATCACATGCTTAATAGCCAGTGAGTCTGACATCACTTTTTGAGAGAAGATGAAGCCTCACCTTTTGACCTGAAACATGTTCAAACATTTCACTTAAAAACATGGGTAAGCTTTATTGGTGGTTGTGATGGTAAAGTAAAAAGTGATTTCTTTACATTGCACTTCCCCTTTTCTATGACTTAATTTGTAAAAACAGCTTGACAGTAGTCTTCCCATGAAACAATCCGATTCAGGTTTATTGCCAAGTAGACTTTCACCTACAAGGAAATGATAAAAAAATATATATATAGTAGATATAAAAAAAGAGAACATGTAACTGCTGCAGGTCTAGCTTCATAAATAGAAAATAGAAGATTAAAAATAAAAATGTGTACATTATCTTATTTACACAAAAAGCTGTACAGTTTGTGCAGGAATGTTCAAAGGTTCACAGTATGCAGTATGAGTAATATTTGTATTTGTATTTGTATTTTCTGTCTCTGCCAGAAACAGAAAGAAAGTTTAACCTGATTGACAGTTTAACTTTGTTTAACGTGTTTCTTGTGACCTAATCTAGTCAGACAAGCAGAGTAGTTAAGCCTTGTTAAGGCTTGGTTTCATCTTGTAAATGTGGTCTTACTTGTACTATCAGACTGGAATTAAAGGAAGTACTGTACACAAAGCCCAGTCCAGTGACCTTAAATCGTGATATTTGTGTCTCTGTCCTTGTGCAATCCTCAATGATATGTTTGTGTGCCCACTAGTAGCCTGAGTGCATGGGTCAGTGTAGGAAAGTGTAAGGTAAGTGGAGAGTGCAGACAGGTTTGCAGTATTATTGGCTCAGAGCCATCTGTTGTTGTCTTGAAGGATTAGCAGAGTGGAGAAGGAGAAAGGAATCAATCAGATTGGACTAATGGATCCTCTCAGTGTCTCTGCTTCGGCTTGAGCCCACCCATTGCCATCATTATCCCTGTCTGCATGCTCCATTACTCTCCTGTCTGCAACCACAAAAATTCTGGGCCTCACCGGAAACAGTGGCTGTTGTTTTAAATGTGCAGTAAAGTGTTTTTGAGAAAGTAGGATAAAATGAGAAATGGTGTTACTTTGAGCTGATCTGGTCTTGAGAGCATTATTTGTGTGTGTGTTTGTGCACGTGTGTGACTTAAGGCTTATCCCAGGCTGGGGTCTCTGGCTGCTTTTTCCAGATCCTGGCCAGAAATATCACCTCCTCATCGCCCTCTGTGCATTTTAGGATTAGTCTGGATAATTTGACCAAAATTAGAACCCATGAAGTCATAAATCAAACTTCATATGATGCAAGACCAATCTTTCAACTGGCTAACAAAGATTGATCTGGTGTTGAAGTAAATGATGTTAGGCCTAAACGTGTGGGATTTTGGCAGAATGCATCAAAGTCTTCATTTTCAAACATGTTTTTAGATTCTGGAAACCTGGCAAACTGTAAAGAGGGACTACAGTCGTAATCACAGCAATGCCTCCATATGTTTCTCATGTCTCTGGATGTCTCGGTGTTGATTATGAAAGATGAACAAAACTCCCCTTTCCAGAAACATGCGAGCACAGGCTTGTAATGACGTCATGTGAGACAAAGCCTGGTGCTGTTCCATGTTCGCAGCACAGAAGATTGCTGTTGTGATGCAACATGATTTTCATATGAAATTGATTCATGGGATATTTTTAATGTGCCAGATGTAATGCTCAAGTTAAAACATGTATGCTTGTTGTATCGATGTATATTGGTTCTCAAGTTTAATGCTGTATTCATGCAATTGACCAGATCTTAATGTCCATTTGTATTGTTTCACCACATTTCTTGTCTACCACTGTTAGCTTGGCTTCATTGCACCTTGAATGGCTGATCTCCTTCCTCCCAGTTAGCTGTGATAATATCTGCAGTAGCAGTACACTAAACTTTGTTGTACTGCCTCTGTTGTCCAAGCTCTGAATGAACTACTGCACAGTAATACATTAAGATGAGGTTATTATTGTAGACCATTATATTCATGTGGTTTGATTAAAGTCATCAGTGCTGACATTTGAGCCCAGCTTCATCTGCTGGCACTCAGGCTTGTGAATGCCCTTTCTCTGACTCTCATAACCATTTCAGAAATAAATGTGTGTAGCTGCAGTTGTCTAATGGAGATGGTGAGGGGAAGAATTAGGGACATAGTCTGGATTGTGGAGAGCAAGAACTGAACAATGTGAGAGACAAACTGTTAGACTCTCCAGGGAATTCCTCTGAGGCAGCTCCGGGGAAATGGCACTAACTGTTTAAAGAATCCTTGGAGTATTTTTTTTCCTGCTGTCACAGAGTTTAGAGATGGTGTGTGCTGTATTTCACAACTGACATGAGTCAGTGAGACTGATGTGATATTCCTGTAAGTAAGTTTTTGTGCCTGTTCCAGTGTTTCCCATACATTGGTTTATTTATGGTGTCATGATGTCAACATTGACCACCACATATTGATTTTCTATTTTTTACTATATAAAATCTTGTTTCCTTGTAGAGCTGTGTACAGTTGTCAACACTCTAAATTAAAACATGATGGACAGGCTGAATTTTCTGAATGGAATCAGTCTGGAGTTCACAAACAGTTCATTTCATGATCACCTCTTCACAATTTTGTACAAAACTGATGCATTCAAGTTCACTCAGATAAGTTAGTCTATCTATGGTCTTAATGCAATGCTGTCAATCTCAGAACCCAACTCAGTAAGGATAACTCTGGTCAAGTGAGCAGTCTTCGGGTAAACCTGGTGAAGCCTCACCGCGCCTGGCGTGTCTCTTCGTCGTGTTGCGGAAAAAGGATGGAAGACCCACAGTTATTTGAAAGAAAGTCAGGCCATGCAGCCTTCATATACTGTTCAGTTATTTTTTATCACAAAGTACTTGGCAATTGAAATATTTGCAATGGAGCAACTTATATACAGTATTATTTAATAAGTAATTTAAGAAGGCATGTGTGTGCCTCCTTTGCACACATGCGCAATAATGTGAGCAAGCCATTCGGGAAACTAGAGTTGAAGTGTGTGTACAGTTAAGTGTGTGTGAGAATGATTAGGGCTCAGGCCATCTGTGGAGTCCTGCAGGGAATCTGGAAATCATGAGGTCATTTAGCATTCGGACTGTGGCGTGGGAGCGGGAACTGAAGGCTGAGGTCTCTTCATTTAGTTTGACAGGACACACATTCACTCCCGAGCCCACTCACTTATCTGAGCTTTATTTTATCTTAACTGTGCTGTTATTTTCTTATACACCTACTTAAGAGTTTACTTCAGTATTTCCTGCCACTGTTACAGTTTGCTATCTTTTCAGGCAGTTAGTGCCGAGAAGAAAAATATTTACATGCATATCATTAGAATAAGCTTCTTTTGTTTCTTTTTTAAAGTTGATCCTGTTTACTAAAGAAGCACAAAGTTGGAGTTTACAAAGAGCTGTTAGTGATTCTCGAGGGAGCGGTCAGATGATTTGTCTGAGCCTGAGAACGTTCTTCTTTGTTCCAGCTGTTTGTGTGTCTTGCGTCATTATCTAGCCCAGATGTGATTGACTATTGTTTCACAGGGATGAGATAAACAATGTCTAACCTCAGCTTAGACGTAATTACATTGCTTTCAGCTAAATAAAAGGAATTTTATGCCCTGTCATCACAAATGTTTATTTATGTGTGTTTCTGCCCTTGTTTGCCTTCAGGTAGTCCCTCCCTGGTTTGGTGCAGCGAGCCTGAAACAGAAGAAACAGTGTGGCTGTGGTCTGCTGTTCAGTGTTGCTTAGCAAACTATAGCCGGCACCATGGCGTTGTCGTACAAGAAGGACCTGGACAAGTACAAGGATCTCGACGAAGATGAAATCCTCAACAAGCTGTCGGCGGAAGAGCTCAAACAGCTGGAGACAGCCCTGGAGGAGATGGACCCTGAGGTCAGGACTTTATGAGGATTGGAGGAGCTCCAGGGCTCTTTAGTGGGAGGGAGTTCCTGTGGCAAAGGGAAAGATGGCCAATTTAAAAATAAAAAAGACTCTTTGCATTTTATGAACTAATTAAAGCTCATAAAGTCTTTGCAGCCACATTTATTTTTTCAAATAAGGGACAGAATTTCAATCTTAGACACAGGGTGGGAACTGCTAACTGCTGGTAAAATATGAAAGTGGCTGGTAGATTTTAAACACAAAATGTTGTTTACTATTGACTGACTGGTGAACATTTATTTGTCAGTGGCAGGTAAATGTTTTAAAAAGTTAATTTCCCACCCTGCTTAGACTGTTTTCACAAAAATGAATCCCAGTTTAACCTAGCACAAATAAATTTAGAAGGTGGACACGGTTGAGGCCGATTAAGGGAAAGGGAATCCACCCGAAAATATATCGTACCACGTCATCACAGTTGAGCTTCCTGGAATGCACAGAACGTCACAAATTCAAATCCAAGGGTGGAATTTTCCTTTGTACCCTCCAACCACACCTAGCAGTCCCCAGCCTCTGTGGTCGGGGAAATAATTTAAGGGGAGAGCCTGAGCTGCAGTTACTCCGTCAGCAGGCTGCCAAGTGTTTGCGTGTTTATTTGTGAGTCGAACCGTGGGGCTGTAGAGTATAATGAAATGCCCCTGTAGGCGCCAGGGCGTATTATTTAAATTCCATCTCAACCATGTGAGACAAATCACCCTGCATGGTGACCCACAGGAAAGGCCCACAGGAAATGGGCAGCACCAGTGGGGGACCTATTAATTTCTGGATCTCATGTCATGAAATAGAGTTTTGGTGTGTTAACAAGATGAAGCTGCAGTGTGCACAGGCTGACGAGACAAACTCTTAACGTTTCACCTTCTTCAAGTTTTCACTCACCTACAGCAAATACTCCATAGTTGGTTGCATCAGTGTTAGGTCATTTAAGCTGTGATGTTTTGGTTGACAAGCATCAAGTTAAACTACTTAAAGAACAGGCCAACATTTGTGCAGACAGGCCACTGTTTCAGCCTGTCTCTGCCCGGTACGCAATTATGAAAAATACTTTCAGAGCACAATAGCCTGCATAGATAAAACTGATGCTGTACTGATGTCATAGTACATGTACCCTTTAAAGGGACACTGTTCTTTTCTACATGTATTTTTGCTGCAGTATTATACAGAAGGCATATGAATACATTTAAAGCTAATGAAACATAATTTAGCATTTGCCCTTTACCCAAGTCTATAGTGAGTGAGTTGAAGTCTACATTAGTTGAGGGGTCTAATGTGTCTCCTTGTTTCCTCTCCTCAGAATGCTCTTCTCCCAGCGGGCTTACGTCAGAAGGACCAGACGACCAAGAAAGCAACAGGAACTTTCAACAGGGAAGGCCTCCTCAAATACCTGGAGAAAGAAGCTATGGAGTACAAGGACAGAGAGGATGTAGTGCCCTTCACTGGAGAGAAAAAAGGTGTGTTTGTCTAAGATAGAGCACCAAACAGAGAGTCATTCCAATGTGAATATTTACTATATTGAAAATTAGAGTAGGACAGTCCTCAGTTGACAGGTAACCATGTCCATGTTTTTTGATTTTATGTGGATTTAAATGAACCTCAGTTCTAAAAAGATAAAACAGAGATCAACACTGTTACAACAGGCTTTCCAATTAAGAAAAAATATAAAGCTCAAGTGTTGAACTGATGACAATGAATTGGATGGATTTTGTCTCACCGATCTCATACCCGCATCATTAGTGTGGTGCTTTCACATGTTTCACAGTGATGCATTTCTCAGGGGATGAAGAATTGAGGTGTGTATGTGTGTGTGTTTGTGTCTGTATCAGCAGTACAGACGCACAGCAGTAATTACTGTTCCACAGTCATTGGAGGTATTATTAATGCATGTCTGCTCTTATGCAACATGCAGCAGTGAGGGGGAGGTGTGTTTGTACCAGGGGATAGGAGGTGGGGAGTGTCAGAGCGGGAGGCAAGGTTAGGACTTCATGTCTTCAATCCATTTGTTTATTGATGTTAGTTGGTAGATTTAGTTTGTTTTTATTATTTCCTTTTTTTTAAAGCAGTGGTTCCCAAAGTTTTTAAGACCATGACACCCCTATAAAAGAAATCTTTAATTATGACACTGTGAGAATAAGAATAAGAAGCAGCCAGCAGGGGCTCTGCACATTTACAGATAAATACTCAAAATAAACAATGAATATGCTAATATGTTAGATGTATTTCTTTCATTTTCTTCAAAATGATCAGACAAACAAGCAAAACTTAAAAAGGTGGCAGGGATTTTAAATGACCAATGACTTGGACCCAGGCTGAGGCCCAGGCTGATGTTTTTCTCATACAAAACAATGCAAATCTGGGCCTCATGCCTTATTTGATTAGAAGAGATTTCTCAAGTTGACATAGATGTTTTTTGTTTGTAACTAAGTGACCTTTGTTTTGTGTCGTAACTATACAAAAAAATCCTAATGCCATAAAAAAACTAATTTTACAGCAGTTGAATGTGGCTGTATGTGGTACTCACACAGTTATATAATCAGGCTCTTTAGCAGCTGTGCCTGTAGTATTGGCATTGAAGGAGTAAAAAGACACAAGGCATTGAATGTGGGATGCATCATCATTACAACAGTCTGTGATATCACATCTACCCAAAGGGGAATAAAATGATCAGAATCCTTGTCACACCACAGTAGATGTGTGGTGGAAATAAGTCTCACTCTTAAGGGTGAATTAAACACCTGCTGTGGCTCCAGAAGGATTAATGTTGCTGTGAAAACTGAAATAGTCTGATCTTCTCGAGGGAAACCACTTGTGTTCAAACAGGTTTTAAGACTTACTTGTGGTAATCTTTATCACTTTGTAGAAGGGAGAAAAGGGAAATGCTTTATGTGACAGCATGACGGGAACAAAAACAGAAAAGTGAGTTGAGTAGGAACATTCCTGGATAGATATTCTTGTCCAGAGGAATTTCTTTTGTTGGGATCTCCAGAGATCTGAACGCTGTTCCCTCGCTGGAGAGGAAATATGGAACTGACATCTTCCCTCTGACCCAACCCCGGCCTGTTAGAAATTATACTCCCTGTGTGAATGTGTGTGTGTCTGTTTGTCCATGCATGAGTGTGTGTGTGTGTGTGTGTGTGTGTGTGTGTGTGTGCCCTATGACAACATGGAAAACTCAAATCACTGTGGTGGTTCTGTGGAATGCTGCTGCTTCTCTTCCCCTTGTTAGACTCACCCCCTGCTGATAGATAATGTGGTCATGAGTGTGTGTGTCTCCTTTCAATAAAGCACATAATGTCAGAGGAAAACAACCTGCTTTATTACCATGGCAGCCTTTTAACCACTTCAATGTTCTTATATTAGGTCAGTCCTTCTTCTCACTTTTCTATAATTCAACTTTTTTTAGTTTCATTCCTTCTGTTCACCCTTGATTTCCCTCAGCTTGTCAACATTATTAACATGAAGAGGTTCTGGCTAGAAGGTCGTTGAATGATTACCAGCAGAAAAGGCGTGTACTATTGTATGATTGTATTTTTAAAGGTGCCCATTATTTCTGGCATGTTCACTGTTGGAGACACTTGACTTAGTTATCGCGTGTGAGAGCCAAAGAATACATGTTTTCATACTAATTGAAGCATTCAAGGCATGCTTCCATTGAAGTCTGATAACCATCTTGTCTATTAAGGTGACAGTGGAGGGTGTGGCTGATGCACCAACACAAAAACAAACACACAGCAGGTCTGTACCACACACCTCCAGTATGCAGGTTTTCTTATGAATTGCTTTCGCAGTGCCATTGCCATTAACCTGCCATGTCTAAAAGGACACTGGCACTGCAAAGGCAATAAAACAATTACTGCAAATTCACTGCTCAAGATGCAATAACAGTTCAGTTTACAGTATTATTCTGGTTTATGATGATAGTGTGATGTATATTATCGTCATTTTGGACTAATTTCTGTCATTACCTCAACAAGCCAATTGCTGTGATCTGGTAATATGGTGAACAAGCCCACAGGTTAGCTAAACTTATATGGAAGAGTAAAAGAGGGCCAACAGTTTCTTGTAAACATCAGTGACAGTTTACTGACTCAGTTCCTGTAGTTGAACATGAGCAGTTTTCCTGTGCAACGAGGGAACCTTCAAATATTATGGTTCAGGTAATTTGTCTAATTGCTTGTTTATAACCTATTTGCTTCTCTGGACAATCATATTTATTGCCTCATCTGACCTCAGATCTCAGTAATTACTTTGTGGAGTCATCATAACCCAATATCCTTTAAGTTCCTTCCTGTGTGTCATAAAAACAAAACAGTACTGCTGTCAGCGTGCACAACACCAGGATGTCATATTATGTGTCTGACTTTCTTCATCAGACAAATGGCAATAATCAATCAAATTAAAGCTTAATGCATTTCTTACATCCATGATTTTTTATATCAGTGTGATGGAATCTATTATATATTATCATTTTTTTCCTTTATATCATATCATATTAGTCTTTTAAACACAGCATTTTCTGCATCTGATACTCCTGGCGCAGGCAGACACTGTGTTAGAAACTTTGTCCAATGTTGGACCCCAACGTGTTTTCCTCATTGAATCCATGATATATGGTCCCATGGGATCACACACATGACAGGACTTTGGCCTGTTTCTGCTTCTGAGAGGCTCCAGAGGGACTGGCACAGGATGCTGCCTTATGACTGTATTTACTGTTTACTGGCTTTCAGGAAGTGCCAGAGCCCCCCACTAGGGACCAGTTCGAACAATTTGACTGGCTTGACTGACTTAGGAGGGAAAGAGGGAGGTTCTTGGGGTGTTTTTGTTTAAGGAGACCAGCAGAAAAGCAGCGAATGGCACCGACTAGATGGTCTCTCTGCCCAGTGCAAGTGTTTGTTGCCCCAGCAGTGCAGTTTAGATTAGACTCCAGTCATTGTTCCATGACTTCCTTCGCTTTTTCCGTTTCTTCCCTCAGATAGGTTACCATGGAATTACCATAGTTGTCAGACAGTCATGGCTGGACTGCGTTCAGCTCGTCTGAACCATTCATGGTTGGGGGATGTTGTGTAAAACAGCAGGAGGCCCAGACTTATTTAAACAGCACATTTTTGTTGTTCAGACTTCACCTCCTTATCAGAAACATTTCCATTATTATAAGATAAGATACAGTCACTCACAATGGATGTTGATTGCTTCGGAATAAAAATCATTAGTAACACACAGTGTGGCACAGTGTAGAAAAATAGCTTGAGAGTGATGGCCATTTCAAAGTCCTTCCATGAAGTGTGCTGTCTGACGTCAAAGAAAAAAAGTACAATGTGTAATGACTTGAGATACAAGCCCTGATTAGTGTTGGCGTTCATTCCAAACCTATGTGTGCATATTAATTATACAGTTGCTTTATCTGGGAAAGTGTCCATTTGCTTGTGGGCACACACACTCACAGACAGACTCACACACTGTCACACACACTCACACAGCACTTGGCAGTCATTTAGTCTTATGACTGAGGCACAACGCAAGAGGATAGGGGGAGAATAACGACTTGCATTAACCAACAGTTGGACATTTTTTATGGGAATGGGAGGTTGTGTAACATCTCATAAAACCTTCTCCCAGCTTGCATGTACCTGTTTCTTCTGTCTGTGTTGACGTTAAACTACTGTCTGCTCATTTTTGTGCGGACTGAATCATTTCCTTCTCTCCTGTCCTCACTGTCCTTTCCTTCTGTCTCCGCAGGTAAAGTATTTGTTCCTAAGCAGAAACCAATAGAAACACGCCAGGAGGAAGTCACAACTCTCGATCCAGAATTAGAGGAAGCCCTGTCCAGCGCCACAGATACAGAGCTGTGTGATCTAGCAGGTAATAACGAATAAACATCTCTGAGAAGGCTGAATGGCTTTAAACAACTCTGTGTGAGGGTTTCTTTGTGGGCTGTACACACAGTGTTGTGGCTGTGAGAAACTTTCAGTCTGCCTGAGACTAGTCTCTGCTGGGACAGTCAAACACAAGCTCCTTTCACTCTCACTGTCTTTCCCAAGGCTCTACGCTTTACTATGTGTGATGATGGTGAGAATAAAAGGGCTCACTGAGCAAAAGAGCACCACTTGTCTGCTATGACCTCTGGATTTGGTTACCCCTCATTCACTTACTGGTGCATTTTTCATCCCTGGAGAACACATGCGTACGCACTGATTCAGCTACTGAGTCTATGTTTTGCTTTTGTTTGCAGCGATCCTGGGTGTTCACACGCTGGTCACCAGTAGCCAGACATATGATGGGACTGGAAGTAAAGAGGGTTACAACAGTAAGTACAATCATAGAATTAAATCTGTTATTCAAATGTCCCTAAAAGGATCAACGTCTTGACCTCTGCTTATGTCTCTTTTCTAGATGTGATCAAAGGGGAGAAGATGAACCCAGTGTTTGACGAGCCTCCCAATCCCACTAATGTAGAAGAAACTCTGCAGAGGATAAAAAGCAATGACAGCTCCTTAACAGAGGTCAACCTCAACAACATTAAGGTACACAGAGACACAAGTGTGTAGACTATAGACTTTGCATGTGCCGGGGTATATCTCTGGACCAATGGCAATGTGTCTTTCTTGTGTTTCAGAACATTCCAATCCCCACGCTGAAGGACCTTGCCAAAGCCATGGAGAAGAACACGCACGTCAAGAAGTTCAGCATGGCAGCAACACGGAGTAATGACCCAGTTGCTGTGGTAAGAGGAAGTTGACTTGTGGGCTCTACATAGTTTTGTTCACACCTTACAAGTTCATATTTTTACATCTGTGCTTTATCTCCTTGTTCCTCCTTGCAGGCGTTCAGTGACATGCTGCGGGAGAACAAGACGTTGCGAAGTTTGAACCTGGAGTCCAACTTCATCACCGGGGCAGGGGTGCAGGCTTTGGTTGAAGCGCTGCGTGACAACGACACACTCACAGAGGTCAAGATAGACAACCAGGTACCAGATGCTTTGTGACGCACACACACTGTATGTGAATATACACACACCAAATGATCAGAGGCTTCTTAGCTCAGAACAATCCTGTGAAATTAAAGATTGTGTTGATAAAGAGTATTTTTTTGTTTTGTTTTTTATCCCTGTCATCATTCAGGGTCATTGTAGGTGATTACAGGGAAAATGCAACTGAGGATGTCTTTGCACTCTTTTAATTAAAGTGGTTTTATGCAGCCTAAGGCAGTAATACATGTTTGTGTTATGCAGTGTGCAGTTTAAGAAAATGTCAACCAACACAAACCACTGCCTGAATAAAACATAAAAGATCAGTTGAGTTTCCAGTAGTAGAAATGAAGTTAAACCATTTACAGTATCTGTGGTCTCCTGAGTCTTATAGCCTTTTTGAAAAACAAACTGAAGCTGTGCTCACATCTTGACCCTCTATATGTTTGTGTCGGTGTGTGTGTGTGTGTTTCAGAGGCAGCAGCTGGGCACAACCGTAGAGATGGAAATAGCTAAAATGTTGGAAGAAAACAACAGCATAGTGAAGTTTGGCTACCACTTCGCCCATCAAGGACCTCGCTCCAGAGCTGCTGCAGCCATCACCAAGAACAACGACCTGGGTATGACACACACACACACACACACACACACACACACACTTCCTGGGTGAGTAGTTGCCCATCACATTACCTTCCACATGTTTTTCCAGAAGACGTCCACAGTGACGACCTCTCCTCTCTTTTAGCTCCTCGTCCTGTCAGAGTCGCGGTAGCGCAGGTGTGATGCATGGGTGTGACTACAAGTGTGTCAGTGCATCAGAGTGTTTGAATGAAGCATTCACTGCATTAACAGTATGGAGGAATGACACGGTGTGATCATAAAGAGAGTGTCAACACTTCTTGTTTTCTGTACACGCTGACACATGCTGTTGAAATGGTTGAAACTTTAACTGCGTAGCTCATGATGACTTAGTGTTTTTATGATAAACTAACAGGCCTGTGTAGGTTGAAGGTTGTGTAGCATGTTTGCAGTCATTCATTCTTATATTCTTGTCAATCAGTTCAGGGGAAATTTCATGCTTTTGGCTCTTTTTCATTCTATTTTTCCCCTCCAGTCCGCAGGAAGCGAGTGGAAGGGGACCTGTAGGGACAGAGCCCGACCTGTCTCATGGCCAATCCCGTTGTTTCATCTCACCTTGTGGAATAATTTCAGCCAATGCCCTGGTCTCATCTCACTGTGTGGAAACTTAAGTCTTGTGCCAAACTGTGGGGCAAGGCACGCTCAACCAGAACATACATCTGAGAAGAAGGGAAATAACTGGAATTGCCCTCTCCCATACACATGTTCATACTTATGTTTATTATTATGTTGTTATTGAAGATGTAAATCTAGTTTTTAGTCATTTCATTTCAGCTGCTCCTTTTTTTTTGAGCCTTTACATGATCTGTCCAGACTTTTTACTTGCTTTTTTCCCCTTTTATACTATGCTATAATCCTGTGAAAATGAACATTACCAAGTAACAGAAACAACAATAGCAGCTTTGTAAAAACAGTAACTAACATTGAGAAACACCTGTATCATCTACCATGATAGTTTGCTGTTAAGGCCTAAGCTTCCAGTGGAATTCCTGTATTGAACCAGCAGAATTTGTCTTTGGAAATGTGGGGATAGCATACAGATTGGTTAAAACCTAGCCATGACTACTAGCCTGACTGTAATATAACACAGGTTATCATAAGGTAACATGTCGCCATGGAGTAACCTGCTAACTCATGGTTCTAATGTTGCTGATCAGATCACTGTTGTGCATTCCATCTGCGTGTTGGTTTGCAGGTGTTGTTTACTGGAGTTGCCTTGTAAAAGCCAGTGTGACTGCCTGGCTGATGTGTGTAACAGTTAAGTGTCTGCTGACCTCATGCTTAAGTCAAATGATTTATATTACTTTACTGTTTTATTCTAACTAAAGATCTTGTTATGATACGGTTCCAATTCTGATGCTGGTTATTTTGATCACTTAACAGGAAATTATGACTGGGTTTCAAGTAAAAGTGGGATTGTACTGTAAAAGGAACTGGATATTAATCCCAGTCTAGACTGTAGAGGCTTTGATCTGCCCGTACAGGTGATGTTGTACATGTCTGCTCAATACGCTGGGGTTTTCCAATGCTTAACCATGCCAAAGACTAACAAATGCAGAGCTTAAAGTATCAACATTGAACTTAATGGTTATTGGTTTCGTCTTTGTCATCTTCCTCGCAGTACTGATCTGGGAAAGGACAACAGTGATCTAGACATTTTTTTGATCATGCCATTACAATTTGTTTTATTTTCCATTATGAGGGCCATTTATAGCACAACGCTCAGCAAGTCGCTCAGTGAGGTGTGAGGAAGAGTTGGCAAACAGTTTGTGTGAACCTTCTCAGGTTGCGACTGCTTGTGAAATGATTCTATGAACAGATAGAAAGTCCTGTACAGATCGTAAATTTAACTTTTCGTCACTCCCTCTCGCAAACACTTTCGCTCGGCTCCCAGCAGCATCTCAGCAGTAGCATGTCATTCATTATGTAACAGGTGACAACATGCTATGTGTGCCTCCAACTGAACTTCCATAGGTACACTAACCTGCTTGAGATATGTGTAACAGGACTAATGCAGGAGTTACTTGAAACTTGTATATACTGTTTATGTGTAATAGGAACAATATACTGGCACGAAGTCTTCACTTGTGAACATCATGTTTCTGTCGACCAAAAAAAGCTCTTTCATCTTAACAGCCTCACATTCCTTGGACAAGAGCTGTATGGCTGAGTTCAGTTCTCTGGGTTTTATATCTGTGTACTTCTGCCATGATCATATCTGTTAGTATTTCTTGGACCTTTTTGTTTTTATATCACTGTGCTTTGCAGGTGGACAGTCCGCTAAAGTGGAAAACTGCTTCTTTGCTTGGGCCTGTTAAGAATATTCTGTGATCCATCATACTGTATGTATATTAATTGTAAAATGCCATCTCAATTTCAAAGCACGCACACATACACTCACACACACACTTTTATGTGTGTTCCACATAAATCTACACAACTCATCGCTGAGATTTTTTTGTACCTTAAATCAAAACCCAGGTGTATATTCAACATAAGGAATATGTACTTCTATAAAACCACAAGACTGGTAAAACGCACTGCTGAATATAAAACATCCTCAACAATAAATGTTTTTACATACTCTATGTACTATTCTTTTCATCTTGTCTTTTTTAATTCTTAAAATGTATTAATTCGACATAGATTACTGACCCAGTTTCCTCTCAAAGTTTCTTCTCTCCTCAGTTGTCAAGATGTTGACAAAGGAGCAAACTTGACCAAATGTGACTGAAAGCTCCACAGAATTTTAACTAGGTGAACCTTTTTGAAAAATGCTGTTTCCAAGGTCAATAATGAAACTGAAATGGAGTTGCGCAGATGTGCGAAGAAAAGTTTAGTTGCAGTCTGTAGTGATTTTGCAATTCATTGATGGACAAGTTGAAATTCAAGTTTGAAAAACACAAACCACAACTCCCTTAAATGCATATGTAATTAGGAGAGGTGCACCATGCAGACAATCACACTAATGACACTCAAACTGTGGCTCCAGCCATTTCCATTATATGTAGATTTGAACAGTGCTTGTCTGCATAGCAAACAGGGTTAGAGAGTTTAAAACAAGACCAGAGTCCACAGTCACTATAACAATGTCAAACATACTGATGTTTAGCAGGTATGTTTACAAAGTTCACTATCTTAGTTTTGCATGTTTTCTGCTAACATTTCCTAATTAGCACTACACACAAAGTACAGCTGAGGCCGATGGGAATGTCATTAGTTTTGCTGGTATTGGGACATAAACCAAACTTTGGACAAATTGATTGAATTTGAGCTGATGATAACGCTGAAGGAAAAGAGGCTCGCCAAAGTCAAATTTTCATGGCAAACCATCCAATAGTTGCACTAGAAACCAAAACTGTCAACCTCTCTTAACTTTGTGCGTAACTACTGATACACATTTTATTTTCTGGTTGTGGCCACATCTTAAGATCAAAGAGTAAATGTAATGACTGATAGACAAGCCTTTCTGGTTTGGTAGGTACCTGAAGTGGTGTGTGTATGAACCCTTAATGAGATCCAGTTTTTCAGATTGTTTGCACATGCCTGAGAGATGATGTAATGGATATGACTCCATCCCTCTCTGGGTTTCCTGTGCCAGAGTGCTGCGGTGAGCTGCTGTCAGAGAAAACTCTGCACTGCTGGCAGCGAACTGTGGCCAGGAGGGGTGTGTGTATGTGTGTGTGAGAATGACTCAAGTGTTTCCACTCTGTGAGAATAGAGAGAACGAAAACAGCAGGTTTATGTCATGTCTGTTAATCACACCAGAAGGCATCTTTTGAAGGGAAAAATCCAAACCTAGAATCAGGGTCTGACAGTAAAATATACAGTTGTGTGCTTATGTAAGTACAGTAGGCCTACAACTGTTCCCTCAGACCACGACTATTAATAAGCACCTCTCCTCCGCATGTAGAAAAAATAGACTATAACTAACAGCTCCTGGTCCGTGTCTTTATTTGAGATTGATGCTCAGAGTCATAAATAGGATGTTATGTTTAGTTAGTTAAGTAAAAAGGGGAGTCTTCCAAATTTCAGATTATGCGTAACATCAAACAGCAAAGCCTGGTAAAGCAAAGGCACCAGCTCATAATGAAAAAAAAAAAAAACAAAATCCACAAGTCACTAAATATGAAATGGATAATATTCTCCTCAGCATCTACAATCAACTGTGATATGAGAGCAGCTGCTGGTCAGGAGGTTGGATTAGGTGTCATCCAGGCTGTGATGCTGACAGGGATTAAACATCACTGGACGGACTCCAACACCACAGTCTGCGCCTCCACATGAGCTGCAGTGATGAAAAAAAAAAAGAAAATGGAGCAGATGTTGTACATTTACAGATATAAACTTCTCATTCTCTCCACATATGTTTGGGCTGACATATTTATCTGAGAACACTTGAAGTCACCATGGCTTCATATCAGTGTTCCCCCCCCCCCCTTAAACACCACTCCTCCGCCTTCCTCCTCTCTCTCCGCCAGCTTTCACACAGGGGCTTTGTTCTCCAACAGGTATGCTCACCTGCAGTCCCACAGTTGATTTTCCACCGGAGTAAGTGCTGTAGTGAGTCAGCCCCGAACAAAGCAGTCCCTCTCTATCATGACCTCATGTGCTCGGTAAACAAAGGCTCACAGATTACAAAAGAGAGAGCTGAGTAAAGCAGCTCGTACTGTATTCATAAAAGGTGTGAGTCAATCACTCATTGAATATAGTACTATAAAACTAGTGATGTGTTTATTTTTAGAGGAAAGCAGGTGACAAACTGAACTAACACCCTCATTTTAGGTAAGGCTGAAATACAATTCCTCAGTAATGCTCAGCTGAACTCACTGTGCTGATATTTTCCTGTTACTGAAGCCCCTCAAGGTGAGAGCTGACATGTTATCAGGGCCGAAAGAGCAATGGAGGTGTCCTCTAAACACTGTCTCATATCTGACTGGGTTATATAATCGCCCAAAGTGAAAACAGTGAACCTGGAGAAGAAGATCTGAACATCTGGGAGTGCGTATTTCAGCTAATCCTTCTTATCCCAAACTGATGCAACTGTTTGGCCAAGTGTATCTTTGGCCTTATCATTAGCAAAAGCAGACAGATCACTGTTTATATAAGAGGTGATGGTGGACATAATGTTCATGTCTTTCAAATGTCAGGTCAGGGAAGAGGTATGATGAGCCCGGAATGGCCCTAATGTATAAAAGGTGCATCCTGTCCTGAATGTCAGCTTTAACTGGAATAACAGTCGTCTCTATTTCAGGACAGCCAAAGCAGCACTGGAGTATTAATTTTCCTACTTTTTTGTGTTAAAAATAGTAAGTAATCTGCCTCATAATGTCAGACACATTCTGCCAAGTGAAACGGAGTGAGTGGAAAAATAATTATTAGCAGCGCTGTAAAATGATGGCTGGCTTTTGAAATCTTCTCTGTGGGCTTGATCATAATAAAAAGTTCACAACTTAAAAAATTTATTTGGATGAATTAGCCATTACTTTCCATTATATGAAGGAGTGTATCCCTCTGGCATTTTGTTACCAGGTTAAGAAGTACTATACTATGATTACTTGAAATGGTCTTTCATAATGGCTCTAGTTGTTAAACATTTATAGTCTGTATACAACCAAATCAAACCAAACCAAACCAAACCAAATTCAATAAATAAGCTCCCATTCTTGTAAAGTGTGTGAACACTCTGAAATGCAGAGTTATTATAATGTAAATATATGAATGCTGTACAAGTTTTCTAAAGCATTAAATGATCAAAGACAGACACATTTAACGGTTTAAAGAAGATTTAGGACTGATTGTGATCAAATGGCTCCATCTGGTTGCTGAAACTATTTAGGGACTTTGTACATGTGCAATACCAAAAATGTCCAGCAGGTGTCATAAAAAACTTACTTTATTGTAGATACTACTGAAAGAGATCCTGTATGTCTGATTGATCATGTTCTCTATGATAGGGTGCTGAGATTACCTCAATCTAACCTCAGTAGCCTCATGTAGGTGGATAGATTTAATTTAATTGCAATCCATAGGCAGTAGTTCATAATTTAAAGTGTGAACAATAAACTAACCCTGATTAAATGTTCAGATGATGGGAGAAATGATCAGATTCAATTGGTCAGCCTAGTTTATCATCCTACAACAATCATAGACTGAAATGAACTTCAATCCTCACAACACCATAAAATGTCCCACAGGCTCCATCAGATGTGACCTACTGCCTCCTTAAAGATGATCGTGATAGAGTGATATTGCACTGATTGCAGTATCTTCTCGTCCAACCTGTGGGTGCAGTCAGACCAAGAGGCAGCTCGGGAGATTGTTGTCATGGTAATGTTGTGACAGATGACTCACGATGTCGTTGCTCGTCTTCCCTCTTTGTTTCCTTTGTTTGTCTTTGCCTATAAGACAAAGAGTGCGTGCAGGGATGCAAAGTGTAGTAATCTGATTCTTACTGGAGGTCAGTCTGTCAATGCAATCTCCATTAGATCCCAGGGGCTCACTATAGATATAGATTTTTAAAAATACAATAAATATTTTTGGAAAATTTCACATTTTTGATGCTTTTCCCTTCACAATACAAGCTTTTTGCTTCTCCTCCTCTTAACACAAGCAGGCCTGTTCCCGGATGCGTTGGACAATTCAAGACCAAAGATGTGGAGCAAATACAACATGAATAATGAGCTGATTTGCAGTTCAATCTAAAAAGTGTCATCTCACATTGAGAACATCATGTGTAATTAATGAACCGTGCTCCCTCCTCCTGGTCTGTCTTTGTACTCAGAAGTTTAATGACCTGATTTCCATTAGAAAATGGCAGACAGTAAGATTTCTGCAACATCATCTACAACCAAGAGAGACTAATTGAATAAATTAATCATTCAGAGATCATGAATCCACTTGTTGCATCCCAGTATTTGTTCTTCATCGAGCTAGATTTCATCCTATGCATCCCCAAGTAACAAATGCAGTCTTTATTCTTGTTAAATTACATATTATTACCTTTCACCAGCACTACATTAAAATTGCATAGTGTGTTAATAATATATGTTCCATCATTGCTTTCCACTGCCAGCGCTGTACTTCTATGAGTAAGTAATCACAAGGTTTTAACATCCTAACAGTGATTCAAAAAGGAGAAAACAAAGTCAGGGGACTCAGGACTATTCTGGGTTCTGAGTAATCATGAACCACAAACGACAGGGACAGGAGGCCGTGAAAATGTCCACCAGTAATGAATACAGAATGAGAGGTGTGCTGTCCAGGTTCACATATTGGTGAACTCTTGTTGTGCATTTATGGGCTTTCTACAATGATTAACTGACCTGTTGCAGGCCGCAGGTTGATGTCTGATAACACTCAGGTTTTCATCACGCTGGTTAGAAAAAAAGATTAGATAATAAGGATTTTATTGCATGTCCTTCTGTCGAAATTATCAGGCATTTATGTTTGCTGTCGGCAATGTCAAACTATGAAAACATCAATGTACTGAAAAACTGACATTCATAGTGTAATTATGGGTGTAACCAAACACATAAAATCAAAATGAATTTAATATAAAACAGCGCAGCCATCACATTGTAGAGGGCAGAATGGAACATGCAGCAACTATGTATTCTTGAACATGCCAAAATGTACTTTTAACATTTAAAATCCTACCACATGGGTCATACATGATTTTGAAGGAAGGTATGTGGACTTTAAATGAAAGACTATGATTACAAATATACACTGAAAAAGGCATCTTCCAAGGTATTAAATAAATACCTTATACCCCTTATAAAATGTATTTTCCTGCTTGTTTTTCTATGTCCGTGCCTTTTTACCATAACTAACAATTTCATTCTTCCTTTCCATTCTAAAAATAAAGTTGCATGTTCTGTTTGTGTTACTGATGTCAATATGATTACAGGGAATATATGGAAAAACTCTGTTTGGTGTATAAACAGTCCGGTTCTCATTTGACTTTATGACACTGATATCCCAGCTTGGGAAAATCCCTTATATATTTTTTTTTTTTTATAGCATTTACCATGTGATGACAATCAAAAACAGGATATTTTTATGCATTATTGGTCATGAGACTGTTAACCAGGTTCCTCTCACAGACACCAACCGAAGTTATCCTGCATTTAACAGCACTGGCTCCAGATGTCACATGTAGTGGTTAGTGGTCACAGAGACCTGTTAAATGTTTCCACCCAATGTGAAAGGATCTCTCCAGTCCTACTTCATTATGTGTCACACAAGAAAAGTGAGTTAACTAATAACAGGCTCAATCTTTGATCTAAGGACCTTTCATTGTAGTTGTCTAATGAGGGACTGCTGCTGCAGAAATTAGCTATGTAGTGAAATGGATAAAAAGCACAACTCTGAGTCTAAACTCCTGGGCCAGGTTTTTAGTAGTTAATGATCAATAATTTATGCTTTAATTAGTAAAATAGACCACGTAAGAACAATATATACTGAAACAATAAAGCCCTTAAAAGTAGATTTTAACTCAGGGTCCCTCTACAACAGAGGTTTCCAAACAGTTTCAGGGGAGGCTCAGTAAATGGAACTGAAAAAATATCACATTAGTTATTACATTAGTTACTTTTTTGTAAGTGACTTATTTTGTTGCAGAAAATTAGCTAGCTAATGCTACCGTGAAGTTACCGGAAGTTAACAACAGCTCTTTTATCGTGAAAGCACGACGATTAGGTCCGTCATTAGTTGAATTAATATTTAAATTTTGATCCAGCTTATTCCAAATATTTGCACTTCATCGCCATTTGGCACTTTTCAACCAATATGCGAAACTAGCATATTAGTCTATGTAATTGTAAATTATTTTGAAGGTGTAACCGGAAGCTATATTATTGTTGTTCCGCCGGGACGTTCTGTACGTTTTTACGTCAACGTAGCGGATCTATGACAAACCGGGCCGTGAGGTCTTGGTCCTCGAAACATGTCTCTGATCCCCCGGGTCGACATGCTGAACCTGACCGGGGATGTTAACCTCCCTGCCGCCTAAAACAGCGACTCTCTCTCCCGCTGTTACTCGACCGGAGCGTTAATACAGAAACAACCGGGCTGTTTATTTATTCAAAAGGAAGATGGCGGAGTTTTCGCCCGTCCTGCCGATGAGGGATGGAGGAGGACGACTCGGCCAGCCCATCTTCCCTCGGTCCAGGTCCGGTTCCGAGTCGGAGAGCGAGTTGTCCCAGAGCTTGGCCCGGACCAAGATCCGGTCGTACGGGAGCACCGCGAGCGTGACGGCGTCTCTAGGGGAGAAATACATCGAGCATCGGGTTACAGACAGTGATACACTGCAGGGGATCGCTCTCAAGTACGGTGTCACGGTAAGGATGCTACGCGACCAGAGCGGTGCTAGCTTTGATGTTAGCATGGAGGATGTGGTTGTTAAATTAGTCTTCATCCATTTGACTCACTGACACAAGAGGAAACCACGACATCATGCCCGTTATGTCTGTAAGGTTCACATCATGTTTTCTCCATTCATCTGTCAGGATCTTTCAAAGTCAGTTGAGCTAAACAAACTTGAAAGCTTTTAGAAATGTCATAGCATCTTATAGGCCTTAATCCAACACATTAAAACTACTTCTGTATTTCATTCCAGCTTGTGGGGCGAGGGTCTCACTTCTTGTTTTCACTTTAATTTTCACATGTGCTAGTGAGGTGAGGTGAAAGTTGTGAGAGTAAACAATACATGCAATGGGATTTTATATTTTGAATAAGGAGATGGAGGATTCAGAGATCCCAGTCATGCTCCTTCACACAACAATCAAAGTCAAAGCAGAGTCCAGACACCTGATTGAAAGTGAAAAGTTAAAGTTAGTTCTCCAGCCAAGGCAGGATTGTCAACCTGGCAAAGTGGCAGCTGTCCAGGGGTCAAAGTTCCCAAGACCCTGGCCCAAAATCCAGAGTTTCACTGTGTGTTAATTGGTTGTCCAAGATTTGATTAAATGCACATTTATTTGCACCAGTATCTACTGAACATATCCTGCATTATTAACTAATCAATAGAGTCCAGCAACAAAAGTCAGAGTTTCTGCCAATCTTCCAGATACTTTCTACAGATCGATCTTATTTTAGAAAATATTCTGCATTCTACTTTATTGTACTTTTTAAATACATTTTGCATGTTGGCCTGCTGGGAGTCCATCCACTGATGATTTGGTGGAGATTCCACTCTTAACACAGCCACTAGCAATAATCTGTAAACATTTTAACAATGTGAAACACTAATGTTTGATGAGAAGCAAAATTTCCCATTTAAAGACAGAATTGCATACTTTTCTCCATTCATTTGAATTTAGTTGCTAGCAAACCTAATCTCTGAGCCTAATCTCAATGTATAGATTCAATGAGTTTCAATAGAGAGTTTACAATACAGAGTTTATGTTTAAATGCTGGTAAGACTATTTCTCTCCAGTTAAGAATGTATGTGTAATGTAAAAACTACTAAATTTGGTTCACTTGTAAGGAATCACAAATTCCATGTTTGTTTGTTTGTTTATATCAGTGACACCATATATTTATATATGATGTTAAGATGATTTGATCCTGTCAAAGCTCAAGTACAAAGAATCAAAACAAGGAAGGTGGTAGGTTAGTCATAGGAATGATACTATTTTAACACTCTCATGTTCTCTGTCACCCTCATATGCCAGATGGAGCAAATCAAGAGAGCCAATAAGCTGTTCAGCAATGACTGCATTTTTCTGAGGAACAGCCTCAACATCCCCGTGGTGTCGGAGAAGCGCTCCATATTTAATGGACTGTCTCTGGAGTCTCCCGATGGGGACGGCGAAGCAGCATGCCAGGAGGCAGAGACACCCTGTATTGTGACGCAGGATATTGAGGGACCTTCGCCTCCCCCTTCCCCTCCCCCCGTAGACTCCAAACCCCCCCAGCCAGAGGAGCTGTCAGCCAAAGACTTCTTACACAGACTGGACTTGCAAATTAAACAGTCAAAGCAGGCAGCACGCAGGCTGAAAGAAGAGGAAGTAAGGTGAGGCGTTGACCTACCCCCAGCAAACCTCTGCTTCTATTTTGTGTGTGCAGGTGGTTGGTGTAAACTTTTTCAGACCAGATTGTGAACACTCATTACCAGTAATTATCTTTCAGCATCCAATCAGACGGTGTTTATGGGTGTGATGGCTGATTGGTATGTCATTAAATTGATGGATACCTATCAGCAGCCATTGGTGCTACTGTTTCTCAGTTTGGTGTCAGTGGCCACTGAGGGATCATAAATGCTGAGTCATATTTTTCTGCTCGTATTGGTAGCATGTCTATAGGGTTTAGTAGACAGAATAGAATTGTAAGTTTGCTACGGTGATATCCAGCATTTGCAAATATGCGCCTTGAGAAATTCTTTGGTGTTTCCTCACTGTGTTGTGACTGTCACAGCCCCATTTTTCATCTTAGCCTTGAAATGCTTGCAGGAAATGTAGCCTGGACTCTCTCCAAGCTCAGTTGATTGTCAGAAGTCCTGATCAGCAGGAACAGAAACCAAATGCAAGGAAGTGAACATTTTCTCACAGAAGGTGGATCGAAGATAGGAATCAGAGTTTTGCCTGTCTGCTGTAGTCGTTAACAGTCAGGTATTTAGAAGGAGCTTTGACTTGCTGAATCAGGCACGAGCATGTCTTCCTGACACTGCATGTTGAGACAGAAGACGCTCTCACGTCTGCTCAGTAGTGAGATAGTGATGGATGCCTGGCATACACCCATTTATGGAGAAACAGGCTTTATTGGGACTATCAGCTTAGTCAGCTCTGAGTCACACTGCAGGAGTTTCTTCTACACACATAGAGTATAAGCTGTTTTTCCACTTCAGGCTCTCTAAAAGTGTTTTGCTCATATGATTGTGTGCTGTTATGTTAATTTCCTTCCCGTGGGCCTCAGGGTAACTGTTTTGGCAGCTGCACTGGGACCAACTGTCCCGTCTGATTTCCATTATCACTGGTGGTCTGAATCCATGTTGTAGAACTTTTAACACTTCTAATTTCTCCTGGAATAATAAGGAGAGTCTTATCACATTAATTTTAGTTCATACAATATCGTATCTCTGTAATTCAGCCACAGAATAATAAAATATAGGCTGTTTGAGGTTTTCTACATTTCATTTTTATATTTCAATTTTTTTTTTAAACTGAAAGAGCGATAAGAAATCCTGAATGAAATTTATTTGATTAATTTATTATGTGATAATTACTTGGTCCATATTTGAAATACTGTTAAATATCATCTGGTAGACAGTATTGTAGCATTGTAGCAAGCATTTCATTATTGTATAACCACTGACTGCACAATATTACCTATTAATTGTGTCATAACATTGCCAGTAAAACCTGTGTTTTGTTTTACAAAGGTGGGATCCTTGAGCAAACGTGCAAGACTGAGTTTTAAAATTCTCTTTAAATGTTTACCTACCAGCTGAGGCAAAGCCGAGCTTTGTGTTAAAGCCCTGTCTCTGAGTCCGGCCACATCAGATGCTGGCCTGTGGAGCTTTAGTGTGTTTAGACAAACAGAGACTCACTCCCTTGTTCCCACACAGTCCCAGAGCAAACACAGACCGCGTGCCTGCTTGAAATGAAACAAACCGCAAACCACTTAAGCTAAACTGCAGGGAATCGCTGACTGACTGATACATTTACTATAGAGAAACCTTTATCTTCATATGTCTAATGTATATAGACATGATTACATGCATATACTGTACATAATCATCCACTCTTAATACACATATTCATTCATTATTTATATTTGTGTTTTTTACAACATACAGAACAGTTGACTTGTATATAGACTTTTATTATGGTGTTGGTCATGGTAATTAAAAAAAAATATGTATGTGTATATATATATATATATATATGTACACACACACACACGCACACACACACACACACACATTTTTTTCACATACTAGTTGGACATTAATGTCCAGACCATTATTTATTCTCTACCATTCTTTATCTTTATTTTTCAGTATTTGTTGTCTTTGTTCTTAGTTGTATGTCTATTTCCATCTTAGTACATTGAGAGCAATGAAAAACCGAAGTCAAATTCCCTGTATGTGTACACATACTTGGCCAATAAAGCCAATTCAGATTCTGGTATCTCATAGTTTGATATCAGTAACTATGATATCACTCTATTAATAATACCATACTGATACAACTCCAAAGGTATCTTTCTTGTCACTTGCATTTATTTTAATTGTTGAATAACTTTTTTGTATTGTACGTTTTAAAAATGCGAGTTAAAAATAATTATAAATGAGAATTAAAAAGACTCCTAACACCCACTAACTGTTGTTAAGCCAAATTAGATGCAGGAAACAAGTTCAAATGTATGAGACTTACAGTTTTCAAAAGTAATTTCCAACAGGACCAAAAGTTTGTAGCTTCATCTCATCAAGCATTCAATTCCAATATCTGGAAGCCCTTTGAACTGAGCACACAGTTACTTCTTAACATTGTAAACTGTTAGGAAGTAGAAGTAAAGTCTGTTTCATTCAAGGTCAGAATTTCCAGATCAGAATCACCAACAAAATGTAACTGCTGCACCACAGCCTCGCTCTCCACCAAATTTCTTGTGAAGTGAGATATAGATGGGTAGATAGATAGGAAAATCCTGTTGAGAGACAGACTAATGAAAAACAAGGCTGAATGCGTCATTTGCTTAAAGGTGGCTATAAACAGTAGAATAACATGGGATTAGACAAACTTACTTAGAGTCTGTCAGGAAGATTCCTCATTTCCATGAATGGCCTCTTAAATACCAAACAGCACTCAGAACTTGTTGGCGAGTTCTTTAAAAGACGTATCCTGTCATGCCTCAGGATGTTTCCTAGTCAAGAAGTAGACGAAATCTAATCAATAGCACTTACAGCAACATTATTTTAGCGCACTACCTTTACTGTTCCCTCTCCTCTCTTAATTTTTTTCCTGCAAAGTCGTGATGTAAAACCTTGCTTTCCATTCTTTATTGATTTTGATCCTTCCGTATTTGGTTCCCTGATCAGAGGTGTGTCTGCAATCTGATTGGTCATCCCAGGTGCCACCCTATTATCCTTAAGTATGATTGGCTTTCTCCCTATGAGAAGTGGATCTTAGTTCAACAGCTGTCGGAACTGTTTTCTTTTATATGTAGCCTGCTTTCATTTTAAGGACTTTTGAACACAGGATTGTAGGAAACTATAAGATACTGTAATGTTAGTAATTAAATTAGATATGTGAAATAGCAAATTAATGCTATTTCAATGTGTGTGTGTGCACATGTACTTAATGTCACCCCTGCATGAGTCAATCCCCAATCAACCCCAATCAAAAAAGTCTGGATGCACCACTGCTCCTAGTTAATTGTAATCCTTGGCAGCTGGGCTGTTCCTCAACCTTGTGAATAGGTTGAACATGTGCAGCAGCTCTAAAGAAAAAAGTCATTCTTCTAAATAAAGGAATTTTTGCAGAGTGGCCAGTTAACAGCAAAAGTTGAACTTAATGATTGCGCTCAAGACATTGGTGTGTAGTACTGAGAGGACCTTCTCCGTCCAGATGAGCCTTCAGCTGTGACTGCGAACAATGCGGCTGCTTGGTTAGACTCATCCATTATTCAAACACACCTAGACGCCGTGATGAGAAAGATAGGAATGGAGTTAAAGAGTGTGTGTGTGCATTCATATTAAAATGTATCTCCACTGGGGAAAATTTCCAAACCATTAAAGGTGTTCTGTCTTTTTCTTATTCGCAGGAGCAATGAGGAGGATTACGTGGCCCCCACAACGGCATATCAGGAAATATAAAGGACCAGCCTGTTTACCTGAAACCCTGTCTCAGATACACACATACATGCTCACACACACTACCACAACCTCATTGCTTTTTTTTTCTCCTCTTTTTGCTTCTACCAAACCACATTGAACAAGTGTCATGTTTGCCTTTTATTTATTGATATGCAATTATGATGATGTATATGATTGTTATTGTTTTGTACAGTTTTACTTGGAGACTTAACAGCGCAGGGGAGCATCTGGTATAAATAGCATCCGAGCGCATGTCCACTCATCATATGCTTCTGAAGCTGCTGTACAGAACCCACCTGCTGCATATGTCCACACACACACACACACACACACACACACAGCACTAAGCAATTCCAGAAGGATTAGCTTGTTCGACTTGCTAAACGCTTCTGATGTTCTAAATCCCCTCCTAGAATAGTATCATTGGAAAGTATATTCAGGCCTTCCTCATCAGTGTTTACCCTGTATGAGCACACCACAGACAGAAGCAGTGGATGGACTCAAGCCTTTCAACACGTTCCATTTGCCTCATTGAAGCTTTTTTTCTTTGAGAACAAAGGGGGACTGCTTTATTTTTGAGGTGTGAATGCATTATTTATGTGTGTGGAGAACTGTCTATTACAGCTGTTTTATTGTGCTTTAAAGTTCTATTGGTTTTATTTGGGAACATGAGAATAAATATGTATTTAAGCCAGACTCGAAGATCTCAAAGTGCTTTCGTGCAGGTTCTTTTTGAGCATGTGGATGTCAGTTATTGGTGTTATGATTATCACAGTTAAGTACACAGATAAAGAAAAGGCAATGTTTTAATTGCTTTTAGACTTTAGGAAAAAAATCACAAATATTTACATTTAAAAATACTTCTGTTTCTACACAGATGGAAATGTTGAACTCACAGAGACATGCAGAGAATTGATGAAACAGACACGAGCCCCCTAGTGGGCTCCAGAAGAGTTACAGCAGAACAGAGGGCAGGGCACTGACATGATACACAACAAATATATTTTTGGTAGAATAAAAAGCAAGAATACATTAAGATCTTACATATGCGCTGGAAAAAAATATATAATAGGCTAAGACAGGTTACACAGAATGAGTACAATTTGATATATGTGTATGTTGTAGCAAAAAATGTATTGGAAACAGTAGTTGATGACACATCTACAGCATCATACTCTCAAAACATTCATTTCCCACAGGGGGTCAGGATGGAGTAAATGCTAGCGTTTAGTTGGACATGTGAGTTGATTACATAAAATACTTTGATTTCTCTCTCAGTAATATTCTAGTGGTTATTACTCTGCGATCTTGGCGTGCAAATCAGTTAGGTAGCTGTAAAGAGTAATTTTACTGGTTTGTTGATAGTATTATTAAATCTTTTCTTGATACCTTTTGGGAATGTCTGGGAGGGTGAGCAAGTTCCCCTAAGCAGGTAGTTTTGAATACACAGTATATATTTTACCATGCCATGGGAGATAACTGTAAGTAGTCAGGGTTTTGTTGGAGATCAGATTCAGTCCTGTGTTTTAGGCCAGAGGTTGGTTGGAGGATGGGCGTTACAGGCTGCTGTAGATCCTCTTGATGGTGTCGCCCTCGTCCTTGGCGATGATGCCTTTCTCAATGTACGAGTCGACCTGCTGGTCCATGAAGTCCTTCAGCTTGGACAGGTCATAATCTAGAAAGCACAGCAAATGATGAGTTTATAATGTAAGATGCAAAGATCACAGATTAGACATTAAACTCTTGAAGTGGTGTCTCCTTAAGACGACACACCCAAACAAGCTATAATCTAGTGCGGTAGTTCATTATCAAGGAGGATTAAGGTCAGAGTTAGCATGTCTGAGGTTAAGACGATATTAGATGCAAGCATGAAATAAGAAGGCCGAAAGATCACACAGTGAAACATCACGGCCAAGTTATACTTCTTACAATGAAATTATTCTAGCATTTAATTTAATATGATCAGTTTCAGCAACAAACCAGGCTTCCTCAAATAATATCAAACAATAAAAGAGCTTGATACACCTTTAAAAAATACCTTTATTTGAAGCACCACATGTATTCACCTGCTCTAGAAAAGTCATCATTTACCACCATAAGGCCGCAGCAGGATGCAGCTATATTTAGAGATGAACTCAACCTAACTCTGTATTATCCATCATGGTAACAAATGAGTTTCAGAGAGTGAGCAAACAGCTGCTGCACCACTTCTCCCTGCTCCATCTGACTCTGAATAAAGGAGGAACAGAAGATTAGAGGACAGCCGAGAAGTCACACGACAAACTTCTGCACCTCCTTTAATGACATTTCCAGCATAAGCAATATTTTGCATCGCTTCGGGATGCGGTCGCTTTGCAGATGACGAACATGACGTGCGCGAGGGATTAAGAGAATGTGATTAGAGGCGGCGCTGCTTCTCTCAGTCTTGGCTGTGAGGAGCCAAGAGCCAAACCCAGGATGTTGCCTGTACGTCCATCTGCTCCTCTGGCTAATCTGTGTATTGTGTGGGCGTACGCACACACACACACATGTATGCACACATTTACGCACACACACACACACACACACACAGTCACACAGTCTGAGATTGTCCTAATGGCTGCTTCTGGTAGAGTAAACACAATAAATGGCCCGACGCCCACTCTGTTTCTATGACACTGCTTTTTGGTTGAAAAGGCTTTTGTTCCCCTCCAGCTGTACTTTCTCAGAACAGAGAGGAAATATATAGTGAGAATAAGAATGTTTAGAGAGCAGTTGAAAGTGGTACAAGATGTGCTGGATAAGTAGGTGCTGATGGTTTGTCATTTTGGCTCCAGAGAGTCCCTCTACTTGAAAAGTGGGTGATTTTAGGGGCCCATTTTGACTCTCTGCATGTGTGTTCGATCGTCTGTTCTGACACCATTATCTGTCTGTCTCCTCGGCTCAGATCACTGACAGGCAGGCGGGAAGGCCCCTGTTGTCCCAGACAACCAGTCCACACACCAGAATGCTAATGAAGTGTCCCATATAGAGCCAAGTCGGAGATGAGCAGCGAACAAAACTTCCCTGCTGCTTCGGCCCCTCAGCTCCGGACTCTGCAGTGCTATAAGCTCAGCGTCACCCCCCCGCTTTTTTTTTTGTCCTTCTTTCTTCTGCGTTTAAGATGCACTTGAGAATCTAGGTCAAACTTTGTTTTCATCTGTAATGTCTCTGCCTTGGGGTTGTTTTTCTGACTCACCAGCGGCTGAATCACCTATCGATTGGCCCAGATTAGATCATGTCACTGAACATGAGTAAATATAAATGTCACTGAGTTGGAACTTTTTTGTCAGAGATGTCCCACTGAGATGATCGCCAGTGGACGGATGGCCTGAATAGTGAGAACTCATTAACATTTCATTCTCCGCTGCTTAATTAAGCACCACTGGGCATTGATTTTACACTGTGGAGAGTCCAACAGTGGGCTTCTCCTGTTAGATGAGTGCACTGTTGTGTGTGAGGCTACAACAGTTTTCACAGCTCTGCAGACGGGTGCAGTTTCTGGGTCACACGTTGCTTCTTTATGAATGCTGACAGTAACAGTGTGGGCAGCAAACGTAAACACACACTCACAAACGCTATAAATCTTGAGACTTGTGCAGACATCACTGACAAAGACGTGATGGTCTTTTCATGGCTTTTTTGCGTTGTTGTGATAGAAGTGCTAATTATACACCCGGACACACACACACACTCTCGAAACATTGAGGAACAGGTAGGAGGGAATCAATGAATAGACCTTTGTCTCTCGAACAAGGAAGCTGTATCACGATTAATTAGGACAGACTCATCAAGAATGATCCATATTCATGAGATCTGGAGTGAAGCATCTATCCTGTGTATCCCACAGTCATTTCAATTGCAAATCAGGACTAACAAAAGACGCTTCAAATTTTCTGTTCCTCAGTGTGTCGCCTCAGACCTGTGTGACCCGCCGCAGTTAAGTGTGGAGACGTGGCTCTTAAAACTCGGCATAGATCAGAGGAGGGAGAGCAGTTTAGACTGACTGATTAAAATAGATCCACAGACACAGTGAGCGTCCTGCAGAGACAAGATTTAGGTCTGTCGCTGTTGTTTCTCTCATCTGTCTTCTAATAAGAAAGTGTGTCTCACCATCTTTGCCTTCTTCTTTGCTGTGTTTCTTCAGCCACTCAATGTTCTTCCTGATGGCCTCCAGATAAGTCTCTGACTTGCCGGGCTGATCTGGTGAGAGAAGGAGAAAATGGAGAAAAGGAGATGTGAAAATCTTTCTGTTTAATGCATCAGAAAGTACAAAATAATTGAATTTCTCTTCATGCCTCTTTAGTACATCAGCTCTAGTTTCCACCAAAGAGTGAATCGGTACTATCTCAGACTTATCAATTATTTACACCACTTAACTTTCATAAAAGCAAGACTTCTGCTTTTAATTTTCAGTAGCAATGGGAAGTCGCTAGCAGCCAGGATTGTACTATCATGTTAAACTAGCAGCACAATAAAATTTTCTTTCAGTCAATGTGGATGGTGGCTGCAGTATGTATATGATATCTACAGCTGGAGATTTGATTTGAAAACCACTAATCAAAATCAGATTATTGTTTAAGCACAGATTATAACGCATGCCCCTAATTTTTACACAAATATCATATTATGCAACTCGGTGCAGCCTGTTAACATACAGATAATACAGATTTCAGTTCATGTTGCTCAGGATTTATTATTTTCTGCTGAAACAAATTCCTGTTTATAATCCTGCTCTATATTATATTTAGTGTTTTCAATGCTGTGTGTGTGTGCGTGTGTGTTTGCGTGGATTAGACTGATGAGCTGGTACAGTACAGCTCACAGGGAGAAAGAATAACGGCAGCTGTGACGAGCTTTCCTGTGAGTGTTATTGGACTGGCCTCATTCAGGGACGAGCAGGGACTTAACTACGATTGGCCTGGACTACATTGCGTTGTTTATTTCCTGTCAGCCCTGTTGAGTCAAAAGAAGAGGTCTGAGAAAGGTCCTTTTGAAGAGCTATCGCTGAGGTAGAGCAGAAAGATTGCTTCATTGAAGTGATGTGGTTGGAATTTGGCATATTTGAGAATTCTGAATTTATTTGAGACAATGGACACAAAACAAAACAATGAAACCACGATGGAAAAAATGAAACAAACTAAAAAAAAGAGTCATGCAATGTACAAGGCACATGGTTCATTTTAGAGGGGGAAAATGGTGTCAAATTATTTTAGCGATTTATCACTATCACTAAACAAAAAGCTATCATGTTTCCTCTGGTCATCAGGATTGAGGTGTGGACTGACTGGTTGAAGGCTGCTCCTCTTTGGTCGAGTCTTTCAGGTTCTCGTACTCCTTCTGCATCTTGGCAGCCTCGGCTTTGGTGTTGTCGTCCTCGTCCAAGATTTTTCCTACAGCAAAGAAAAAGTGCACGAACCATTAAAAATTGTTGCTCAGTTATTGGTGGAGATACTTATGGCAGTATTTGCTTAGTGGCTTTCTGGTTGAGACTAATTAACACATTATGTATATACAGCTTGTCTGTCTATGTAGCTCCACATAGCCTAATATACTAATCATGTCTGACCATGTTGACCATGATTTTATTGATCATGTTTGGAGGATATCTCATGAGACTGTTTACCGTTGGGTCCAGCGAAGTCAGGAGGTCCCAGAGACTTTCCGAGCTTGTTCTTGGTCTGCATGGCTATCATCGCATCCAGGTTCTCTGCAGGTGGGAGACACAGGCCAAACCTTTACTTCAGATTTCATCAGCGTTGTGTCATAAGTTCCCTCTACAGACGATGAATGAAAACTTTTTAACCTTTTGAAATCCCACGCTGTTCCTGTGTGACTCAGACAGTGATTAGCATTAGAAAAGCTTTTCATCTAATTAATGAAAAGGAGATGCAAGAGCGTGATGATAGTGATAAGCAAAATTGTGCTTTTTTTCCACCATCATTTTCAATAAATTATATATTTTTGCTGTAGACTGAATAAAAGAATGAGTACAGTATAAGAACATCCTTTATAGGGATCAAGAATAAAAAAATAATATAAAGCCAAGGTGTCAAAAACAACCACATTCATTTTGGCTGTCCATTAATTTGCCCTCAGGGTGCGTTCCCACAAATATGACAGCGGGCTACGCTTTCACAACAAGATTAGAGAATTCAAAAGACCCCAAATTAGCAGGGGAATCACACAACCAGATCGTACGGTTCAAAGAGACTCAAGTGACAACTGATCCTCTCTGGATTAACAGAGGGGTAAACATTATGCTCAAAAAAACAGAAGAAGCAGATGTTGTAGAGATACACAGCCCAGAGTCGAGCTGAAATTTCATCCGCTATATCAAGTTCCACTAACACTTTACTTCCACCTATTTAGCATTTATAAGCACTGTTAAACTAAAAACATGGTCTATATCACACTATATTGTAGTTGTACACAGCCATAAGGACAAATATTATTGTACAGTATTTCTCAGCAATTACCCAAGTTCCAAGTTATCCAAGTTTATATTCCAGATTATAACATATATTTTGGAAATTAGATATTTTGTCTGACTGAGAGAAGAAAAAATGTTGGAGCAGAATAGAGCTGCAACAATTAGTTGATCAATCGATTCGTTGATTGAAAGAACATTAATCTGCAATCAAACAAAAATGTCAAATGTTTTCTGGTTCTTAAACGTCAGGATTTACTGCTTTGCTTTGTCATTTATGATAGTAAATGAAGAGTGTTTGGGTTTTGGACTGTTGGTTGGAAAAAAGAAGCAAGTCACTTTTGGGCTCTGAGAAAATGTGATGAGCATTATTCATAAGGGACCTTTGCATGGAACAGCATATGAGATATCTGGATTTTAGGACAACAAAGAGATAAGAGGAACAGGAAGGTTTGACTACTTCAGCGCTGTCCCTGAGCATCAGGGAAGCTTACAATTTCCTCTCTCATCTACATTCACCAGCCTCCTTTCATTTCTTATTATCTAAGCATCTCACTTTCCCTTGCCCTTTCTGTGTATACAAGCCACATCCTCCCACCTGTGGCAGAGTGGAGGCCTTCATCCTCTCCATCTGCCCACACACACACACACACAAACACACACATGCACACACACACACACACACAACCATCCTTCCCTCTACATCTCTCTTCCTCCATCTATCTTGGGACTGTATCACCCTCAGGCAGATTAACATTGACTGACAGCTGTGTGTATTCAGTTGTGTACCTGGGTGACTCATCACAGCCGGTTGGGGGTGGACACAGGGAGGTGGGGGGGGGGGGCACTGACATGTTGCTAGGTGATAGTGGGACTCCATCCTCTTATCTCCTAACAGCCTTTACTACATAAAGCCAAAGTGGTTGCGTAGGAAACACATGTTGTGTAAAGGTATATGTCTGCTTTGTTCTTGTGTGCCACATCAGCGGTGGTCATTTTCTCCACTGAGACAACAATGACCAGCTGCTGCTAGAGGTCACCTGAGGAGTATTGATTAATCCTTTTATAGCCGACATAGGTCAGCCTTTGCTGTAATACTTGAATGGGCTCCTTTACATGCACAATGTAAACCCCCTCTAATTAGCTACAAATTATATTTCTGATCTGTGTTACAGATTAATCAATACATTGAGTGATCAGTAGATGGAAAATTAAAAGGTCACAGCTTTTTCATTAATCTTTTAAGTCAGGAGTTCATCATCAAAAATGTATTGGTTGTTTTAAGCTTTTCAGACATGAGGATTGGATTTTCTTTGTTTTATATTACTGTAAATTAAATATTATATATTCTGGACTGTTGGATTAAAAAAAAACAAGCAAGACATCATATTGAGCACTGGAAACTTGTGGTGGCCATTTTTCACAATTTCAATGTTAAATGACCGGAAAATGAATGAAAACATTGATTAATTGACACATTAGTCGATAAGCACACGCGTGCCGAGCTGATGTTAGAGCAAGACTCAGTGTATGAAAGAGGAAATCCCTTCTATTGCTTATGTCTAGGACTGAATGTTAACTGAACAGAGAGAGAGAGATGTTGGGTCTGGGGGCTTCCTGAGGCTCACACAGGGAGATGACAGCTGTCCCTTACAGGTGACTGATCTTTCCACTGGCTGCTGATGTGGTGACCAGCCATAAAAACTGGGCTGGTTATATAGGGTGGCCCTGACACTAATCTGTCTGTGCAGGCTTTACACTCCACTGCACCCACTGGTAGAGGACATTGGCTTCACTGAACACACATAAAACGCAAGGAAAAACACATATAACACACATAGAAATGCATGAAGGCCAGTCAGCTAATGAAATGGACAGATTGAAATTTTAGATCTTTCATCCTCTTGTTGCTGTTTAACATGTTTGAAATCACAATCCCCAAACAATCACAAAAAAAGTTTGTTTTAATATATTATGTGATGTGCAAAATTCACACAAAATAAGACGCTTCAAAGCAATCAACTGTGTTTCACTGTGCCAGCAAAACTCTTGGCACATGTAAAACCAAAACCTCAATGATTCTTTTGTTAGTTCAGTTAAGGTTTGTAGGGAATCATTACTTTAGACAACATGATTTTGTAAAGCAATAAAACAATATGATCATATAATCAGGAAATTATTCCACCAAATGAAGACATGCAATATTTTGACACAACAATCTTAAATCAATGTGTGCAATACCAGCTTTAATGGGACTTTTTATGGGACTTTTTCCTGGACCTATCACACGTTTTCAAGACCATGAAGTGCATTTGAAAGGTTTTGGATAAAGCAATAAATTGAGTTTGAGTTAAAATTATTTTGCCAAACTGCTAAAGCCAATTTCAAGAACGTATTGTCATGCTAAAGATATACAATATTATTGAAATATCGCCTTGCCTTACATTTACGGTACATAATATTATTTACCACAAATGAGCAATGAACTATTGATAAGCAGTGCAGGTGTTGTGTTATGTCTTACCCAGATAGGACACTCCCTCCTCTGGCGTGATGGTGCCGTACTTCACCATCATCTTCACAAAGTCAATCAGCGTCTTCATGATGGTTATCAACGTCTCTCTCTCCTGAGTGTCTTGATCTGCCACAGCAAACCAGAGTAGCAAATTCAAAACCAGCATCTAACATTGCATATTGCATAATGTTACCCCAGGGTGTTTGCCTGCCGGGGTCGTGATGATGGGATTATAAATAATTAGTTGGATGTGTGCGTGTTTCATCTGCTCTTCCCAGGAAGGTGTGCTGTGACGCAATGACATAAAATGTCACAGTGACCCCGGGGTGTGTGTGAGTTTGTACCTGAGTCGAGGCTCCTGAGCAGACGGTAGAAGTTGGGGAAGTACTGCAGGTCCTGGAGCCCGTCTTCAGGGCTCACTTCGTTGCCTTCTTCAGTATCTTTGTCCCATGTGTTGTCAGCTGTGTCGCCCCCCTCTTCTTCCACATCCCTGTCCACCTCATCCTCAATCTCATCGTCGTCTTCTTCCTCATCCTCCTCGTCTTCGTTGTAGCGGCGCCTTGGTGGCTCCCATGTGTCCTGGAAATTGAGTTTTTTGTTATTATCATTTTCACTCTGATGATTGTTATCATGACCATCGCTTCTGCGCAGGTTTTACCGTGTTGGCATCTGAACCCTGGTTGTCCTGCTCTCCCCTGGTTTCTTGGTCGTTGCTCTCGACATCCTCAATCTCGTTGTTCTTGGCGTTTTTGGTGATGAGATCCTGAAGAGCTTCGGCCACCTGGTACTCCAGAGTATCTGCCTGGCTATCTGTGATCTACAGACAGATGAAGAGAAAGCGACAGACTGAGAACAATTGTGTGTAAGGACAAATGTGCTGTGAGCTGGTGGGAGAACAGAACAAAATGTCCCGACTATAAACCTCCATGTATCACATATTGATCACTGTCACTGAGAAATCCATCTCAGGAAGTAATTTGGGCACCTCCAGACTAGTTATGGAGTGTTAGAAAAGTAATTCACAACTGAAATTGTAAAACAAAGCACGATTCACACGTCTCTTCCTCTCCTGGTGTGGAAGCAGAGAGACGGGTCCTGTTGAGAAAATGTCATACAACACGCTGGGTCGAATACAAGCTCACTACCTACCAGCCCCAGTTTGAGCAGTTTGGAGACGATCCTGTCAAACACCCCTCTGTCGTCCTCCTCGTAGATCTTGTTTGCGATCTTCTGTACTATGTCTTCTGCCGTGAGCGGAGTGCCGTCGACCTGACGGAAGCTCTCTGGGTCATCTGAGAGGAGGCCACACATATGTTGTCAATTTTTTGTCAACTTGCTAAACATGTTGACTAGTTGTGTGCAGGTATAAAGCAGGTGTTTAATTCTTAATTCTCCTGAATTCTTAATCAGCTTGACAATTTTTTCTCAACATAAAATTTGTAGAAGATTTCAACCTTGTTTTCTCCCATCTCTACACTTTCTACTCTAACTTTCTTTTCCTCTTCTGTCTTTCTATTGTACCTATTCTACTTATATTGTAAGTGGAAAATAGCTGTCAGTAGTAAATGATTCCTCTCAACATGTCTGCAGTTCTGAGTTAGTAAAGTGCAATTGTTACAGCTTGAATCTTACATAACGGCCCCTGCTACTTCCCAAGGTCCACACACAATAAAAATAAGCAGCGCCAGAATACTTCTGCCTGTATTGGCGGGTTGAATCATCATTGATACCTCCAAACACCGGGCTTATTTCTGTCTCACTCCAGGAAATAAAGAAATAAAATCCACAGCGCGCCTGCCAAATTTAGCTGTAGCGTAACCTGACGAGCTGCTTGTCATTGCCGGTCCCACCCCAGGAATCGATGAGGCTTTGCACTCAGTGCTTTGTGTCTGAGTCACCTCGCCTCAGAGGCTCGGCTTTATGCTGGTGATTGGATATCAAATTACGTGTATGGTGAAATGTGTGCTGATCGGGCTAAAAGTCTATGCAGATATCAGCAAAGGATTTGGATTTTTATGCGAACCTACAAATTGCATTGAGGGGCTCTAATGCTACATCACAAATGTTGCTCTTCATTATTCCATGTGAGATTGAGATGAGATAGAGATGGTTGGTGTCTAGAAACATCCAAACCATGTATTTAAAAAGCTCCTGTGAACAGATAAAAGAAGAAGCTGGTACAGTATCCCAGCACTAGTTTTCACAGCTGCAGTGTCAGAGTGGCAGAGGATAATCTTTCTCTCCTGCAAGCACGTGTTTTGTCTTTGACTCTTTCTATCTGTCTCTGCTTATCCCCATCACATGCACGTGTTTCCTCTGCCTACTCTTAAAATGTCTGCCTGCCAATGACAGACTGAAGCACGCGGCATGAGGCCTGTCGGCGATGGGGGCAAAAGTCACACAAGAAGAAGGACTCAGACCCAAAAATGGTGGTGAGCACATAACCCACCAGGACTGGGCCTGTTGTAACACGGTGCATGGTGACAGGTGCGCGTACCCTGGTACTTGCCGTAGTCCATCCCGTTCTTGGTGGAGTCGTAGTCCTCAGCCAGACGCCGGCTCTTGGTCGAGTCTGATTCATCTGGAACGTACTGGTCCTCCTTCTTAAGCGGCACTTCGGTGGCCTCCTTTGATTTCTGGCCATCAGCCAGCGACTTCAGCACGGTTAAGTCATCAAGGTCCTGCTGCGTCTCCGCGTCCTTGGAGGCCGTGGGATGCTTGCTCTCTGAAAGGCAGCAGAGGCAAAAAAACGGAGAAACAGATGTGGTGAAGATGAGCTCTCACATTATTGCAGTTCTCAGTACAGATGAAGCCTGTTTTACGGGAAAGGCTGCAACATGAACCCACTCAGCCGGCGGAAATAAAGTCATTAATTGATTGGCAATAAGGTTTTCTCTTACCAGCTGACTGGACTGCAGCCTTCACACTGTCTGCTTCAGCGATCTGGGGAAATGAACAATAAACAAATACATTTCCATTCAGCACATAAGCTCTGTTTAATACAGTTTGCTGGGCTAATATCTGGGTTGTTTGACAAGTGACTATAAATTTCTGATACTGGATAAATAATGAGCTATGGGACATGGAAGAAGAGGAGCTCACCTGCTCTTGTAGTGGTCTTTCCTCTGTCAGCTGTCTATTGTACACTGTTTTATCTGCAACAGAAAGAAAAATGCATGCAAATTATTGAACTGGTGGCTCAAAGCAGACTTTATTATTAATAAACAGACCTAAAACTTTGTAGGTTATAGCTGTATATTGCACATGAATAATCAAGCTTTGTAATGAATCTAATGCTCCCAAATAAATGTGACTTTATTTTTTACTTTGATTTTTCGGAATGATTGTTTTTCTGAAACATTTCCAGCTTCCAGGCTTGTTGTATGTGAATGTCTCTGCTCTCCTAACTCACCCCAGCAGAGGCAGAGCTTAATCGGATTATCAAACAAAAGATTAAACTGCGGCGAAAATAGACCACAAGCGGCCATAACATGCGACCAGGCGTCAGTCTGTGCTGAGCTGGAGATGAACTTTAAAGACGCTGCTTTTTTTTTTTTGCTGCGTTTTCTCAGTGTGCAGGTTGAATTTAAACAAAACATTTAAAAACCTGTATAAGGATGGAAAAATGCAAAGATATAATTGTAGGTGCATGTGGACTGTGCAAGGTGCAATACTACAATGCATATGGCCAAATGGGTATTGGGCAGATTTTCCTATGTATTAAATGTTCTTAAGGATGATCAATAAGTGTGAGTTCATCCTAACCTGGTAGTATTTTCTGTTTTTAAAACTGCAGGAACCATGTGTGAGTTTTATGACCCTGATGCACTTTGTGGCGTTTTATAAATCTATTTTGCAATCACACAGCATATCCAAGCCTATAGTATATATTTTTTTTTTTTTTTTTGCATAAATAATTTTCCAGACTACTAGAATGAATCTGTATATGTGAACTCACCATCTGCTGAGGCTGTAGGTGTGGGGAAGGCAGATATCTGGTTCACTACATTCAGGGAGAGAAGCTGGAAAAGGACGAAAAGGCCAATGGATCTTGACGCCATGCTGAAATCCTCTTGTCTCGGATCGTCCAGGAGGAAGATGAGTCCTGGTTGTCCGTGATCTCCGCAAGCAAAGGTGCTGAATGCGTGGACAGCTCCGCTCCGTGCCGGCCGCGGATGCTGCTCCCTGGTACCCGCTCTGTCAGGCGCACCGGGCGGGGAGGGGCTGGCCAAATCTCCGCTGTGCGCGCTGGAGCTGTTGACGGTGCTGAAACCAGGTCACCTCTCTATAATTATAACCAGATAAGCAGGGAGGCTGTGCAAGCCCCGTGTGAGCTACAGAATCACCTGCCAAGGCAGTAATAGAGGCCACTACAACAAGACCTGCCCCCCTCGTGTCTTCATAGAGGAGGGGGGGAGAGGATGAGGAGGGAGGAAGAGGAGGAGCACACTGCAAAAAGTGTCCATCTTAGCAAGACTTTACAGCTGGTGTTTCAGCTGAAATGAGACGGATTAGTGGAAACAATATGCAATTATATGATTTCACGTGTTTTCAGAGTCAAAAGATGCAAAATTAATTAATTAATCTTTCTTGGAATAAGTAGAATTTGTCTCAATAATAGTGGAGCAAACATTTTTTTCTTTGCAGGAAAAGTGGGAAAATAAAGAGATTGCATTGAAAACAAGCCACATTTTTGGTTAAATCATTTGCCTAAATCTCATTCTATAACATTGCAACGTGCACAGGAGAGTAAACAAAGTGCTGAGCTCAATGTTTTTGCAGCGTTTGCGCAGAAAAAATCCGCCCATTTCGTGCGTCACAGACAACCTGCGTCATGGTTGTAGATCTTCCACCGGCCGGTCAATAGAGACCTTTAATAAAACAGCAAACAATTAGACACATAAACAAAGAGGGAGATATATTGGGTCAGTTTTATGACCACTTTTCTTTCTTTCATAAGCTCAGTGCTGGTAATTAGATGTTGGCTTGCGTCTATTCTGGATGATTCAGGCGTCATTAGATTCAGTTTCCAGCTCTCAAACTGAGGCTCCACAACAAAATGAAGTGGTTTAATTTTCCATCTTTTATTGGACTCGAGCAAAAAGGAGAGAGTGAAGAGTCATGTGTGTGATGAAAGGTCTTTTTCTCCTCACTGAATTACTGCACTTGTTTTAACAGAAATAAGTAATGTCATGTTAGAAAGTGTGTCAGAAACGAGATGAAATCAAATGTCATGATGAAAAAGATTGTGATCTTCACTACAATAACAACACATGTCCTTTTGCTGCAGGATTCAAAAAGCAAGTCATTGGCATCAGGACATATGATTTGGATGATGCTGCTGTTAATCCTTTGGTTTATGAAAGACTTATGTCTGAGATTAAAATGCACCCTGGGCAGTGATTGGACTGTCCTTCTCTTGTAGCAGTCATTTCACTTCACACCACACAAGTTTGTCATGTAGACTAACAAGCAGTAAACTGAGGTGAAATCTTTATAAAGATGAACAGAAATTGCAAAAGAATTCTAATATTCCTTTAACTGCCCCACACAAGTTGTAGGCATGCAACATGTAGTGGACAAATTTAGTTTACATGCAGATGTTCCTGTGTTTTTTTTTATACTTTTAAGGATGATCAGTAATGAGTTCATCATGACCTTGTAGTATTTTCTGTTTTTTTGAATTGTAGGGAGTTTTAGAACCATTTGCACTTTGTGATACATTTTCCTTTTGTAAGCAGAGTAAATGTAGTTAAGACTTAATGCTGCTCACTGTCAGTTGTTCCCCACACAGTATGTAGGAGTCAAGTTTTGTTAGCTTTCACCCTGTTAGGTAAGATTTGGTATTATTGTTGGCTGGCTGTGAGCCATCAGTGTGTGCGTGTGCAGAGCCGGCCCAAGCCTCCATTGGGCCCTAAGCAAAATTTGATTTTGGGGCCCTCTATTTCTGCCAATAATATTAATTGTTGATCATTCACACACCTATTATAAACCCATTGTGGCTCTGGCAGTGTTGTTTACATTATCCTTTTGTCAGCCTAACATCTTTACACATTTAAGGGGGTGGCCCAGTTAATTACATAAATACCAATGCAATAATAATACAAATAATACCAATGAATGAATGATGAATGATGTCAAGGGTGCCACATATGATTGTTAATTTCAAAATGTAGCACATTCAGCTACAAGAGCAGCCTGGGGTTTATTTACACAACATTCCAAGTGATAAAGCAATTTATTTACTGTAGAATTGTCATCTGGTTTATGATTTTTTGTTTCATAAAAGAAAAACTGCAACAGCAATGTGCAAGAATAATTTTTAGTTGAACAACAATAAAGTGCAACAACAAATAAAATCACTTCGATAAATATAAAAAAACAATACAGACAACAGACAGAATTGAGTACAGTACAGAGGGCCACTCAGCTGGGTCCACTGGCAGAGCTGGTGATGATCCATACTGTGTAGACGATGTTGTGATGGAAGTCGCTGAGGAAGTGACAAAAGAAAAACAATGACTTAAAAAAGAAGGACCTATAAAGCCATTAAATTACAGTCCTGGACTGAATTATTAATCTCTGAATGTTCTACATTACAATGAGCAATTATAAAGGATGTTTTGCTGTTAACTTACCGGGTAGATCAGTGGGGGTTGCAGACATGGAGGGGGCAGTGGGCACAGAGGACGGCGGTGCAAGAAAGTGCTCTGGAGTGGATGGACCTAGGATGAAAACAACAGCAACAAAAGCTAGCCATGTTAGATGAAATATTACACTAGAAAATGATGCTGCTTACTTTTTTTAAATAACAAAAATGGTTAAAATTTCATTATATCAGTTTATTTTTGCTTGTAATAAGATAAACTCTGCCAGTTGAACAACTGAAATTTGCTTCAGAAATGTTAAGATAATATGCATTGTCTAAGAAGTCCCTCATCAGAAGGCAGACCCCCTTATTGCTGTTTGCAGACCCCTCCCCATTGGCATTTTCAGACCCCTCCCCATTGGCCCCCCCATTGCTGTTTGCAGACCCCTCCCCATTACCGTTAGCAGACCACTCCCCATTTTCAGACCCCTCCCCATTTCCGTTTGCATACCACGCCCCGTTTGCAGACCATTCCCCATTGCCCCAAATCCCCCATTGCCGTTTGCAGACCACGCCCCGTTTGCAGACCACTCCCCATTGCTGTTTGCAGATCACTCCCCGTTTGCAGACCACTCCTCATTTGTAGACTACTCCCCATTGATTTGCATATCACTGCTTATTGCTGTTTGCAGACCCCTCCCCATTGCCGTTTGCAGACCCCTCCCCATTTTCAGACCCCTCCCCATTGCCGCTTGCAGACCACGCCCCGTTTTCAGACTACTCCCCATTGCCGTTTGCAGACCCCTCCCCATTTTCAGACCCCTCCCCATTGCTGTTTGCAGACCACTCCTCATTTGTAGACCACTCCCCATTGACCCATTTCCATTTGCATACCACTCCTTATTGCTGTTTGCAGACCCCTCTCCATTGCTGTTTGTAGACCACTCCCCATTTTCAGACCCCTCCCCATTGCCGTTTACAGACCACTCCCCATTGCCCCAAATCCCCCATTGCCGTTTGCATACCACGCCCCGTTTGCAGACCACTCCTCATTTGAAGACTACTCCCCATTGACCCATTGCCATTTGCATACCACTCCTTATTGCTGTTTGCAGACCCCTCCCCATTTTCAGACCCCTCCCCATTGCCGTTTGCAGACCACGCCCCGTTTTCAGACCACCCCCCACCCCCCATTGCCGTTTGCAGACCACGCCCCGTTTTCAGACCACTCCCCATTGCCCCAAATCCCCCATTGCCGTTGGGAGTGAGAGAGATAGATAGATACAGAGAGTGAGAGAGACTGACAGAGCGATTGAGGCTGAGAGAGGGAGGGAAAGACAGAAATAAGATAAGATAAACCTTTATTCGTCCCACAGTGGCAAAATTCACAGAGATAGAGAGAAAGTGAGAAAGAGAGACTGACAGAGTGAGAAAGAGACTGAAGGAGAGAGAGACTGAAAGAGAAAGTGAGAAAGAGAGATACACGGAGAGAGAGGGAAAGAGAGACAGAGAGGGAGGGACAGAGACTGAAAGAGAGAGACACTGATGGACCAGAGAGCGAGAGAGACACTGAAAGAGCGAGAGAGAGACAGAGAGGGAGGGAAAGAGAGACTGAAAGAGAAAGAGACTGAAAGAGAGAGTGAGAAAAAGAGATACACAGAGAGAGAGACAGAGACTGAGAGAGGGAGGAAAAAAGACTGAAAGAGGGAGACTGAAAGAGAGTGTGAGAGAGACAAAGACTGAAAGAGAGAGAGAGAACGAGAGAGAGACTGAAAGAGAGAGAACGAGAGAGAGACAGAGAGAGAGAGAGAGAGAGAGAGAGAGAGAGAGGGAGGGAAAGAGAGACTGAAAGAGAGAGTGAGAAAGAGAGATACACAGAGAGAGACAAAGACAGAGACTGAGAGAGGGAGGAAAAAAAGAGACTGAAAGAGAAAGACAAAGAGAAAGACTGAAAGAGAGTGTGAGAGACAGACAGCACGAGAGAAACTGACAAAGCGAGACAAAGACTGAAAGAGAGAGAGAGACTGATGGAACAGAGAGAGACAGAGAACAAGAGAGACTGAAAGAGAGAGAAACAGAGAGACAGAGAGCGAGAGAGAGACTGAAAGAGAGAGACAGAGTGAGAGAGAGACAGAGACTGAGAGAGGGAGGGAAAGAGAGACTGAAAGAGAAAGAGACTGAAAGAGAGAGTGAGAAAGAGAGATACACAGAGAGAGAGACAAAGACAGAGACTGGGAGGGAGGAAAAAAGAGACTGAAAGAGAAAGACTGAAAGAGAGAGACTGAAAGAGGGAGACTGAAAGAGGGAGACTGAAAGAGAGAGACAGACAGACAACTGACAGAGAGAGACAAAGACTGAAAGAGACAAAGACTGAAAGAGAGAGAGACTGAAAGAGAGAGAGACTGAAAGAGAGAGACAGAACAAGAGAGACTGAAAGAGAGACAGACAGAGAGCGAGAGAGAGACTGGCAGAATAGAGAGACTGAAAGAGAGAGGGAAAGAGACTGAAAGAGAACGAGAGACTGAAGGAGTATGAGAGACTGAAAGAGAGACTGAGAGAGATAGAGAGCAAGAGAGAAACTGACAGAGCGAGACAGAGACTGAAAGAACAGAGAGAGGGAAAGAGAGAGAGACACAAAGACAGAGACAGCACCCTATCTGACCCATTGCTGTTTGTAGACCACCTCATTTGACCATTACTTTTTACAAGAGAGAAGAGAGAAGAGAATATTTTCAATCCAATTTTGTCTATTTTATTATAATTCAATTTTGTGAACATTTTGGACCAAATCACAAGAAAAATAATCTTAAAATATAATTTATAGAGACCCAAAAAATCCCACCTACGGCAAGCACTTGGCGACAGTGGCGAGGAAAAACTTCCTTTTAACAGGCAGAAACCTCGGGCAGAACCAGGCTTTCGGTGGGCAGCCATCTGCCGGATGCTGTTTGGGTTTAGAGAGAGAGAGAGAGAGAGAGAGAGAGAGAGAGAGAGAGAGAGAGAGAGAGAGAGATTTGACCCATTGACCCATTTGACCATTGTTTTTTTAGACCACCTCATTTGACCATTGTCTTTTTAGACCACCTTTTGACCATTAGACCACCTCATTTGACCATTACTTTTTACAAGAGAGAAGAGAGAAGAGAATATTTTCAATCCAATTTTGTCTATTTTATTATAATTCAATTTTGTGAACATTTTGGACCAAATCACAAGAAAAATAATCTTAAAATATAATTTATAGAGACCCAAAAAATCCCACCTACGGCAAGCACTTGGCGACAGTGGCGAGGAAAACTTCCTTTTAACAGGCAGAAACCTCGGGCAGAACCAGGCTTTCGGTGGGCAGCCATCTGCCGGATGCCGTTTGGGTTTTGAGAGAGAGAGAGAGAGAGAGAGAGAGAGAGAGAGAGAGAGAGAGAGAGAGATTTGACCCATTGACTGTTTGACCATTGTCATTTTTAGACCACCTCATTTGACCAATTTGACCATTGTTTGACCCACCTCATTTGACCAATTTGACCATTTGTTAATTTTTAGACCACCTCATTTGACCATTTTAGTCCATTTTGACAGACCACCTCATTTGACCATTGTTTTCAGACCACCTCATTTTTGTCAGACCACCTCATTTGACCCATTACTTTTTACAAGAGAGAAGAGAGAAGAGAATATTTTCAATCCAATTTTGTCTATTTTATTATAATTCAATTTTGTGAACATTTTGGACCAAATCACAAGAAAAATAATCTTAAAATATAATTTATAGAGACCCAAAAAATCCCACCTACGGCAAGCACTTGGCGACAGTGGCGAGGAAAAACTTCCTTTTAACAGGCAGAAACCTCGGGCAGAACCAGGCTTTCGGTGGGCAGCCATCTGCCGGATGCCGTTTGGGTTTTGAGAGAGAGAGAGAGAGAGAGAGAGAGAGAGAGAGAGAGAGAGAGAACCCCATTTGACCCATTGTTGTTTTCAGACCACCTCATTTGACCATTGTTGTTTTCAGACCACCTCATTTGACCATTTTGACCATTGTTTTCAGACCACCTCATTTGACCATTGTCATTTTCAGACCACCTCATTTGACCATTGTCCATTTTTTTCAGACCACCTCATTTGACCATTGTCATTTTTAGACCACCTCATTTGACCATTTCAGTTTCAGACCACCTCATTTGACCATTGTCATTTGACCATTGTCATTTTTAGACCACCTCATTTGACCATTGTCATTTTTAGACCACCTCATTTGACCATTGTGACCATTTTGACCATTTTGACCATTGTCGTTTTTGACCACCTCATTTGACCATTGTCAGTTTTCAGACCACCTCATTTGACCATTGTCATTTTTTTTTCAGACCACCTCATTTGACCATTGTCATTTTTAGACCACCTCATTTGACCATTGACCATTGTTTTTTCAGACCACCATTTTTATTTTTGACCATTGCTGTTTTCAGACCACCTCATTTGACCATTTTGACCATTGTCATTTTCAGACCACCTCATTTGACCATTTTGACCATTGTCATTTTCAGACCACCTCATTTGACCATTTTGACCATTGTCATTTTTAGACCACCTCATTTGACCATTTTGACCATTGTCATTTTTAGACCACCTCATTTGACCATTGTCATTGTTTTTAGACCACCTCATTTGACCATTGTCGTTTTTAGACCACCTCATTTGACCATTGTCGTTTCCAGACCACCTCAAAGACCATATCCTGGTCTTGACTTTATCCTCTTTGACACTTAGGTTCTGTTTATGTCAAGTGCACCACTTGGTTTTTATGTTTCCATTTTATCCTTTCCTTTGATCTTTCCTTTTGTTTGAATGTTTCCCACTCTCATTTTAGTTGTCATTTTTCCTTTCCTTTTCATTGGTCCGTTTAGACTTCATCCTTTGCTTTGACAGGTTTCCTTTGAGTTGTTTCCCACTCTCATTTGTCATCCCATTGTTCTTTCTTCTGGTCCTCCTAGTTGTTGCATATACTCCTCTTCTCACAGGTTTTTGAATGGCATCCTGATTTTAAACATCCAAGAGACATTTTTTTTCCTTTGTGCAAACTTGATTCCATCTGCAATGTACTTCTTCATGAACTTTCCACATTTCCACATGCATTTTTTTGGATGTCAAGACTCTCAATCCCATGCTGACTAGAGCAGTGTTTTTTGCAAAGAGATCCTGTGGCACGGAGAGTGTTGTTTGCAGAGAGACCACGCTGACTTGGGGAGTGCAGTTGCAGAGAGACCACCTGGCACGGAGAGCGCTGTTTGCAAAGAGATCCCCTGTCATGGGGAGGGCTGTTTGCAGAGGGATCACGCTGACTTGGGGTGTGCAGTTGCAGAGAGACCACCTGGCACGGGGAGTGCTGTTTGCAAAGAGATCCCCTTCATGGGGAGGGCTGTTTGCAAAGGGGGGACCACCTGGCACGGGAGTGCTGTTTGCAGAGGGATCACGCTGACTTGGGGTGTGCAGTTGCAGAGAGACCACCTGGCACGGGGAGTGCTGTTTGCAAAGAGATCCCCTATCATGGGGAGGGCTGTTTGCAGAGGGATCACGCTGACTTGGGGTGTGCAGTTGCAGAGAGACCACCTGGCACGGGGAGTGTTGTTTGCAAAGAGATCCCCTATCATGGGGAGGGCTGTTTGCAGACAGAGCACTGGCCGTTTGCAGAGAGAGAGCACCTGACAAAAGCACCAGCCATTTGCAGAGAGACCACCTGACGAGAGCACTGGCCGTTTGCAGAGAGAGAGCACCTGACAAAAGCACCAACCATTTGCAGAGAGACCACCTGACGACTGGCCGTTTGCAGAGAGAGAGCACCTGACAAAAGCACCAACCATTTGCAGAGAGACCACCTGACAAAAGCACCAACCATTTGCAGAGAGACCACCTGACGAGAGCACCGGCCGTTTGCAGAGAGAGAGCACCTGACAAAAGCACCAACCATTTGCAGAGAGAGCACCTGACAAAAGCACCAACCGTTTGCAGAAAGACCACCTGACAAGAGCAGCGTTGGCTGCAAAGAGAACACACTGACAAGAGCAGCGTTGGCTGCAAAGAGAACACACTGACGAGAGCACCGTCATTTGCAGAGAGACCACCTGACAAAAGCACCTTTGAGAAAGCACCTGACAAAAGCACCAGCCATTTGCAGTGAGACCACCAGACGAGAGCATTGCTGTTTGCAGAGAGACCACACTGAGGAGAGCAGTGTTGGCTGCAAAGAGAACACACTGAGGAGAGCAGTGTTGGCTGCAAAGAGACCACCTGACGAGAGCATCGTCATTTGCAGAGAGTCTGCCTGACAAGAGCATCACCGATTCCAGAGAGACTACCTGATTTAAGCATTCCGTTAGCCGACCTTAGTCTTTATAATATTAGAGAGACCCAATTCCCACCAAACTACTCCAGCATAGTTTAATGAAAATGGGTTTCAAGATACATATTGCTTCAGTTGAGCATGTTCTGTGTGTCCAGAGTTTCAGCATTTCCTTGCAAAGAAGGTGGTGTTCCGATGGTTGTCCAGAATTGCACATACAAGAACTTTATCCTCTGGGTTGCTGAATGTAGATAGTCATACTGCAACAACTGTTGCCATGTAGGTGCTATTTATGTCGTGCACCGCTTGGTTAGATGTTGCTTAATTTAACGCTTCATCGGTCTGTTTCCACTTCATCCTTTCCTTTGAATTTTCCTTTTGTTTGAATGTTTCCCGCTCTCATTTCATTTGTCATCCCATTGTTGTTTCCTTTTCATTGGTCCATTTAGACTTCATCTTTTGCTTTGACATATTTCCCACTCTCATGTCATCCCATTGTTCTTTCTTCCTGTCCTCCTAGGTGCAACCTTCAGTAAACATGTTGGGTGCTTCCTTTTACATGTGTTGCATATGCTCCTCTTCTTGATTCTTCTTTTTGATTTTAAACATCCAAGAGACATTTTTTTTCCTTTGTGCAAACTTGATTCCATCTGCAATGTACTTCTTCATGAACTTTCCACATGTGTGAATCCAATGGTTCAGGGCGTGACGACTATCAATCTCTCTCTCCGAGTTCTTCACTGTCCAGCCACACTAAACACATGTCCGACAGACGGACCAACAGCCCAACACAAAATTTCACCAGCAGACGGACAGCCCAGTCAACAACATGACCAATTCAAGGACTGACCAACAAACAAACCGACAAAAGCATCGACAAAGCAAACAACTTAGCAGCAGATGGGCCAACACCCTGGCCCTCAGACAAATGGCACTCACAGCCAACCAACATCAAAATTCACAATTGAAGAAAATTTTAAATAAAACAACACTTACTGTATGTAGATTTACCTGAGGATAAAAAAAACTGTTATAACACAGAGAGACAGACAGAATTAGACAGACAGAAATAACACTTGTGCTTGTAGATCATCCTGGGAAAAAAAAGCAAAAAGAAGCGATTGCACAAATGATGATACAAACATTTAAGATCAGCAAAATACTTAACTGAAAAAATTATTGTTAGAACAATACTGATACAAATGTTTTAGACAGACAAAAAACTCTTACAGCTAACCAAACTCAAAATGAACAATTGAAGAAAATAAGAAAATAACACTTACTGATCATAGATCTCTTTGAAGGAAATAACAGTTAGTACACCAATATTAACAGTTTTAGACAGACCAGAATAATACTTACGTTTGTAGAGCTCTCTGGGGGGAAAAAGGGGTTAATGCACAAATGTTGATAACATTTTATACATAACAAAATTATATGAACAACCCAAATCAAACTTTAATTAAAAAGAATTAAATATAAAATAAACTTGCAAACGAGCAGAAAGACCAACCAACAACTGGACTGACAGCCTGACCAACAACCAACTAACCGAGCATCAGACGGGCCAACCAACAACCTAGCCGACAGACGGACCGAAAGCCTGACCAACAACTTGACCAACTGAAGGGCTGACCAACAAACAGCCCGGCAAAAGCATTGGCAGAGCGAATAACCAAGCAGCAAACGGGCAACCACAGCCCCACAAGCAACCATTTTTTCTGAACCACAGAAAAAATGACAAACATCCTGACCTTCAGACCAATGAGACTCACAGCCAACCAAAACCAAAATAAAAAACGTAACACTTACTGTCTGTAGATCCACCTGAAGAAAAACCTTTTCTTTGTAGATCGTTCTGAAAAAAAGAAGTTATTACAAGCATCGAAAGGTTAGGGTTAGGGTTATTAGACAAATATCAATCCAACTGTTGTGGACAGACTGAAATAACACTGTTTTGAGATTGTCCTGGAAACAAACAAAAAAACATTCAAACATTTTAGGCAGATTAAATAACACTCAGTCAAATAAAATCAAACATCAGACCTAAAGAAAAGGCAAATGACATTGTTCAAACATTTGAACAGACAAATATACAGGAAAAAAACAACATTAAAAAAAATGAAGCATTGAAGGGTTCAGGTTAGGGTTAAGTTAGGTTAGTACACAAATATAAATCCAACAGTTGTAGACAGACCAAACTAACACTGTTTCTCAATCGCCCTGAAAAAAAGAACAATTATTGCAACAATATTGATTGAAATGTTTTAGTCAGAGTCAAACAAAATCAAACCTAAAGACCTAATGAAAATGCAAATGACATTGCATTTTGACATATTTGAACAGATAGAAATTTGTAGAAAAAAAACATCATTAAAAGAAAAAGGTTAAGGTTAGGGTTATTACATCAATATTAATTCAACTGTTATAGACAGACCAAAACAGTTACAAAACAAAAGAAGATAAACCTTAACACTTAGTGTCTGTAGGTCGACCTGAGAAAAAGAACAGTTATTACAACAATAGTGAATCAAACATTTTAGGCAGACTCAAATGACACTCAGAGTCAAACAAAAATCAAACATCAGACCTAAAGAAAAGGCAAATGACACTGTTCAAATATTTGAACAGAGACAAATATACAGGAAAAAAAACAACATTAAAAAACTGAAGCATTGAAAGGTTAACGTTAGGGTTAGGGTTAGGGTTATTAGACAAATATAAATCCAACAGTTATAGACAGACCAAAATAACATTGTATTTCTCAATCGGCCTGAAAAAAAAGAGCAATTCATGCAACAAATGACATTGCATGTTGACATATTTGAACAGACAGAAATATGTAGGAAAAAAAAACATCATTAAAAGAAAAAGGTTAAGGTTAGGGTTATTACATCAATATTAATTCAACTGTTGTAGACAGACCAAAACAACAATTACAAAATAAACCTTAAAACTTACTGTCTGTAGGTCAACCTGAAAAAACAAAGTTTTAGACAGACAGAAATAACAGTCAAAAGCAAACTTCAGGATAAAAAAAATAGATATATTGGTTAAGGGAGACAAAATAGCAGACAGACAAATAAACAGACCACCCAACCACAGGGTGACAGCCCAGCCAACAACTTGACTGACAGATGGGGTCGACAGGCCAACCAACAACCTGACCGACAAAACTAAACCTAAACTAATAACCTAGCAGCCAACAGACCCGACTGATAACCTGACCGACAGAGGGAACGACCAACAACCGGACCGAAAGAGGGAACGAGCAACACCCGGACTGACCGACACAAACATTGAGCCCAACTAATTAGAGGTAGGTAGGTAGAAAGATGGACATCCAGAAAGGAGAGGGTCCAAACTGCACATCCTGTTGATTGATCAACCTGAAAAAAAGAGAAGAGAATTGCAGCAATACTGATTCAAACTTTTAAGACAGAAGCAGATACATCATTATTACATTGGTATGTAGCTGGGTTGACAGATGAACAGATAAAAAAAAAAAAATACACTTACTATTTGTTGATCTCCTTGAACAATGAACAGCTATTGCACCAGTAAGTGTCCAACCTGGAGGGATTGATAAATAGAAACTATACTTACTGTTTGTAGGTCATGGTACACAGGTTGATAGACATAGATGGACAGATGTTTTGATCAATGCATTGTAACATAAAGTACAAAAATAGCATCAATGTTGATTCAAGGCTGGCAACATGACATAACCCACATTGCTAAATTGTCAGAGACAAACACCCTCACAAACTTCCCCTCCTTTCATTCACACACAACTGCTTGTTGAATTACATGGGACAGCGGCTTTCTGTTATCTGCTGCATGACTCCATGAAATGGGAGTTTCACTATCCCTTAAAAGTTACTCCCTGGACAGCAGTGCATTGGTTCAATGCTGCACAAGTTGGCGGGACAAACATTTCTCCAGCCAATAAAACCAATACAAACTTTTTGAACAATAGGACAGATAAGAAAGAAAGAAACAGAAAGATACAGACATTTTAATAAAGACATGTAGTGGCCAATCCATAGGCCTGTAAATAAGGGGAGGAAAATCAAAGCAAAACATCTTATGCTTCAACAGGGACATACTTTCTATATGCCATACATCCTCGCTATCATATGCATGATTAGATGACACAAATATAGACCCCCAAATAACATTGCAGACACACCATACAATCTTCTACTATCTGCTAGTTGAAAACATGGGACAGCTGCCTTGAGAATTTCATTTCCCTCCAGAAGCTACTTCCTAGAAAGCCATATATTGGTTCAATGCTGCACAAGTAGGCGGGACTAACATCTCCAGCCAAAAAAATTTTGAACAATACCCTGGTGTTCCCATTGGTTGACTTACATGCTCCACCTTTAAATCTTTTTTCGACAGGAAGTGCCTCACATGAAGTGAAGATATTCTTTATACAGGCCATTGAGCAATACAAATATACCATCATTGTTCATTCAAAGCTGCCAAAAAACCTGACATAACCCACATTGTTAGAGTATCGGAGACAAATAGAAAAGGATAAAGACAGTTAAGACATGTAGTGGCCACGCCATAGGCCTGTAAATAAGGGGATCAAAATACAAGCAAAATATCTCATGCATCAAAGAGACAGTTTTCATATGTCATACATACAGATGTAAATCTTCCCCATCATATTCATAACCAGATGACACAAATATAGGCCCCAAAATAACATTGCAGCGGCAACAGTCAAGGCCAAGTCATGGCAAGGCAGTCAGCACAACACAAACACCATACAACAAGGCCAAAAGCCTACCAACAGGGCCAACAGGGCCAGAGGCCTGCCAACAGGGCCAGAGGCCTACCAACAGGGCCAGAGGCCTGCCAACAAGGCCAGAGGCCTGCCAACAGGGCCAGAGGCCTGCCAACAGGGCCAAAGGCCTACCAACAGGGCCAAAGGCCTACTAACAAGAACAAGCACAGGCAGCCAACACAACACAGACAACACACTATACAAACTACAAAAAGAAACTGCATAAAGAATGACTTGTGCTTAGTCTCTGTACTTACCCATGCAGCAATCTTTATGAAGATGTCTGCTCTCTGCTGGTGGAAAATGGAGGACAGCTGCCTTACTTTCTTTGCTGCAGGACCCCATTTTCCCTCCAGAAGTTGCTTCCTGGAAAGCAGTGTATTGATTAAATGCTGCACAAGTAGGCGGGACTAACATCTCCAGCCAATAAAATCATCACAAACATTTTGAACAAAATCCCAGTATTCTCATTGGTTGACTTTATACAGGTCATTGAGCAATACAAATACACCATTAATGTTCATTCAAAGCTGCCAAAAAACATGACATAACCCACATTCTAAAAGAATCAGAGACATATAGAAAATTACAAAGTACAGTTAAGACATGTAGTGGCCAAGCCATAGGCCTGTACATAACAGGAGGAAAATCCAAGCAAAACATCCTATGCTTCAAAATGACATACTGTCTATATGTCATACATACAGATGTAAATCTTCCCCATCATATTCATAATCAGATGACACAAATATAGGCCCCAAAATAACATTGCAGCGACAACAGTCAAGGCCAAGTCATGGCAAGGCAGTCAGCACAACACAAACACCATACAACAAGGCCAAAAGCCTACCAACAAGGCCAAAGGCCTACCAACAAGGCCAAAGGCCTGCCAACAAGAACAAGCACAGGCAGCCAACACAACACAGACAACACACCATACAAACCACAAAAAGAACAATTTGCTTTCACTGTCTTTACTTACTCATGCACCAATCTCCATGAAGATGTCTGTTCTCTGCTGGTTGAAAGTAAAGGACAGCTGCCTGCTGCATGGCTCCATTTCCCCACCAGAAGTTACTTCCTGGAGAGCAGTGTATTGGTTAAATGCTGCACAAGTAGGCGGGACTAACATCTCCAGCCAATGAAACCATCACAAACATTTTGAACAAAATCCCAGTGTTCTCATTGGCTGACTTACATGCCCCACCTTTAAATCCTGTTTCAACCAGAAGTGCTTCACATTAAGGAAGTAAAATATATGATATATATATATATATTATACAGGCCATAAGCTAAGGGATCCTCATTTTCAGTACAGTTGCATGCCCTCCTTAGGAGAAAGTTTAAAAACAAAAGCAGAGAAAAGCCCAGATTCAGAAAGCACACAGTAAATGTCCCAAATAAGGAGAGTGCTGTAAACCTGGCTGAGTTAAAGAAGCAGCCAGGTACAATTGATAGAGCTGCTGTCTGCTGTTTGAAAATGATGATTATATAAATCTGTAGAGCTCTTATATTCCTGAATCCTTTTGTATTCTAACCTTATGGCATATCTTGTTTTGTAAACCTCAGGAAATGAATTAATGTTGCTACTGATACAGAATCATATCTCCTTCATGCATGCCGCTTCTGAATGATAATAATAAAATTCGTTATGTTTTTAGAATTAGCCCCAGAAGGGTACGTCCTTTTTTCTGACATTGCTTTGATTGGAGTTACTCGCGAGTTGGATGCGTGGTGCGCGCTGCACGGCAGGGGGCGCACGTTACGGTGCAGCGGAGTTTTCACATTTAAAGAGAGGCAATAAGAATCACTAGACCTACATCAACAGCACCATATAAAATTGTGTTTTAGTACAATAGTATAATTTTGATCGTATATAAATCGCCACTCATGCGTGCAAAAAATCATTTTTTTTCTTAATTGCTCTTGGGGGCCCCCTAGTGGCCGCGGGACCCTAAGCAGGCGCTCAGTTCGCTTATGCCTTGCTCTGCTGACCGACCTTGCCATCCATAAAGCCGGGCTGCTAGAGTGCATTGAAAACTCAAGCTTCAACTCTCACTATTTTCACATCAATTACAGACATGATCTGACTTTTGGGAAAGCAAGACAAATGGACGGAGCTAAAATTTATTTAACAGCAACTACTGCGCGATTGTCTCGTCTGTCATCTGGACGTAAGAGACCAGCTATAGGAGCTAAATTGCAAATTGAAGAAGGGTAATGGCTTTCATTAACTGAGGATTGAAGGTATGTGTAGTGGTGTCATCAAAGCTTGTATCGCCTCAGCATTAGCAGACAGGAAGATGCTCATGTTAATGCACAAATCCAGGATGTCGGGCTCATCATAAAGAAGTGATATGTTGAGAGATGTCTGACATTACCTCTGGGTTGTTTGTGCATTACATTACATCCTGGGAGATTTACAGCACTCAGATTGAAGGGCAGCTTTATGCTATAAGACCATGTATTATTGAGGGTTGTTTGTGCTTCTGAAGACGTCTCAAAGCGGGGAAGAGCTCAGCTTTTAACACAGCAGCAGTGATCTAAGAGGTCAGAGGTCATCCGGACTTCATTCCTCTGGTCCTGCAGCAGACAAAAGCCTCTGTGTTTCATGACACAATGGACTTCTTAAGAGGAGTAGGCGGCGTCTGCTCTCAGAGAAAACACAGAGTAAGTGACTTGATGAGGAGGAGCGCTGTCTGTGATTAAAATGCAGTTTAATTAATAAGAAATTAAGGACTTTTCAGGCCTGAATTATTGCTGTTGACTCTGTTCTTATCTTAACTTTTCATCTAGCTGCCAGGGTTAGGTTTGTTTGGTGAAGCTTTAAATGCAGACTAATAAATTATCTGAGGTTAGCGACTCCTTCTGGGAACACTCAACCTCCCCGTCCTCACTGTCACATATATCATAATTTTCATGATTCAGTGTTTGTTTTCTGATGAAGTGCTTTTTACATTTTCATGATAACTACTTTACTTCAGCCTCTATGAGCAATCTATACTGCAACCAGTGATTTGCAGGAATGCATTGTTTTCCACTGCTTATATGTGAAGCTGGAAAGAGCAATAACAAAGTAATGGAATACTAATACGTAGTAACACTGTGTAAAAAGTGCATACTTTCAAATAAAGATCCTGACTTAAATGTGTGGCACCAAAAGTAAATGAATTCTCCAGAATGCCCTCCTTCAGAATTGTGTATTATTACATGTTTGAACTACTGAATAATGGAAAGCATTGCATTATACAAACTGGTTGTATCCTATGTTTTTGTGTATAAAATCTTTATCTGTAACCAGCAGCTACATCTATAGTCAAATAAATGTATTGGAATCCAAGCTCAATCCTTCTATGATCTGTTTCTACCTAAATAATAATTGTCGATTGTCTCATTATAATACAAATACATTGATACTTGGTCTTTAACCAAAGGGCAAATAGGAAAAGATAACACTCAAGTGAAGTACCCGAAATTTGTACACTTAAGTACAATACTTGAGTAAATGTACTTAGTTGCATTTCACCACACTAGACTTTTTAGAAGAACATCTATGAAATCAAGTGGAGTGAAACTGTATTTTAATACCAGCGACCCCAGCAGAAGACATCTAATTCATTCTTCTACAGTTTTCAACAACTCATCAACTCATGAACATCCTTACTCTTACTACTGAACAGCTTTTACGGTAGAGCTGCTCAGCATCATCATCAGGAGAAAGACCACAATCTGAAGATGGATCACACAACAAAAAATGATTGGTGAGTGATTTATCTAGTGTTCCTGTTGAGGGTTCATTAGGTGCCTAATGCACATCTAATCTGATTCTAGTTTTACTCATTAAAAGCACAAACAGTAGTGATTCCTTCTTGCAAAAACAGACCTTGATTGAAGTTGAGCCTCATCCTGGGATAAAACCAATAATAACCTTGTTAAGAGATGCATATTATCCATGAAAAACCCAACCACTCATCAGGTGCTGCATTAGGTGTAATGTGATTGTAACTGGATCTGAGTATGTTATTTAAAAGTTTCCTGCTGAGCCTGCAAATTCTGCACTGCTCGAACACTCATTTTAATTTGGAGAACATTCATTTATTGATCACTGTGGTGAAAAGAAAAAAACGTCATGACATTTTAAGAATATAAAATGCTAAAGTTCTTAAAACAAAATTACAAGAAGAAAAGTGCATGTTAAGAATTTTAATAAATGTGGTCAAATATGGATTTTATGTTTGGATTGCAAAAATGTATTAATGTCTATACAAATATATGTGAATAAGTGTAAGGTTTTTTATTGTAAATCAATATGTATTTAAGTGCTGTGAAAAAACCATTTGTCCCCTTTTTGTTTCCAGACTTTATAGTGGATCATGTCAATTCCTTTGTGTATATAGTACAGACAAAAAATGTACCTAAGTGTCTTAAGTCTTTTTATTATAGATGCATTAATATAGACAATAAGCAGTAATTTATTGTGGGACTAATTCATATAGTACTGGTGAGATTTTTTAATGCAATCTGCTAACTTACTACTAATTACAACAGTGATATAAATGAAATGGGGGAAAACTACAATATCCATCCATTATCTGTACGCCGCTTAATCCTCTGCAGGGTCGCGTATCCTAAGTCAGGGCCACACACAAGACAAACAAACACACACACTCACATTCACACCTACGGACAAATTAACCTCAGCATGGTGAGGAAGCTCACTGTGGGAGGAAGCCGGAGTACCCGGTGAGAACCCACACTGCACAGGGAGAACATGCAAACTCCACACAGAAAGATCCCAAGCCGGGACACGAACCAGGGATCTTCTAGCTGTGAGGCACCAGTGCTAACCACTGCGCCACCGTGCAGGGTTTAAAGGTGGATCTTTAAAATGTACTACAAGTGGGGGAAAGGGGGAAAAACTCATGTAAAGTACCAAAGTTCAAAACAGTTACTTGAGTGTTACAATCCACATCTGGCCTCACACTTCACATGAATACTTTTAATAAGAATAATTTTTTCTTATCTGCTCATACTAACAATAGATCAGTTACAGCAGTCTGAAATTTATTTCTCCTTTATTTTTTATTATTTAGTTAGTGCGAAAATGCATTTACAGATCCATGAGAAATCTATTATACACAACAAATGACACTCTTCTGCTGTATTTGATGCTTTTTTTTTTAACTTTCTATTTATTTTCATCATGTCCCTGCTTTAGTTACAAGTCTGTGGTTCATATGTGTGTATTGTGTATTTATTTTGGCAACTGTTATTCTCCTGTTCTGTCAATGGTGGAAAGCAAATTTAATGATGCTGACTTAATATTAATTTGTAGCTATTTTGATAATTGTTTGAGTCATTTTTGATGCAGAAACATTTCAGTGTTCCAAGTGGTGCTGGTCAATGGAGGGTGTCGTGACAGCAGGTGCCGGCAGGGGGCGCGCTGTGACTGTGTGTGCAGTCTGATGAAGAAGCAGATCCAACATGGCGCCTTCAGCTGTATCGCTACTGTTTTGTTTAGCTTCATTTTCAATTCAAAGCAGCTCCTCCAGGCTTTTAAATGAACCCTGTTACAAGCCGATCAGAGACGGAAGACCCGATTCAGTCAAGTAAGTGACACAGTCTAATGATTTCGGCTCATTTTTAACATCAGAGTGAAAAAAATCTTAATTACTTCTTTAGTTAGTCGAGATTTGGTGAGTTGACGTTAAACTCTTAAATTCAATGTTTGGCTACTTTGGGCATTTAAACCTTTATCTATGTTTCTTACAACATATTTGAAAGTACATAAGAACCGTATTAATATAAGTGTTCACAGGCTTATATATTATTCAGCTGTGAGTTTTTAGTAATAAAATATTGTTTAGCAATTAGCATAGTAGTAACAGAGTAGTAATATAACGTTATAAGGCCAGACGCTAATGCTAACTTATTTATATATTAACTCATAAAATCACGTCAATATAAGAATCGACATGTGAGTTTCTGGGTTCATTAACTTTTTCTACTTTGCTACTTTTACCATATTGTCATGTGTGTGTCTTGTGTTTTTGTGACATGTGGAGACAAAAATATGAGCTCTAGTATTTTATCATTAGAAATCACAGCACAGTATTTAATGTCTGAAATGGCTCCAAGTTCTCCATTGAACAATCATTAGTCCTTCTTAATAAAATTGCCAGAAGGGGTTTCACACAATTACAATATTATAGGGATTATTACAGGATTTATTAATTCATGGAGGCAAAAAGTGAAGCAGTTTTTCATGCCTTATCTGAATGACTTGCTTAATGTGTAAAGCAATTATATTGATCAAACATCCTTAAGACAATCTGACACAGTGACAATTAATTTTACTTATTAAAACAAACTAATTGGATTAAATATACTTAATGACTTTTTGCTTTTTCAAATTGACTTTTCAGTGATATTATGTGTTTCAGTATAATATCACAGATGTGCTGTATGTTTATAACAAGATTACTATGGTTCTTCCATAAGAGGGATGACTCTAATTTCTCTTGATAATATTAACAATCACAGCTACTAATGAGCCACATCCTTTTCTTATTTTAGGACGCGGGCTCGCCCACATGAGTATGTGAAGGTGTCGGACCTTCCTCTGTCCTGGGACTGGAGGAACATCAAGGGGAAGAATTATGTGAGCGTCACACGGAACCAGCACATCCCCCAGTACTGTGGGTCCTGCTGGGCCATGGGAGCCACCAGTGCACTGGCTGGTAATGATGACAACAGAGGGCAGGAGGAAACAGGAAATGAACAGAGGGATGGATAGAAGATGGGATTGATGTTAAATATGTCATGTACCATATCTATAATACTATATGTATTTAAAATATATTCAGAATCTATAATATAGATCTTATATTGTGCAGTTTTTATTGACTTCACAGTATCATATTAGTGAAGCAGCAGTGGTAGAGTGAACGTTGAGAATAGCGTCCACCCTGCAGGCAAAAGACTGCGATCACCTGAGGAGATTTTACAGTTTCAACATAGTAATATTTGTTATTGTTGTTCTTTCCTCCAAGACCGTATCAACATCAAGCGTGGAGGAGCGTGGCCATTGGCCTACCTGTCAGTCCAGAATGTGATAGACTGTGGGGGGGCGGGCTCTTGTTATGGAGGAGATCACCTGAGAGTCTACGCCTACGCACACAAGAGGGGCATTCCTGATGAGACCTGCAACAACTACCAGGCCAAAAACCAAAGTAAAAAAATACACAATAATAAAAACACAACTTTTTTGACTCTGATCACTCTGCTGGTTGTTAAATTTACACTATATAGCTAAACTGCCAGAAGACGCCACCGTGCAGCCCGTTTTAACATGCCAAAATGCAAAAAAATGAAGTCCATAAAGAAGTGGTTTTCACAGTTTGGTGGGGAAACGTGACTGGTCTGCACAGATCTCTGACCTCAACCCCATCCAACACCTTCAGGATGAACTAGAAGGTTGACTGTCCGCCAGGCCTTATCAATAACATTAGTGCTTGACCTCACTAATGCTCTTGCGTCTAAATGGGAGCAAAGCTATTAATGCTGCTATGAAGTCTGTTTGACAGATAGATGGATGGCTATATATACTTTATTCATCCCAAACTGGGAATTTTACATTACAGTGTAAGAGTACACTGATGTTTTAAAATTGAATTTAATGTAAATCCCTGTAAATCATTATAAATAATTGTCTCCATTTGTTTCAGAGTGTGAGCAGTTTAATCAATGTGGCACATGCTCCTTCTTTGAGTCATGTGCTGTTGTGAAGAACTACACTGTGTGGAAAGTGGGCGATTACGGAGAAGTCTCCGGGAGAGACGAGATGAAAGCTGAAATTTGAACCAACGGGCCCATCAGGTAGAGTAAGTCATTCTCCCCATTCATTTCTAATTTTCCATCCACCTACACCCTCTGTGTGAAGTAAGAGATTCAGCCTAAACTTCCACAGAGCCATTCTTAATCATAGTGAAGTTTTTATAAGTAGATACATATTTAATCATTCTTAAAACCTTTGAGAAACTTAACAGCACTAAGTGTAATTTTATTTCACTCAGATAAATCTTAAAACACAGTAAATTATATGAATTCAAAGCTTTAGAGTATTGATCTTATATCTTACATACAGACTTAACAATTTAGTCATGTTCTTCTCCTTATTCTGTCCTTTTATAGTTTTAATGTCTCACATCAGCTGTTATTCTCGAAGTGAAGTTCTGGCTTTGACAGCTTTTATATTGTGCTTAAATTAATCCCATGCAGTATTAACAAGGTCTTAAAAAGTCTTCATGGTGCTTTTTTAATACCTGCAGATGCGCTGGATCAAACTCTTCAAAAACTTTCTCATCAGTTGTCATTTGAAATGTATGGACCCAAAAACTGTTAATGGGATTGTGACATGAAGAATTTGAAAGTCTGCAGCTGTAAATCTCCCTTTGTAAACGTGTGAAGAAATCTTAAAAAAATAGCTGCATGTGAAATTAAAGTTTAGGAGTTACAAAAATGTTTAGTTGAGAAAGAAACTGAGAATTTGTGAAACTGTTAGATATATTTATATCAGTGGTGAAGTTATACAAAGACCCTACGAGAGAAAAGCTGCTTTTATGAACATCTGCCTGGAGATTCAGAGCAGAAAACTGTGCGTGAAACTGAAAGATAAGAGATAAGATATACTCTTATTTGTCCCACAGTGGGGAAATTCTCAAGTTTACAAAATTACAAGTTATAAGTACAATGTTTGGCCTTGCTTTTACACCTGAAAAAAATCAAAAAAATTTGACCCTTATTTGAGCCAAAGAAATTCTCTTTCTATGATTCATGACTCAATTTTTACGATTCAAGATTTTGCCGCAGCTGACTGAAAGACTCTTCACTCTGTCTTTCAGTTGTGCCCTCATGGCCACCAACAGCCTGGAGGAATACTCCGGAGGGATCTTCTCAGAGTTTCACCCCCTCTCTTTGCCAAATCACATTGTGTCAGTGGCTGGTTGGGGAGTGGCGGAGGACGGGACTGAGTACTGGATCGTCAGGAACTCCTGGGGAGAGTTCTGGGTTGGTCTCCTTTTGTCTGTAACCTGTAACACACCCTGTCAGCTCAGCCTGCTCTCAGTGTGACACAGCTCGGCTCTGTAGCTGAAACGTACACACTTCACTGCTATGAATTCACTCTCTAAACTAGAAAAGTTTCATGGAAGAATAGACGGGGTTTTTAAGACATTTCACTGATGTTGGTTTCTTGCAGGCAGAATAAATAATACTTGTTGTTTTGTTTTCAGGGAGAACACGGCTGGGCAAGAATAGTCACCAGTGGCTATAAAGGAGGAAGAGGCAACTGGTTCAACCTGGGTATTGAGAAAAACTGTGCATATGGAGACCCAATTGTGACATAGCTGCCTCATTAAACTGATAGAAAGACTGTTGTTTGTCATGGCTGTTTTTTTTTAAATAACTGTTGATCATGTTGAGAAATTTAAGGAACAGTTTCAGAATTCATAGAAACACACATGTAAAACCTTGTTAATACATGTTTTGTTGAACTAAGTAAACACAATTTTAGAGCTTTTTGGAGCTGTTTAAGCATTTACAAGCTCAACCAAATTCAGATGCTGAATTTAAATATTCTAACACAGAATCAGTAAATAATTTCTCATCAGACCTGAAAATGCAAACAGAACAGAAAACCTGTTTCTGAATTCAGTCATAAGCTCAAAATAATTCACGATCAGAAAAACAAACAGCAAAAAGTGCAGATTCTTTACTTCAGATCCATTATCACACATTTCAAAGGAAACTTTATTCTTTCAAAGGACAAGCGAGCTGAGTCACTCATTTGAATTCACCTGTGGTAAAACAGCGTTGGCAGAGCTCAGGAAAAGGGAGCTTGCAGTTACATTTTTCTTCTGACACGCTGCATAACATCTGCACGGCCTAACAACAGCTTCTAATGAGTGTCTGGAGGCTGACCAGTCAGACTAATTTAACATGAATTAAATCTGGTCGGATCGGTATCACGGAGAAGCAGCACATACTGTTACCACCTCCCTGTAACACAAGCTGGGTGTTGTTTTTCTTAACATGCAAACGTGTCTCACATGGAAATGTCTTCTGCGTTGCCTTCATTTGTTAGGTTAATGAGTGCATGAATCAGTGTCTCCTGCAGATTGGAAGAAAAGAGGCCCATTAAGGACACCATGGTTGTGTCCTCTGCTGCATTTCTGATGGAAATGTGGGGCTTTAGCAGGAGGACTTTACATCCTACATATAAAAACTTCCACTTGTTTCTCCATAGACTAATTCTATTAGTTTTTAGACTCAGCTGTTAAATTATATTGCTCAGAACTTTTATATCTCAACATGAATATCTGTTCCAAAGCCTCCTCCACAATGTCAGGAATAACATTCTGGTGCGGAAAATCTTGATTTGTTTATTTTTTAGCTAATATTTGATAAGAGTTCAAACTGGTGACGATTGTAGACTGTAGACTTTTTCCTATTTGTGAACAAATGTTATGAAAAAAAGCCAAAGCCAACGATTAAGTGATCTGAGTATCTTTTATGTTTCTTCTTTGTCATAAACACACACTCCAGTTTATTTTGACTCAGTCTCATATACAGCATCCTGCTGCTGTAAATACGAACTCAATCACCAAATGTGTGTCATGTGTGTAATGCAGTGTTAATTCTTTTTTGAGTTATAACATTTAAAGATTTTTTTTCAAGGTTATCATCTACATTAATGCCTGTTATGCTGGAGAACGGGGTGAGCGATGAGCAACAATCTGTACTATGAATACATTTATTGCACATATTTGATTGCCTCTGAACTCCCACAGGAATTAATGTACTTAGGAGTCAGTGTGCAGGCGTTGCCCTTTTCAGTAGCCTTGCATCTGCAATACATGTGATATGCATACAATTGCATATAATTACAGTCCTTCTAAATCAAAAGTTATGATAAACATAATTAAAATGCTAAATTTCCTTCGCTATAGACAAAAGGGTATTTTGGTAGAGCTTTTGCATCACAAATGAAAGTGGGCAGTTACTGAAAACAGGGCCACGACCTTTTAATTTATTTCTCAACATAAAGTCTAAATGGTGCTTCAAAGCCTCCACATTGTCAGGAAAAAACTGGTATCAGCCTAATTATTGTGCAACTTTCAACTCGATTTGAAGCCTCCTCAAGGTTGTCGAACCCCCACAGTAAACCTACTGAGGACATGACCTCAGTGGCCCAAGCGGCCTTGAAGACGCTGACTGTGAATGAAAGGAAGATTTGTAGTATAAAAGAGTGTGAATTGTGTGATTTGGTTTACATGAGAAATTTTGACTCGTTGGTGTGGGTTTGTTGGTGTTAGTGAATCTCTCAATGCTTTCTCCTTGAGAGTGAAAGGTGAAGAGTTCAACAGAGCAGCTTTGTTATTCAGTGTCAGGGTTTAAAACGAAGTTATACATTTGAAGGGCCGTCACAATTCGAGGCGATTTAATTCTCCTCGTGTCCTGACAGCTGTGAGCGGAGCGAAGCCATACTGCACATCTGGACGGGGAGCAGCGATTCGAGCCTCCACCCTTTTGGTGTCAGGAGACAGAAGTGCTCATTCATGCTCCCAAACACATCATAAGTCTGAAAACTGAGATTCCCCTTTGTTTCCCTCTGTGGAGATGCTGCTGCTGCTCGACTTCTCAACTCTGCAGCTTCCTCTTTCTGCACGAGTCAAAACTTGCACCAAACTGCTGCTGCTGCTGGGGTGAATGTGTGAGGGTCAGAGTGGAGACAGGTCAGGAGTGAAGGGGTGTTGAATATCTTCTGTTTGTATGTCCGAGGCATGCACTCCGACTGGTTCAGCAGGTAACTGCGCTTCTATAAAGGTCATAATTAGACCAGTTTCACAGCAGTTTCCTGTGTGAGTCAAAGTCGTTACCGGTTCTACTTTCAGAGCTGACAGAGCTGCACATACAAGAAGTCTGCTGGTGATTAGATTTCTGCTCTTAATCTCTTAATCTCATTTGTCCCATAGTTGTTGGCTCCTTTCCTTCTCTTTGTACGTGTGTGGACAGAAGCCAGGTTTTCTCATCACTGATCACACGAGCATTTATCAATAGTTTAACAGATTACAGATTGATCACTTGGCTTTTTTTAGAATAACTTTAAATCCCAGTGTTTCATCCCCCCCCTCCCCTCCCCTCCCCCCACACTTGTCCTCTCACACACTAATACACACAAACACAAACAGTCAAGTTAGCAGGAGTTAACATCAGCAACACAGGAAGTGAAGTCAGTTTGCTTTTAAACTGAGTTGAACAAAAAATGAAAGTCACATGAGTGTAAATTAATTGAATTAAAGTTTGTATGATTTCCAAAAACAAACCCTATAGACAATTTTTCCTTCTGAGCCACAGTCAATGTTGGAAAGTACATGTACACAAATACTGCTCTTAAACCCAAATTTGAGGTACTACCTTACACATTGACTTTATACAACTCAGATGGACACACTACACTTTTTAATCTACTTTATTAATTTGTCCAACTACTTAAGTGCTTTGATTATAATACATTATTGGATTTTTATTAGGCTGCTCATATATTATGCAAAAGCAGCTTTTATTGTTGTAAATGGTTGACAATCCATTTTTAGAATAAACTCACATGTGTGTAAAATCTTGATCATCAATATAAGCAACTGTCATTCAACATTCATGATGGTTTCAAAGTGTTGCTGCACATTGTTTTGTCTCATTGTGTCTGATTATGCAGTAAAAAGTTCAATATTTCCCTCTGAAATTTAGCGCAGAATTTAGCACAAGGTATAAATACTCAGGTACAAGTACAAGTATGATAAAGTTGTACTTAAGTAGAGCATTTGAGCTACTTGTTCTTTTCACTTCTCATTACCTGACACGTTTATTCTCAGAATTTTAGCTCCACTTCATTAATTTGTCCAACTACTTAAGTGCTTTTGATTATAATACATGATTGGATGATGATGCTGCTCATATATTATGCAAAAGCAGCTTTTATTGTTGTAGATGGTTGACAATCCATTTTTAATAAACTCACATGTGTAAAATCTTGATGTGTTGCTGCGCATTGATTTATTTTGAGTGATTTAGAGAAAAAAGTACAATCTTTCCTCTGACATTTAATGTAGAAATCAGATAAGAATGAAATGCTCAGGTAAAGTACAAGTAGTTTAAACTTGTATTTGATGTACTTGGTCTTTCATTTCTCACTACATTACACATTTACTTTATGCAAACTAGAACAGCTGCACATTGTTTTGTCTTATTTTGAGTGTTTATGGAGTAAAAGTACAATAATTCCCTCTAAAAAAATGAGTTGAGACATTAACACAAGATTTAAAATACTGAGGTACAAGTACGGTAAAAGTGTACTTTGGTGCAGTATTTGAGGTATTTGTTCTTACTACATTACACATTTATTTTACTTATAAACAAGAACAGTAAAAGCGGCTTTTATTGTTGTAGATGGTTCAATTTTTAATCAACTCACATGCAAAATCTTCATGTGTTGCTGCACATTGTTTTGTCTTATTTTGAGTGATTTAGTAAAAAAGTACAGTCCAATGTAGAAATTAGATAAGAGATAAATCTTCGGCTAAAGTAAAAGCAACATAAACTTGTGCTTGATTGCAGTATTTGAGCAAAATACCATTTCACCAGTAGACCCGACCTTTATTGTGAAGGATTACTCTTTTATTTTGAAAAGCGGTCCCTGTAAATGACTCCAGCTTGGCGGTGACTGTGAGCAGCTGAGATTGGAAGCAGCAGTGATGTGAGTCTGCGGCTCTCTCCACCATCACAGGACACTTTGTAAGCCCTCCGCACCTCACCTGTGTCTCACCTGGATCACCCGTCCCCCGCCATGAGGAGCCCGGTGCGGCTGCAGCCCTGATCGGTCCGGGGCTCCTGAGGGGGGGAAGATGCCTCATGGACCCCTCCATCAGTGGCATCCAGAGCGCAGCAGCCTAACAGAGACATGCCGAGGTTCAGCGTCCGCTGGCTGGTGGCCCTGCTGCTGATCCTCGTGGTCGGCGGCTCTTTCCTCTTCTGCGAGTATCTCATCTACTTCCCCACCATCCTCAAGTGCTCGTGGCCGAGGAGCGGCGGCCCCGCGCGGGGCGGGGAGGGCAGCGACGGCCGGCCGCCGGACTCCCCGGTCCGCGCCATGGTGCTGTCGGACACCCACCTGCTCGGAGCCGTGGGGGGACACTGGTTCGACAAGCTGAGGAGGTAAATGTTGTTCATGCATTTTGCGGGAGTGCACCCCCCCCCCTCCCTCCGCTGTGCATCAGCCCGAGCTGCCGCTTCTGCAGCTTTTTTGGAGACAATAACACATAACGCGTCCTTGTTGTCTCCAAATGCGCGCAGGGAATGGCAGATGGAGAGGGCTTTCCAGACGGCTCTGTGGCTGCTCAGGCCGGAGGTGGTCTTTATTCTAGGGGACATCTTCGACGAAGGCAAGTGGAGCTCGCAGAAGGTAACCCCCCCTCCCCTCCCCCCATTTTTTTTATTTTCTCACCCCTGCATGCTTTGTCTGCACAGTCCTCATAATGATGCTGATGGTGGTGGAGAGTGTGAGGATGCAGAGCAGCAGCATCTGGTCCCATCCAGGCCTGAGAGGCTGCAGGGGTTTTGGGAGGAAAACACCAACAATAACAGTCAGAGCTGCAGCCTCTCTCTCATCCAAAAAAAAAAAAAAATCTCACACATCTATTACTGGAGATCAAGTCACAGAGAAGAAGTGTTGAGCACAGAGCCTCGTTTTTAAAAAAAGACAACAGAGCTTGCAGACTGTAACCATGTTCCCCCTCAGCTTCCTCTTTCTGTTCCACATTTGCTTTGGCATCTCTTCTGCAATTTGTATTCTGCTGAGTTATTTTTTTGAAAGTGGAACGATCAGATCTTTGGATTTGCACAAAGAGGAAAGTGGGTCATTGTGGATCGATGTGTCCATGATTTTCTCAGCTAATTGCTTTGTTGTTTGGTTTCCACGTCAGAAGTCAAAAGTTCCCAAACCCCAATCTGGACATGGCTGAAATTATTCTGCAACTAATGATTATTTTCATTGTCAATGCATCAGTCAATATTTTCTTCCAAAACTCGAAGACAGTCTACTTAAAAATGATATAAAAGCAGCAAATCCTCATGTTTTAAAACCTGAAACCTGCAAATGTTTGGTATTTTTGCTTGATACATGACTGAACATTCATTGATTACAGTTAATTGACTGATTGTTTCAGGCTTCCTCAAAGCTTTGAATTTGCAGAAAGAGAAAGATTAAATTTAGGGCTGCAATGAATGATTATGTTCTCATTTGATTCTTTGTTTGGTTTATAAATGTTGGAAAATAGTGGCCATCACACTTTCTAACAGTCCAAAACTCAAATTTAAAATGAGAAAAAAAAAACATGAAAAAGAAGTCTGCACATTTCAGAAGCTAAAACCAGCAACTGTTTGGTGTTTTTGTCTAATTAATCGGTTATTAAAACGATCCAAAACGAATCTTCTGTCAATAGATTAATTGTTTCGTCGCTAATTAAAAGTGTCATCAAGGAGTCGTTGACAGACACACGAGGATGAGAAGCTTCCTGTAAACACTCGGCACTGATGTAATTAAAGGTCTGTTGTGAGCAGCTTTGGCCCCTGCAGGTCCAAAATTGAATCTGGAGTCTGAATCAAAGCCCCGGTGACCCTCAGAGATCCCATTATCTCTCAGGAGCTTCTCGGGGGAGTTCAGTCTTATTCGAGGCCTCGACCGAAACCCGCTTCAGCGCCTGTTTGTGTTCTCTCTCTGCAGCACTGGGAGGACGACGTGCGCCGCTTCCACAGGATGTTCAGACACTCCACTGACACAGAACTGGTTGTGCTGGTTGGAAATCACGACATCGGTTTCCATTACGAGTAAGAACGCGCATGACTCATGGGTTTACTGTTCTTATTGGTCAACCTTTGCTCTCCCTGATCTGCCACTTGTGATAAAGCCGTGTAGAGTTCAGAGAGTCGCGATAAAACGAGGACTTTGACTTCCCTCTTTTGTCACTCTGCGTGTCTCTTTGACTTGTCGATAAAAGCCTTGTGCCATGAAACTGCAGAGTCAACAAGCAGCAAGAACAAAACGGACTCAGCCCACGTTACATAACCTTTGAGGAAACATTTGACTATGAGTCAGTTTGGAGGAATTGTACGGAGATATCGTATCGAAGGGTTGGACTCAGTAAAAGCAGTCAGGGCTGTAGCACCTGTCCGGACACTGAGGTCACGTCTGATGTTTTGTTTCGAGGAATTCAGGGCAAACAAAAAGGACAAAAGACTTTATTACAATGAAAATGGACAGTGCAGTTTATTTGGAGTCAACCCCACATGACATGACAACATAAATCCTCACTAGAGAATTATATGTGGATTAATCCACGGTTGAAAGTCGTCCCAAAAAAAAAATGCCGTGTTTACTGTGATATGAGGAAGGTTTGTTAAAAACTAGTGTCCTGCTATTTTAGGAAGCTATTGAGCCTTTGAGATTCATGTCTTTAGGAGAAACTAATAGATGAGAGACTGAGGCCTGAAAGTATTGATAGATGGACTAGTTGTTGGTTTTGGTCTTTTGGTGGTTTTTCTTGATAGTAAGAAAAATGTATTTGGTTGCCAATCGTATCCTTCAAAGACCTGAGCAATTTACATTTTACATTGGCAAAAAACAATCTGGAATTTGGTCAATTTTAGACTCAGTGTCCTCAAATTGGAGGTTGGACAAATTCATCATGTAGCAAGTCAAAATAAAAACCCTGAAACGCTTAACTGTGAAGCCCTGAACGCCCTAAACACATCACTAAATGTGTTGCCAGTTTGAACGATTAAACCGAAATATAGAATTTATTGGACTGTATATCGAGCTTGAAGGTTCATCATTGACCTTGGAAACAGTTTGAAACATAAATTGTGAAAGTCACAAAAACAAATCTGTAAGAACAAGGCTACAAACCTGAAAGAAGCACCTGTGCAATACAATGCAACCTAACACCCAAACACTCCTGTGGAGAACTCGTTTGTTTAGTTTTTAATGAGGTCTTGATTCAGGCTTATGGTAATTTTTGAACCTTTATGTTTGTGTTATATTAGATTGCATTGTGTTGCAGAGATGTTGCATTTATTATGTCCACCCCCTGCATGTAAGACTCTTTTTGTTGGAAACTGTTGTTCTTAATTTCTCAGGGGAAGAGGCAGCAAGAACAAATACAAAGAGATGCATAAAACCATCCCACAGTTTAGCATTTGATGCCTGTGATTCAGAAATGTGGGATTATGCAGACATGCAGATGCTCATGTGTGCTTTGATTCGACTCGTGCGCCGGGAAGCGAGATGGCACAGCTCTTATGTAACGGCGTATGACAGGCAGACGTGACAGACCGAGCAGCAGGTTTTTGTTGCGGTTGTGACGAGCACATTGTGTCTCCCCGCAGGATGGACTGGTTCAAGCTGCAGCGCTTCGAGAAGGTCTTCAACGCCTCCTCCACCAGGATCGTCACCAAAAAGGGAGTCAAGTGAGTGACGGGAGGGTGCAAGCACGCACGGTGACCTACGACACAGCTGCAGGGATGTGACTCCGCCGGCTGGAAGGTCACAGGTTTAATCCCCTGAGTCAACCTGTGCCAAAATCAGTGCTTTAAAACAAGATGACAGGCTGTAAACTGATCCAGGGATCTTCTATATCTGCAGATAGGCACACGTTGCATTCCTGTTTTCACTCTGTATTTAACATCAGCACGAATCCACATAGAGCAAACACAGCAAAAACCTCCTCCTTCTTATCAAGTCATTTTTGTTTCTTATTGACTCCTATAAATCCTTAAAGGTTGTGATTGAGTCCTGACTTTCCTGAAATCTGCCAAAGGAGTTTAATATTTATCAGTTCTGGCATGATGACCTGCCTTTTTCTTTTCTTGGTTCAAGGGATTCATTTCTTTAAAAAAAGAAAAGAAAAGGAAAACATGGATTTCTGTTTAGGGTTGATATGATGGACAATTTGTCAGAGCGATTACTGGAGTAAACAAAAAAATGACATGGCAACTAGAAAATGAATTAGATAAAAAAAAAAACTAAAAATTAGGAAACGTGGTGAAACCTTAAACTGAATATAAATTAAAAAGATGACAAAAGTAAGTTAGTTTTCGGTTATTATTATGGAACATATATTGAAAAAGTCGTGACAAATTCAAAAGAAAAATTATTAATGATGTGTTATATGAATTAAATGTAGACGACAAAACCTGTTACTAATGACCAAAATGCATATTCTGCCTTTATTACCTACATTTAACCCAGTAAAAAAACGATTAAACTTGAGCTGAAAACGATTAAACTTGAGCTGAAATCTGGTAAAACTAGAACCAAATATTTATTATAAAGCTGTGTTTTTGATAGAAATACTTAGTATTAAACCTCAGTATAAAGAGATGTTAACAAAACTGTCCATAAATCCTTTTGGTCCATTTATTAAAAATACACATAATTCGCTTCCTGCTGCTGCGTTGAAAAAAATCTGGATTCACGCTGACATGAGAATAGATTCCTGATGTTGTGATAAACTAACATAAGCTCAACAGTTTGCCTTCAAACCCAGTGAGGCCGGTGCAGCTGAGCTTTCCCTCTCCGCAAGATTTAATATGAAGGCACTCTTTAAGCATCGACCACATTTCATTAAAGCACCCAGAGTAAAACCATTATAATGTATCCGTGCAGCCTCGCCGCAGCTCTTCTGTCTTCGTGCCAGACTCACTCAGGCTCTTTCCTCTCGTCAGTTTCCTGCTGGTGAACAGCGTGGCCCTGCACGGTGACGGCTGCCCCATCTGCCAGTCTGTGGAGAAGGAGCTGATCAAACTCTCCCGGGACCTCAACTGTTCTCTTCAGGTGGGAACAAGTTTCTGGAAATTAATGGCACACTTTCACAGCGTCAGCGCCTCGGATGCACTCTGCTGCCGCTCATGATGTGTGCGAGAGACTCAAATCAAGTGAGGGGGAAGGAAAGGAATATATGCAAAGTTCATCTCTGGATCAGGTGTTTCGTTCTATTTTACAGCAGCGGCGTTTGTAAAAGCACATTAAAAGTGGAGGTTGGTTGCGAAGAGGAGAAGAGATATGAAATAAAAATGTTGGCTGATGTTGGAGGACGCGCTGTGAGCTCGTGGACAAGACAGCTGATGAATTCTTTATGTTGTCTCTTCTGCAGAACTCGCAGTCGGGCAGCGGAGCGACGGACAGCTGTGAGGGCACGCAGCTCTACCCGCCCACACCCCCCATCATGTTACAGGTAAACTGCAGGTGTACGTTCTGTCTGAAAACCTGAAGCTGACATGGTTCCACTCGCTGTTCATCGCAAGGACACGACATTTAGCAGGAAAAGAACTGATTAGTTAAAGGATTAGTTGATTAAAGGATACATGTGGATGTGGATAGTTCGAAACTCTCTTTTTTCCTGGACCATGTTTTCTGACTGATCTCCTGAATGTAACTAAGTACATTTACTCAAGTACTGCCCTTATGTACAAATTTGAGGTACTCGAGTATTTTACTTTACTTGAGTCTTTTCTTTTAATGCCACTTTATACTTTGGCTCCACCACAATTCAAAGGGACATTTCACTTCACAACAATTATTTGACAGCTGTAGTTACTAGTTACTTGACAAATGAAGACTTACACACACAAAAGATGTAAGAAGTTCAAGTACAGCTGAAACAATCCATCGATTAATTGATCAATATTTATTTTGAATGATTCTGAATTGTTGGTTGGACAAATCAAAGCATTGTGAAGGTGTCACTTTGGACTCTGGGACGTTGTGATGGTATTCATTACTCATTTTGTTTGACCAACAGTCCAAATCACAAAGATATTCAGTGATAAAAAAAATGGACAAAAGGAGCAAATCCTCACATATGAGAAGCTTGAACCAGCAAACATTTGGTATTTTTCCTTTATAACTGACTGAAACAGAATCTCAGCTCTCAAATTGATTGCTGACGATCAATTTCCAAATGATCCAGTGAATCCAGTTTTGTGTAGTTTCTTGCATGTTTGTTGTTGTAGCACGAGATTTGGACTAAACTATGTCAGGATCTTGAGATATTAAAAGTAATAAGCTGAAGAGGTGATGATCCTGTTCTCTCTGTCCTCCAGCACTATCCTCTGTACAGAGTGAGCGACGCCGGCTGCACAGGACAGGACGCTGCACCGCCTGAAGAGCGACACCTGCTGTTCAGAGAGAAGTATGACGTGCTGTCTAAGGAGGCCTCACAGAGGGTGAGTGCTCTGCAGTCTAATCACACCGCCTCTGCTGGGCTTTTTTTCCCTCACTCTCCCAAAGCACAGATCTCTTCTGAAGCCGTTTCATCCAATTAAAATATAATACAACTGTCTGCTGTCTGAAACGGTCCCGTATAGAAACAGCAGATGATGATGATGATGATGAAACTGATGATGTAAGCGAGCGGCAAGCGGCCTCTGAGGTGGATGTGTGTTCTCTGTCCTCAGCTGCTGCAGTGGTTTAAGCCCCGCCTCATCCTGAGCGGACACACCCACAGCGGATGTGAGGTTCTCCATGACAACAAGTACCCAGAAATCAGCGTGCCGTCCTTCAGCTGGAGGAACAGGAACAACCCCAGCTTCATCCTGGTGAGTGGGAGCAGCTTCCAGCACAGAGGTCGACTCCACGATGGGTCATTAAGACGTGATGTTGAATGATAGATGAGTGTCATCAATATTTTTATGATAACAATGTGTTGAAAGGAGCTTTTCTCACAGTGATGAAGAGAATCTGTCTTTATAGCGAGTTTCAGCTCATTGTCCAGCTCGACTCATCACTACTTTACCGTTTTGGTTCCAGAGGTGAAAAGTAACCAAGTACATTTACTCAAATACTGTACAGTTTTGAGGTACTTGTACTTTACTTGAGTAATTCCATTTAATACTACTCTACAATTCTGAGGCAAATTTCAATATGACTTTGTACATAAGCAGATAATTACAAAAATCAATGAAGCTGATGAGGTCAAACATTGAATCTATTGTCTTTGTGCTGTTTTCAATTGAGTATTTGTCAAAAAGGTTTAACAAATGATCACATTCTGTTTTATTTGTTTTAACCAGCGTCCTAACTTTATTGGAATCAGAGTTGGAAATAAATATCATTGAAAGGACCTTGAAAAATGAAAAATTGTTATTTGTTATTAGTCCAAAATCGTGTTATTGGGGGATATTTGAAAAATCAGGGATTGTATCTTTAAATAGTCAAATTGAGATAAAGATATGCATCGAGGAAATATGAGTTCATATTTTCTATTTTGACGCCCCCTGGTGGCTAAATGGACACCACGCAGCCACCTCTGTCAATATGAACCCCGATTGTCACCTCTGACCCATTTATCCTCCTCTTCTCTCCGCCCCCCTCTCAGGCGTCGGTGTCACCCGGCAGCTACGCTCTGTCCAAGTGTTTCCTGCCGGAGGAGAGCACGGTGATCGGCGTGTACTGCTCGGCCGGCGCCTGCCTGCTGCTGCTCTTCCTGGCTCACTGTCTGTGGATGAAAGGCCTGCTGCAGTGTCTCAGCCTCTGTCTGCTGGGGAAGCACAAGTCTCTGTGAACTACGTTACCCAGAGTGCACCACGTCCTGGGACTGAGCCATGAAGCGGAGTTGGTAAATACTTGATGTTGAGGATTTGCAAATGTGACGTTCCTCGTCTGAACGGGTCGACGATCTGTTCCCACAACCTCGATTTGTTTGTCCAAATGTTTTGCGGCACTGTGAAGGACATGATTATATATTTTAAATGTCTTTAAAGGACTCAAAGTTTCTCACTACTGATGATGATGATGTGATTCTAGCCCGTGATGAGCCAGCAGATGTGTGCCAAATTGTTTTGTCAGTTTTCTTTGACCTTCCTTTGGAGAGACAGAGGTGGAGCTTTCCATGTTTTCAATCACAGACAAGTAACTGACTTTACAAGTTTTCCTGTTAAAGGCTGAATTATGATAGAAGTTCACACATGTGGAAGACAAATCAAACGAGTACATATGTAAATACTAACTGTCCCTGGTCTGATTTAAGGTGGTAAAGTCAGATGGTGGTTTATGTCTCTTCACTCTGATGTTTCCTGTGATCTGATGTAAACACACTGATCATCTCACTGAACACTGTTTGTTTCTGTTGTTGACGTCCGATAATCCATCCGGGTTTCTCGTTGTTTTTAATGATGCATATCTGAATATATTTATTGCTGACTTTCTGTGCCAAATGTTTGTGAGGGTTTTTGCCAAATTGTTCGATTGCCAAATTGTTTTCTGATGAACTGTGCATAATAAATCAGAATCTTAAGGTCTGTTTTAGAGAGTTGTGCTGTGAACTAGAGGCTGATGTGCACCTGAAGTCGTGCGGATGAAATGCTACATATCATGGGATGTTAAAGTCGTCTCCTGTCTTTTAAAAACCTGCAAATTGGTGGCAGAGATGGACACAACATCACAGGGATGAAAAGAATGTGACGAATGCAAAATCATGTCAAATTAAAAAAAGTAGTGAAAGAAGTACAAAATATATTTTATCATCCTGATACTGAGAAAGTTCACGTTTGACTCTAAAGTTTAAAAATCCCACTTGTCTTCATCTGATTCTGTTGCTTTGTTTAGGATTGAAGAATATGAAAATGTAAACTGTGACAATATAAGATATAAAAGACGATATAAATTTGCCAACCGTGTGGGATTTTATAACGTGGTGACGTTTGCTGTAATATCTGTGTATTGAGTTATATCTATAGGATTTCTATATCATTTTTGCATTAATATAATCAGATATCTTGATTTGTCAGGTATTTAAATAACTGGATTATTCAGTAAACAATTATTTTCATTTTCAATGAATTTATCGATTATCTTTTTAATAACTGTTTAGTCTATAAACTGTCCAAAAACTGCTAAAATACCTGATAAATTCTTGGAGCCCAAAGTGAAAATTGTTTTGTTTGACCAAAAGTCCAAAAGCAAAATATACTTAAAGTGATATAAAAACAGAATCCTCACATTTGAAGCTAAGAACCTTTAACGATTCATTGTTAAAATTGACACCAAACAATTTTTTGTCAATCAACTAGTTAATTACTCAAATATTTATTTGTCAAGAAAAAAAAATCCTGTCTGGTTCTCAGAAACCTGTACAGTTATACGAAATTACACTGATCACGATGGGAGAATTTGATCCATATTGTCTCCTCTTCATCATCTTTGTGACCAGGATAGATTTAATCTGGAAAATCAGTGGAAGATATTAACCTGGATTCAGTTCATGAGAAGTGCCAGGGAATGTTTTTTACATTCAGTTCAGTCAAACTGACGTCACTGCATCATGAGTAATGAAATATAACCTAAAACTGTTGAACTACTTTTCAAATATAATCTATAGTCTTTTTTTAAAATCAGACCTCATTTTGTACAAAAGGCCCTGAACAGCCACGTTGTACCCACACAGGTGATTTGTGACATCTCCCAGACTCTCCTGAGCTTCGCTGCCCTTTTATCATATAATGTACAAGGAGTCCTGGGAGGTCAGTGATCCACAGCTTCTTTCAACCTGAGCAAAGGACTAATCAGATAGAAACTAAGAACACCTGTGAGAGTGTGAGGAGCTTTTAAACTAGAACGACCAAATTCAAATCAGGATCTCTTAAAAGGCCTTTTTCACAGGACACGTTACAGTAGGAAAAACATAGGTGTGATTAATGAAATGAATCATGGCTGAATTCAGTTTGCAACTGATTCCAACACCGATGGGACGCTGTGTAAAATAAAAACAGAATGTCATCATTTATGAACTGTGCTTTCCAAAGTCTTCCTGAGTCCATGTATTTCAGTATCTCCTTTCTACAATCATGTGTTTGACAAAGTGTTGAACCTCTCTCCATCCTCGCTTGTGAACGACTGAGTCTTTCCAGGATGAACCTTTCATACCCAATCATGATCCTATCACCTGTTACCAATGAACTTGTTTACCTGTGGACTGATCCAAACAGGTGTTTTTGATCAGTCCACAACTTTCAGTCTTTTGTTGCTCCTGTCCCAACTGGTTTGAAACATGTTACTGCCATCAAATTCAGAATAAGCAGATATTTACAAAAATCAATGAAGTTGATTGATAGCAAGTGATCAAATTCTGTTTTGTTTTACACAACATCCCAACTTGAAATCGAGGTTGTGGCTGCTTCAGTTTCAGGCTCCTGCTGTTGTTCCTGCTGCTCACCTGTCGTTAATGTTATTAGTAACACCTGTTCTTCTCCTCCTATGACAAGTCAGTGTGTCTGCTGTGAGAAAGGTCTATATTTATACCAAAACAATTGAAACACAGTAAAGATACTGACTGTACTCAGCACCACTCACCCACATGTATCTGCTGTATGTACATGAACTCCACTGCAGCATCCATCAGAAACAACAAAACAAAAACCCTTCAACAAACAAATCTGGACACAACTGGACACCAAGATGGAAATAAAGCAAAGTCCTCTAATGTGCCTCTTTATTTAAAGAAAATAAAAATGTCATTTAATCATCCTCCCAGGCCAAACAAGGTTTTTGCACCTCCAGTCAGTTCACTCTCTTTTGGGGATAGACGTGTACTGTAGCAGAAGAAAAGGCTGATGCTGTTTGTACAAGGAGAAGAGCTTGTCTTGTTGGGTGCTGCTCACACATTCATAGTGCCTGTGCCATTGGGTATGGCTCCAAAGGACCAAAGAATCACTAATATTGCACGCTCTCATTTATTCATCTCCATTCTAAACATGCTTTCCTATGTGTGTATGTATACATATTTACCGTATACATACATAGGTATGTACACCTAGGCACACACATAATTAAACATGTATAATTGTACATATATATTTATATAGACCTATAAATTTACATGTACATACATTTATAAAATTTTACACACAACGCACACTCGCCCTCACGCACGCGCACACACACAATGCGTCTGTGAGTCTATGTTTGTTTTATGTACACATGCGCACAGGCACGCACATCAGTACAGATCTCAGACACACTTCATATCGAAAAAACGTTGGTTCCTATTAAAACAACACCAGGTTGCAATTTGGACACTTTCAATGGATTTCCAATGTTTGTTTAAAGCTGTGAAATTCAAAAAAAAAAAAAAAAAATAAATAAATAAAAGAAGGAAAAATAAAACCAACAAAAGAAAAAAAAAAGGCATGGCGCTGCAACATCTGGTCTTCACTGCAGGTAAGTGGTTAATTTGCATAATGTATACAGGTTTTTAGGATTTTTTCCCTATTTTTTATTTTTTACTAAACAGCATTTCCTTTTTTTTATAAACCAGAAAAAACTAAACTCTACAGAGAAAGTCCCCTACCCGCAGTCTTCCGCTGCTGATAGAGATTGACATCAAGCTGTACAGCGCAGTCGAAAACATACTTACATCTGAGCTCATTTACAGGTACAGCCATAATCAAGGCACAAAGATCTACAAGTAGATTTGTTTTTCTTTCAATTAAGTTGTACAAAATAATATTACATTTTACAGTCTGTACAGGATAATTCAACCTTGCACAGTGTACAAGTTAACAAAAAACAAAACCAAAAAAAAACCAAAAAAAAAAGAGAACAATACATTTTTCTCTCCCGTCCCTCCCCCTCCCCCCCCCCCACCCTCCCCTCCCATCAGTATCTCTAAGCTAAAAGGATGGTTTGTGTGGAAAAAGGAGGCAGGTCCGAGTCCGTGGAGGCAGCAGGGCTAAGGTGCAGAGAGCTCAGTCCCTTTTCCTTCATTTAAATCCTTCTTCGTGTCGTCGTGTTTCCTGCCCCCTCCCACTTTAATCTTTCGCTCCACATGTCTCTCGGCTGCTCGGCGCACCCTGCAGCTCGGCAAGCTAACATCGTGACAGGGTAATAAATATTGTGATGCTACATTGTGTGTATGCTTCCTCTGGAGAAAAAACAACAACAACAACAACAACGAAAAAAAAAAGTTATTAAGGAACCTGATGCAAAGTGCATTTATCTCTTCATCCACTCGGTTCCCCTCCGTCCGCTCACGTCTCTCTCCGGTGTCGTCCAGTCGTCTTCCACGCGGAGAGGAGAGGCAGCTCAGAGGGGGGTGACAGGGGCAAAAAAAATGGGGCAAAGGTCATGGTGGTGATGCCAGCTTTTACCGGCAGGTGACACACAAACATAAACACACACACATGCGCTCGCTCACATGGCATTCCTCCTTCTCTTCATCACGCACACATTAACACACACACACTGCCTCTACACTGAGGTCCTGTAGGTGTGTTTCATGTATCCACACCCACCAGTCCAGGTCCAATGTCAAAGCCAAAAATCAGAAGGACACAAAGGGGCAAAAAAAAAAGGAGGTAGCCCAAGGCTTAGTGGAATGACAAAAATCAAGGCATTCAAAAGGAAGGATTAAAAGAAAAAGAAAAAAAAAAAAGCACGCAACAACTTTGTTCCCCAACCTTCCTTTCACGTCGGTGAAATGGGGATGAATCGGTCTCAGAGAGAAAAAAAAAAAAGAAGTACAAAAAGCTAAGAAGTTAAGAAGAGGAAGAGGATTTGACACACTTCAGTAGTACTTCATAGTCCTCGACAGGAGGGGTGGTCAGGGGTCGTTGAGGGTTTCTTTGGGGGAGGAGGGGTGAGGGGTCAGGGGCGAGGAGGAGGAGGAAGGAGGGTTCGTCAAGGATGCAGAATGGTGGAGAAAAAACACAGAAGGCTGACGGAGGCGGTCTCCCATCACAAGAGTTCGTACTGCCGCAGGTGCATTCTCTGGATGATGTCCCGGCAGTCGTTGAACACCCGCCGGATGTTCTCTGTGTCCACGGCGCAGGTGAAGTGGGGGTAGCAGTAGTGTCTGCCGTCGCCACTCGCAGTGCTGATCCGCTGAGGGGGAGACAGGGGACAGACATTAGAGCGGTGGAATATAATCGGAGCTGGGTTCAAACTTCTCTTTTAGCCCTGAAGTTCCTGACACTAGTCTCTGAATTCTTCTGAATCTTCAGGTGTGCTGCTCTGTCAATGTTCCTGAACTTTGACCTTTGACCACCTTTATAAATCTGACCTGGTGTTATTCTGCTGCAGTGGACTATAGATACAGTACGACCTTATCAATAAAGTTTGGAGAAGACATGTTTGTATCACGGACACACAAATACACTCATGCAGTAATCCCAAGATCTCACAGGTATTTTTCCAAGGAAATCTGAGCCAATGTTGGCAAAAGTTCCCAGTGTCTAACCCTCCTACTCTCTCTTTCTAGAAACTGAGGTAACAGATTTTACAGGTGCTAAATGCGGCTTACGTGACCACAAAAGAGGCTAACGTGTTTCAGACATTGGCTCAGTTGTCCCACCTGCAGAGCCAAACAACTACATTAGACATAATTAAAGGGAAAAGGTCGGTTATTAAGCTAAATCACTGATGTCATTATTATTGTATCATGAAAGAAAGACATGAAGACATTGCACAACTCAGAAAAGGACAGAAGGGTTTGATATCAAAATAAAGTAACATCAGGCTTTTCTAAATGCTTAATGTTACTATTACAGTACTGCTAATAAAGTAATAAAATAAATAATGATGATATTTGAGTGTATGATATATTGTGTTCATTCTATTCTATTCCAACGTGAGGCAGGATGGACAGCAACATGACTGGATCAACTTCAGCAGCTCATCAGCAGACGACTCGTGTCAAGTTCAAATATACAGCTGATATTTGTGTTTGAGATGAATGTACTGAGTTATGCTGAGTTATGAATTAACAGGACAAGGTTATTGATTAACTTCAGCGCACTTCAAACTGCCCATACAGAGTGGTACACTTACAAGAAACTCGTCTCGGATGAAGAACTTAGCTCTCGTCACTCTCGGGTCTTCACCAGGTTCAGGAGTTGCTGAAGGAACAACAGATTGACAGTCAACACTAGCCGTGTTAGGAGAAACTCTATTAGTACTCTGCTTCTTTCAGTGGGGCACAAACCTTCATTTGGTATGGTGTAGCGAGCATATTCAGGGAAGTAGTCTTCAATTTTGGATTTTCCAGCTAATACTTTCTCAGCCAGCATGTCCTGCTTGTTCAGGAATAATATGACCGATATAGTGCGTAACCATCTGGAAGACAAATCCACAAACAACATGAAGCTGAGTTTCTTCATGCAAATGAAAACATGAGAAGGGAAACGATGAGGTTTGCATCACGGCTCTCTGGACTTACTGTAATTAACAACACCTGAAATATGTTGCACAGAATGTTTAGATATATCTGATAGATATTTTTTGGACCTTTTGGAAGTAAAACAATTATATTTAATCTTTATATTTAATATTTAATGTTTTATTTAATTTGCTCAAAGAAAGAGATGGAGGTAAAGATCCTTCAAACATCAGATGAGTTCCTATCACATGGGGGTGTGCTGATATAATTGTGGGAGGAGCACTTTTCTTTTTGTGTTTTTATGCTGTCATTAGGGGTTGTTTAACAACGAAGACAGTAGCTCCCATGATCCCACACTACTTCACGAACATCAAACTACAGTTCATTAAACTTACATTCTTGATTTAAGAATGAGGACAGTGGTGAGTGAGACAAAAAAGAGAGCAGAGAAAGAAAACCCTCCTGGATCTGACATGTAGCTCCAGATGAAAGGAATCAATCTCTCGGCTGTGGCTCACCTGTTGTTCCAAATACTGCGGAAGAGGTCCAGGGCTTCCCGTAGCCTGTTGGTGTTATTGTCTTCCCTTATTACCATGTTGTAGCTGCTGCTGGCCACCACGAAGATGATAGCAGTGACATCTAGAAGGAGAGGAGAGGAAGTACATCAGGACGGCTCTCTGATATCACACGTGTGTGTGCAGAAACAACCCAAAAATAATGCTGAAGCTGACAGAAAATGCTTTAAGACAGACAGACGGGATGTGACAGGAGGAGAATGTGTTGTTGATCAAGAACTTACAGTGTGAAGAAAAAGAACAACAAAAAGGCTCAAAGTCTCACCGTTAAAGCACTGGATCCATTTTCTCCTTTCATCTCTCTGGCCCCCAACATCAAACATGCTATGGAGGAGACAAAATACTGGGTCAGGCTGAGACACAACAACAAGCTCGCTACTGCCCTCTTTAATCAAAGAGTTCATATCCGTAGTGGGACGTCAGGGAAAAGGCATATGCCGATATATTTTACACATTGTGTGTTAGCAACACAACGCTAACATGTTTTTCTATCATCAACGATACATATCGTCATACCACACAGCCCTTTGATAAATGCAGGTTGGTTGTTTTTTTTTTTTTTTTTAGATAATTCCAAAGATTTTCTGTTTTGAGCTAAATCTGCTCCAACCTCAGGTCTGGTTTGCAAAAACAGATCCTAGATCTCAATGGGACAACTCTGGATACATGAATAATGAATTTAATGAATAAATAAGTTTAAGAACAGCATATCTGCATGTAGTCAGAACCCACTGTGACCCTGGTTGGATGTTTGGAAGTCATCAAAGCTGAATAATGAAAGACGCACACCCAAAGGGTAGTCACATCCCAGAGCTGTTATTTCAATCATTCAGGATGATAGAATTTGATACAAAGGCCTGTTTCAGATGGTAGAATAAGTCTGTTGTGTCTGCGACTGCGTAACTGGGTCATCTCATCTGACATCATCAAAGCAGTTACGAAACATTTACTCTAACTTTTATTGGCAGCTCTTATAACTGCAACCAATGGTCAATAACTTTCAGCTGGCTCAGAAATCAAACCGGTCGACCGCAGAGGATTAATCCTACAATTTAGGCACTTAGATGACGTTCTTTTCCACCTCAGCTTCCAGCCGCCGAGCAGGTCGAGGTTCAGTGTTTTGTTCAAGGACACATTGCTGTTACAGGGTTCGTACTTATGTCAGTTCAGGCTCTTAACACGAGGCCAGGGTAAATATAGCAATAACACCCAAGAGGGAAAATCTTTTTAAAAAGTGTGTTGCCTCAAAAAATGTTTGGTGGGGAATTATTCACAAAAAATGGAAACGCCTGGAGAGCTTCTTTTCTAGGAATAGGTGACAAGAGTTAGGAAAAGTTGCTGCATATGACTGTGGACAGGACACAAGATATTTCCTCAAGTGGGGCACATACTTATCTAATAAAGGTAAAAAGTGAGGTGAATGCACATTGATTTTCAAATAGGAGCTACACTTTTTTTACTTTCCCTCTTTATAGTCTTATTTCTGAGAAAGCCCCTCTGTATTTTGGTTGACTCCTCTAGTTTCTGTTCTTTTAGCGAGTGGCATTGGCTTGTTTTTTTCAGATTTATTTGCTTGATTTTCCAAGAATTATCAACATGAATAGAGTATTTGACTGAGCTGAATATTCGGAAAAATGTTTTTCAAGAATAAACTATGATGAAACAACTATTAAGCTTAAAAAAATAACAGCAAAGTGAAATCATGTCTTCATCACTGGTGTTTATGTCATTATGAGTGAAAGCCCAGCAAGACTTACTGAAAGTTCACTTTGTCTACTTGGAACCTCGTCTCGAAAATCCCTGAAGTTAGCACTCGGCAGCGTAGCAGGTCCTGTGAAACATAGAAATACAGACGCATCCAAGTCAGTTAAATTCATGATGAGCAAGCTTACGGAGGCAATTTAGAAAATATAAAGTGTGCACATTAATGAGAGGACTGACCTGGTCCGTTGGTGTGTAGTCGTTCTGTCTTACGGAGTCAATTCTGTCCAGGAAACTGCAAAGATAGAAAGAGAAAAGAGAAAAAAACAGTTAGATTTTGTACTAAGTTCTATCATTTTCTATGGGCTGTGAGAACATGAAAGTTATTAAAATTCAAGTACATCAAACAATTTAATTTCACTAAAACTAGAATATTAATGAGATTAGTCTCCATAAATACTGATATACTGAATCCATAAATAGACATAACCATCTAACAAACAGGGAACCAGAGTTCATCTCACAGAGAAACCCAAGGCCACGTCCAAGCTACATCAATGAAAACACAATTATATCTATTTATTTGAACTTATCTATTAATTGCAATCGTCAAATCTGATCACACGTCACAACTGTTACATCGCTCATTAAACCTATCTCCTGTGCTGCATCACTTCGAACAGTTATTGGAACGTTCATGTGAGCTACACAGGATGCTGCAGAAGGCGGCCGCCATGTCTGACTCCCCGTAAGGCTCAGTAGGCCGGTGTTAAGGCAGCTGGTTGCCACAAGAGGGCAGGGCTGCTCAGTCTGGGCTATTTTGGTCTGTCTCTAGCCAGAGTGATTACATAAGGCGGTTATTGTGGAGGTTAGACAGCTTGCTGTTGCCTTCTCTTCACTACTGAGAAAGCATGTGCAGCAGCGGCAGCAGTGGCGGCGGCGGCAGCAGCTGAAGCTGGACCTCTCTGCAGCAGCACGCTCAGGACACCGAGGCCAGGGACACATGGCAACACAGGTCCCTGGATGGTCTGGACCAGACAACTGAACGACTTTAACAATGCTGGTCTGAGGACCAGAATGTGCATTGACTTAAAAACAAGGTCCTGCTCTCGCAAAGGCACTTACAGAGACAAGATATACTATGATACATAACACAAAGCTTTTCCAAAACTGCCTGAACACACACTTTGTCTCTCCAGACAATTTACTCATTTAGCTTTCTGTTAGCTGAACTGACTTACTACAACAGCAACAGTGGACCTACCAGAGTTTGAAATTAACCAAGGCCCAAAGTGAAAATGCCTTTGAAAATACTGACGGTGTAAATATGTTTGTCAGGATGAAATGCAAATGTGTTGCTCTCAAAAAGCACCTAAATGTCCTTTAAAGTTGCAGAAAGGAGAAATAAAACTCTCTCTTCCTCATAATCAATAAAAAAGATCTCTCTGTTAACAACAATTTTATATCATCTATTTCACTATACATTGGGTTCTGTATTGTTGGTTGGACAAATCAAGCTACTTAACTGAGTCATTTTGAGTAATAGTGATGGGCATTGTCACTATTTAGTGATTTTATATGAACAAAAGAATGAATCCACCTTCAAGAAAATAAATGACAACAAATTGTTAATTGCAGGTGTATTTGTTACTGTTGATTATTCCTAAATAAAATCAAAATCACTCATCAGTACTAAGGAGCAGTCCAGGTCAAAGTCATGTTTGTGACTTGACAACTATTAAGGAAAAATAAATAAAACTGCATTTCCCTATGAGAGCAAATTAGGTAAAAGATGAAGGAGAAGAGATGAAGCTGTGTCAGGTATTTCTGGCGGAGGAGAATTTCCAGGCTAAAGGTGAAGCTGGTGAGTGAATCCTGTTTGTAGGACGAGCATGTGGACCAAACTTCATCTTTCACCCAAACCGTCTGTGGCTTCAGGATGTCACAAGACAGTCAACACGGCTTCAGAAACCTGATGCACAGAGGATCAGTAGCCAGGGATGGTTTGTGAGTTCATTTTCAATTCAGCCCTAAAAGTAGCACACCTAACACACCCATGAACTAGAACTAAATAAGCGAGAATGAATGCTCTATTATGAACCATTAGATAACAGAGACGCCGCTCATGTGCTCTGACAACAATGTTTTCATCACACCGACTTTATTTCTGCCTCACACCGTCCACACAAAAGGAGAAGTGAGGCTGTTTCTAAAAGAGCACCAGACTTTGTCACACAGAGTTCATATACAGTACATGCATCTACTGTATCACCAGACACAACATGGACGATATATTATGTAAAATGAGCTGCTATAAAAAACAACAACATGTGTACATGATTACGTCTGTACATGATTACAACTGAATACTATTACACAATGATGAATCTATTTATTCCTTTATTTGACTTGATTAATAATTGTTATTAAAGTGTCACAAAAATGACAAATGCACGACACATGTGACCACAGCCTAAAGTGGCATCTAAAAATACATCTATTTATTATTTTAGTGCACACTACACTATGTACTTATTAACCAGCTGAGGTGTGTGTACCAAGTGCTCTCCTCAACCTGATCACCTGAGAGCAATGTTCTGATAAGGTGTTCATATTTTTTGTTTCACTTCTGACCTCTTAATAAAAATCAATGTTGTCCTTGTGACCCCTCATCATAGTCTCATCTACAAGACATGAGCATCAACTTCACTTCTCAGATTGTTTCATGTGAACAATTTTAAGAGGCCTGAATAGGTAAAACTGTAAGAAAGATGCAAAGATTAAAGAAACCTAGAAAAGAAACTGCAAAATTTGTTGTACGAGAATCAAGTTTTTTTTTTAATCTCACACTGGATCAATTTCATTAACCACTTGGTTCAACTAGCAACTCCTAGCGTGCTTCCATGACCAAGAGTGACATCATAACTATTTCTACTGATTTTAGAGGGAACTAATAATTGGAGACAGTTGGTGGAGCTCGAAAAAGTAGCAATGGATAGAAGAAACATATAGATCAAGACTAGAAGATGATGGCAACAATGCAGGTTTCAAAGACAGGCTCTCAAAAAAGCTTGACAAATGTTACAGGAAAATGTATGTTTGAACTTCTTGGATTAGGGCTGTAACTGAACTTTTTTTTTTACATTTACATCAGTGATTATTTTCTCTATTAATCATTTAATCGATAAAATGTCAAAAAATACTGACTCATGTTCACCACATTTCCTAAAACCCACTAAAACTCTTTGCCTGAAAAGAAAAGCAGAGATGAAAAAACAAATGTGTAGTTAACTGAGCAACATGCAGAAATGTCTTTGCTTGTAAACGTTGGCTCAAGAACCACATTCAAGCAAATCACACAATTAATTGTATATAGTTGTCAATTAGTGTTTCCCTGGAATCAAGACGAACACAACCAAACTGCATTTGAAGTCAAGTATCACACATATTCATCTCCCCTGAGCAGGCACAGACACTTACTCACACACAAAAGCATAGGCAAAACCTCCAAAAACCTCCAGCTTTTGCTCCATCACTGCAACAATGTGGGAGTATTTTTAGTCAGCCTTCCTTGCAGAAACCTAGCAAGGTTATAATTACTGAGCGCTTTCTGACTGCCATGTGACAGAAGTACTATTGGTAGAGCACTGGAGGGCCAAATATAGTCCTCGTACCCGGAGAGAAAAAAAGAACAAGGGTCCTGGATGCAGGAAAAACGGTGAAAAAGATAACATTGATTACCGAGTGGCCGTCCAGATAATGCCTTATCAAAAGGTTTGGGTGCAGTTTTCAGTGACCACGGCTGTTCTGGTCGAGGGCTACAAATAGACGAGCTGGTTTCAGGTCTGGGGAAATCTGTGGTTTCTGTTGGTTTCTTCAATTTCCTCCCAGAACTGTTCTCCGCTGGCATCACAGTGTGTGATCACAGTCACATGTGATGTGGTCATTTTGTCAAATTAGTGGATTTGAAGGATAACAGGCCAGCAGTTTTTTCCACTTTGTTCTTGGTATGTGTGCAGGACATATATGGCAAAGTAGATTTATTATTTGTTATGAATCTGTTGCAAGGTTTGTGCTTTGTTTTTCCACTTCAAAGTCTTTTCTAAACCATCGAACCACATTAATCCAGCTGTGATTACTCATTTATCTTTTCATCCTTACACACTGACCCCCCCTATAAAAAGGCCTCGTGCTATTCCATGAGTTTGTTCCTAATTGGCAGGTTGAATAAAAAAACCTCCACTACTATCTTGTCTATTACAGTCCCTCTCTCTCTGTCTGCAGGGCTGGGTTGTCTCTGTATTTAGCCAAAACACATTGTACTCGTCCTGCGGGCCAGTCTGTGTTGCTATGTATAGGCTTTGTTGTGGACAGTATCACTTGACTTGGCCTGGTCTTTCTGTGTTGTTGGCCTCATCTTTCCATAAAACACAGACACAAGCATGAGTCCACACACACGCAGACACAGGCAGAACCTCACACACACACACACACACACACACACACACACACACACACACACACACACACACACACACACACACACACACACACACACACCAGACCCATATGTTGAGGGACAATAGATGTGAGGGGGGGGGGCCCTCAGGCCTCAGCCCCCACGTGGTCCAGGTCACATGTTGCTGCCCATTGAGCAGATAAGGGGGCAGAGGAAGATGGTGGTGGCATTAAAAGGCTTCATACTGGGGCTCTGGGACGTGGGTCACCCAGCTCCATGGGGGGCTTCTCCCTGAACCAGAGCACTGATATGAGCTCTTGCACCATTAGGACGCTTTCAGAGAGCCACAACAAACAAACAAACAGGCCTCAATACAAATAAAACTACAAACAGGATAAAGTAGCCAAGTAGCAACCAAAAGGAAACAATTTCATTAAAACATTAAAATTTAAGCCAAAACAATCTGTATGTGTCAAGACTACACATGTTCAAAGAAAGAGCAAGTTGTGATTATGTCCAAAAGTACAGACGACAGTGAGAAGTTGCAGCAATGCTGGAATAAAGACTGGAAAAAAGTCCCCTCCAACAGACAGGCAACCTTCACACCAACCAACAGCGCCCAGCCTCATGTGCTCATTTGATAATTGGGTTGACTTTTTACAAATAGTGGACCGTCTTTAATTAGCAGTGCAGAGGATCCGATCAATAGTTTCCATATTTTGAGCCGCTCAGGGCAGCATAATGGACTTTCACTTTAGTCTCCAACTGACTGGTGACAGTGCTTTAAAACTCACTGCTGGACACAGCAGCAGCACCACAACACTGCCGGTAAAGCAGTAAACTTTATATTAATGCTTTTATTGGTGACTATACATATGTGTCAGTGCCATGTATTTACTGTAGCTCAGTTGTGTTTTAAGTTCATTTTACCATAAGCAAAGAGAACAATTATGAGTAACAATCCATGACAATAGTTTTTAAAAAACAAAATATAATTTCTTAAAAGCCGAGGTGGCCTGTTCATATGTCTTGTTTTGTCCGACAAAATGTCCAAAACGCAAAGATATTATCTAGAGTCAGTATTGGTTTGTCCGTTCTGGGCTATTGCAGAAACATGGAGGTACAACTTGGCGGACTCTGTGGAAGAGGACCTGCTCCCTCTGTAGATGTAAGGGCTGATTCTAAGATAATGGAAACACGACAATTCTTAGTTTCTGGAGATGATACCCTAATTTAAACATAATTATGAATATTATATTCCATTTCTGATAGAACGCCCTTAATTCTACACATTGCACCTTTAAATGGCTGATAATTTTAGGACTACTTGGATCATTCCTACCAAACTATGATGTAATAATTCACCTTTTCTTTCATGCTTCATCGTACTTCTTTCACAGAATGCACCCAGTATAATAACATAACCAGCTACACTACACAGCCCATCACACAACACAGACTGAGGTACTGAGCCGGTGCAGCACACAGAGCCATGTGCAGCAGGACAAAGTGAAGGTGGAGCTGTGCAGGATCCTGGTCACCTGGTGGAAATATCTGAGCCCTGGGTTCAACTCATCCATCCAAACAGGAACACTGTGCAGTTTGGGAGATGGATCTGAAACTAGACAAATCCATCAACGGCTCAGTGGGTACTTCCTAAATATAGGAGCAAGAACGGAGACACTCCTGAAAGTCAAACCAAATCTTGTGTAAACAAAAGTGCCTGCTTTATCTCAAGGCCGCCAATTCGCCTTCCAGGGCCGCATCAAGTCATGGTTTTGAAAGGTGTTGTATAAAAATGTAAAATACATTGTAATGCCCTTTTGTCTCTGCTCAATGTCTACATGGACCATTACATTACCTCTGCTTAAAATAGATTCAGCCCCCAAATTCAAGCTACAGTGGGAACACGAGGACTCTGTCAGGCCTGAACCATGTCCCATGTGGAGCTCCCAACTGCAGTTCTCACAGTGAAATTGACTTATGGGTTTCTCTAAATAATATTGAGGCCCAACATCGATGCACTATCTGTCAGCTACTGAATTAGTCTGCACCAAAAATAGAAAAGCAAGTAAAAATAGTCTAATCAACAATATTGAGCAGGTTTCAATTCTCTCTCCCGTAAACAACCACAGCCTCCATGTCAAATTAGTTGTTCCGCTTGGAAGTCAACCGGTGACCCAGTGAAAATGAGCTTTTCCTCTTTTCCCCTAATAGAAAGTCAATAACCAATGACTAATATCAGACAGGGAAGCCTACAGTATCAGTGCAGATTGCATAAGCCTGAACCGAGCCGTGCCGGATGAGCCGGGTGGTGATTAGAAAAGATCCACACAGAAGTAAATAAAACCTCCGTAACAAACTCAAGTCAACATCCTCTTCGATTCTTATTTCAAAAGCAGATTCTGTGGATGAAATTCAACCAGAGCTCGAGCAGAGGCCTGTGTGCTGTTGGTGTAGTTCTCAAACTGGCCTCTGGGTGGCATCCCTTCGCTCCTGCTGCACACAGCCTCTCCTCCACACTGACCCTGCCTGCTTTCAGCAACTGGGTTACCATGGCAACCCCAGTCGGTCCATACCTCTCACTCTCTCTTTCTGTCTCTCTCTCTGTGTCTTTCTGTCTCTCTCTCTCTCCCATCCGTCCATTCCCAGACTCTCCCATACATCAACACAAAGTAGGACCATGCTTAGTGCTAGCCTTCCACATTGTATGTGTATCATTGTGTGTGTGTGTGTGTGTGTGTCTCTTTGGTGGGAGGGCACAGCAAATTTAGGCTTATGAAGACAGATTATTTTAGAGTGCCACCGTCTCAAGCACACAACCAAAAATAAGTCACATTTTGAGTAAAGGGGAGGAACGTAGTGTGTCGTCTGTAGTATGTGAAGGGATGCAAAGTTTGTGACACAACCTGTCAGACACAGATGATAAATGAAGCAGCACGGGTTTTTATGAGTTGAGGGCTGAACCGTGGGGATAATTGATAAGGATGTGACGAGTCATGGAGCAGTCGATAGGAGTCCCGTGAGATGAGCCTGGCTACGGTAATGCACGTGGTAACCGCACACTGTGGTGATGTTGTGACGGCTTTGTAACAACCCTCCATGGAGAAACACATCCTCCACCGCCCAAAAATAAAAACAATCACGGTGGCTTTATGCACACGGGGACGCAGCTAGTCAACAAATTACCAAGGTAGGTTCTTCTGTCATTTGTGTGAAACCAGCATCAGGGGAAATGGATTTGGAGTGATTTGATGTGTTGGTGATTAGTGGGATATCTGCACAGAGTAATGAGTGTACAGTGTCAGAACAGGTGAGAACTGCAGGACTCACAAAGGTACTGCAGATTAATTCAGTAGTTCCTTGTAAAAAAAAACACAAATTGATATTTAATAAAAAATAGAAATCACTTCACTTCTACACAGATATGTAAATGTAATGACGATTATACCAAAATCTTTTACGTTAGTTGTGGGTCATGTTCCTTTCAACTCAAAATCAAGTCCTGCCTATTTTCTGAATGTACTGGCCTAGAAGTGGCACCAAAACACTTTGTTTAGATACACAAGTGGTGTAAGTTTCATGTGTTAGCAAAATGGTAATGGTACCCAATGAAAGCACAATTAGCATTAACATCTTCTGAGTGAACAACTATTTTTTGACCAGCTCTATATCTTTGAATGCACAGGGTGACAACATGTATGTATGCTCGTATGTATGTAGGTTTCTCAGTTCATGGTCAACAATTAATAGTTTCGAGTAAAGTTAAAACTCTCATGTGGTCTTTACAATGTCAGTCAACAGTCAAGGCTGTCTAATTCCTTATTTTGTCTGACAAACACTCAAAAACCCAAATATATTTAATCTACAATCGCAAACAACAAAGAAAAGCACCAAATTCTCACAATTTAGAATGATGTTAATGTTAACAAGGAAATGTTTTGCTGATCGCCTAATTGATTAATTGACTTATTTTAGATTAAGTTTCTGCTGTGTTTATGCTCCAGCAGACACAGAAAGACAAATAGTAAGTAACATTCACAAGGAGCATGTAAGTACATTACGTCTTTGTTTAACTTGTGCAGCTGTAAAAACCATCAGGTGTGGACTGGAATTAAATTTCTAAATAAATATTGCTTAGGAGTACAGTATCACACTGAAGAACCACAAATGCATATGAAGAAGAAGCCAGATGTTCCCTGACAGAGTATATTCTTCAGTCAGGACGCTTTAAGATGGGGCCCTTATCTATCTGGTCGGGACAGAGGAGCTCCAGAATCTCAGGTTAAGAATACCTACAACAATAAATCATCCAACCAAACCGCTGAACCACGGCTTGTGCTGGAGCCAAATGTTTACTTAAGTTAGCCTCCAAGCTACCTCCTTCAGCCTGGCCTGATTAAACAGCCAACAGCTCAAACTGTCTAGGCAAACAAACCGCTGTGACAGAAAAATATAAAAGGTTTCTAAAAATAGCTCTGTGCCCCCTTCTGACCACATTCCACAGGAGGTGAAAGTTGAGGCTTGTTTGACTAGTGGCCGAGGTGCAGGAGACCTTTTGCCTGGGTGTGGCTGGACACCGCTAACTGCTAGCCTCACTGCTAGCCAGGCCTACAGGCCACACACAACCTGAGCTACAGTACACAACCAGGCCGAACTCTGAGCAGCTGCTGAGGGCTGGAAAGCCCCATGTGATACAAAACATGCTAATGTCAATGCTAAACACACGTGGTCATGTGCTTTTTGATGGATTTTGCATGGCTCCAAGTCGGCTGCTGCTCTCTCTGATAGGCCGGCTCGGCAGCAACAGGGAGACAGTGTGGAGCTGGGAGCCCCTGTCATGATTAGACAGCAAAATGTCTCCTCGCGTGTCAAACCCCGCTTTGATCAATTCAGCTCCCCCCTCTCAGTCTCTAGAAGTGGCAGAAATGGTTGAGCTGTGTGTGTGTGTGTGTGTGTGTGTGTGTGTGTGTGTGTGTGGAGTAGGGGGAGACAGAGTGAGCAGGAAAAGCATATGGGTGCCTTCATACTCTAGCAATGATTTGTTTTATGTCGGGGCATTAAGAGAAGAAAAGGTATGGCCAGGCAGTGCGTAGTCGGCTCACACACACACACACAAAACCAACACAGAGGCGTTTTGTGTCTCACCTTCTGCTACTGACCTTCCCTTTGTTTACAGCGCATTGCCGGGATACTCCCTTTGATTCGGCTGCGCACACGTGACCCTCCGCCAGTTTCTGCTCTGCAGTGCTGCTGCTAAAAATAGCCTCAGCTTGCCCTGGCTCCACAGCTAGTTTACATAAGCTCTAAGGGGGGTGGGGGGGTGGAAGGGGAGGGGGAGAAAAGGGAGCGACAGAGGGGGGAGAGAGAGGAGGGGGAGCCTCAGTAAGAGAGAGAGAGAGAGGGAGAGAGGAGGAGGAGGAGGAGGAGGGAGGTCTATGGACGACCATTCCACAATCTCTGAGCAGGGAACCTGCAGCGCCACTGCTGTCCTCCAGCAGTCTGTGCCTTTACACTCCTGGTCAACAGCAGGGTGTGTATGTGTGTGTGAGTGAGAGAGAGAAAGGTATGTGTGTGTAGTCGGCACACAGTAACAGACTCGCAGATATCCGCCATTCACCAGCCTCGCTCTGTGTCTCTGTCTGTCCTTTAAAATGGACGCACATTTTAACCCAAAAATAAATATCTATTTATAGACATGACTCCCCTTCTTTAAGTGGAACATAAATTCCAGGTTTTCTCTGCGACGCTGTTCATATTAAACATCAGAGAGACAAAACTAGCAATTAACACAAACCTACAAACAGTCTGAACATGACACATTTTTTTTAATTTGATATACTACACAAAAACTGACATTGTATATCTTTTTCCATGGAGCAGCCTGCTTTAAAATGTGATGAGACTCATTGACTAAACTAAATAGAGGCTGTCGGAGCCTCTGGTCTCTAGAAACAAAATAAAAACACACTGGTAGTTTAGCTAATCTTGTGACATGTAGCATGCTATGCTATGCTTTAGGCTCTCTTAACTGTTTCCAAAGGCTCAGACGGGTTGAGAGCTTTTTAAAACCCGACATCTACAACTTTAAACTTCCACAGTACTTTAAAACACTTATCTAATGGACAGAAAAGGACATTAACAGTTACAGTAACACTAAATCTCTGGCCCTACTGTTAAACTTGAAGATGTGAAAATGTTAAACGGCGCCCTGTCTGACAGAAAGGGTTTACAGACACACACTTTGGAAAAGGCTTCATATAAGGAACGACATGTGTTCTCATGTGTTCTGCAACATCCTCTCTGCTGTCGCTTTCTGGCCTCAAGAGAGGACTGAATAGAGAGACTCAGAGAGAGAGAAACAGAGAGAGAGAGAGAGAGAGAGAGAGAGAGAGTCAGTCCCACAGGGGGCTCTAACAACCTTAAGGACAGTGGTTTGTGTAGATGGAGTCCCACTGAGTTTCCAGTAGATCAGATTCTACAGTTCAGATCAAAACCACTCCTCCCTTTTCCTCAGAAATCATGCACACAAACACACATCTACACACTCACAGATATATTCGAACACTCAAACACACACACACACACACACACACACACACACACACACACACACACACACACACACACACACACACACACACTCTTCCATAGTGCCCCCTTTGATTATTCCTCAGTCAGCTGACAGCAGGGTCATCTGATTTTAGCAAGTGACACAAAGGTTTTTGTTAATCTGGATTAATGCCTTTTATGATTTGTTTTATGTAGAAAAGTATTTATTTACAACTGTGTTGTTAGAATTATGACTTGAATTAGAGTTAAAATCACTGATTCTCTGAAAAGGCTGAAAGCACGAACACATACTTGAAATAGATTTAATAAACTAAACTGAAACCATTTAGTCTATTTTTAAGAGTTTGTTTACTTAAAGCGGTCAACAACTAAAAAGATATGAGCATATGGATATAAACATTTATAGTTTAAAATGCATTCAGAAGCACTTCATTGACAGTTTGCTGTCAATTTGTCAGTTTGAATCTGAACTCAAGATACATTTTTACTCACCTTACTAGTTACTTGTTCTTTCTAACACTGACTTTTGGGAGCAAGTTGGTTGTGCTGCTACATCATCCATCATTTTTGTTTCAGGATGAAAGTTGGTGATACTTAATCCAAAAATCACACCAAGCTAATGCTGTTGTTTCATTGTTTAACAGGTATAGAGTCTTCAGCCTGTCCATCAAGTTAACATCATTGACCCTACAAACACTGACAGACTCTCAGCTTCATGCTTTTTAGACGCATTCAATTCAAACTGTGAGAGATTTCTTTGTCAAACTATGCAACTCCTAAACTAGACAAAACAATAAAGTCTATGAAGGTTTCCAATGCTGCTCTGGCTGCAGTGAGACAAACATCCCAGCCAAAAAAATACTCATGTGTTAAAAGCAGCCTGACAACCAATCTGAAAAAAAGTTATGATACAGTTCAGTTCAGACATGTAACAGCCCTGTCAGCCTCATCCCTTTATATCTGAAATCAGCTAAAACATGAAGAAATGAAGCAACTTATTGGTGGCAGAAAAAAGCAGCAGTGACATGTATCCGGTGTATAAATATCGCTCTCTCGGGCTCTTCCGTGAACAGAAGAGGCTCCTTATTGAGGAGAGCCACTGTTTGCGAAGCGTAGCCCCTCTGTTTCTGCAGGCCCTTCAGGGGCCGGGGCTGGCTGACAATGCCGGCCATTCTTAGCACTTTACTGCCTCAGATGACTGTGTCAGTGGCCCCCAGGCTGGTGACAGAGTCCCGTGACCAGCACTACACCCCAGCCCCAACCCCAGCCCCAGCCTAGGCCGAGAACCAGACCCAGCCTGAGATGTCTACGCACAGTCCCATCTCCAGGACCCTAGAGATCTGTCCAGTCCCAGCTGCATGTCTCCATCCCGGACCAACTTCACCACAATACATCCTGACCTACAACGAGCCTTGGAAATTTAAACATTTGTAATACTCTGAATTTTGTTAAGTAAAAAACTGCATCAATCTTTTTAAGCTGAAATGTTTAGAAGAACTGTTTACAACTTCTTTAAACCCAGAGAACAGCAGATGAAGGATTTGGCAGGTTTTGGAAATATTACTTCAGTTTATTTCATAAAAAACTTCTCCTGACAGGAGGGATGAGACAGGGTGTTCAGGGTCACTACATTCTGTATTTTAGAGCTGCTAAAATTAGCTGATTATACAATCAGTCAATAAATCAAAGAGTAAACGGCAACTATTTCGATAATTGATTAACTCCAGTCCTTTTTTTCAGCATAAACTTCAAACAGTGGTTCTGAACTCGGTTCCAGCTTCTCTCAGTTTTTATATCACTGTAAATTGAGTATCTTTAGGTTAGACATGAACTTGCCCTCTGAGATACTGTGATGAACATTTTAGACTATTTTCTGACATTTCATACAATAAAACATAAATCCAATAAATAATAAAAGAATAGGCAGACTAATCAACAATGATAAAAGCTCTGCTATATTTCACTGAACATTTTTTTGGAATGATTTGTGACATTAAAGGATTAAAACAATCAATAAGATGGTCATTAAAAACAACTTTAGAAGACGTTTTAGACTGACTGAAAGTTCAGATTTAACAGAGGACAGGACATGTTGTTGTGACAAACATCTTTTGAAGTGTATGACGATGACACCCATTTTTCAATCCACTCTGAATGGGTGAGTATCTGATCTTTGCCCTTCTATTTAATCCTCATTAGGGTCAATGGCGACGGTGCCAAAAAGTGTGAAATGTCTCTGGATGGCTAAAGCAAGAACAATCTGACATTTGTCTCAGTAAGAAGGGTGAGTCAGGGCCAAGTCTCGTCTTCCTGTATGTTTCCATGTGTGTATTTACTGGTGTGTGTATGTGGTGTGATTACCATAAACTCTAGATGGGATTTTCGGGATTAATAACTGTAGAGGGATGATCATTTGGACTGAAAAAACAGGGATGTACAAAAAAATGAGCAGCGTTTATAGCATGCAAAGTAAGTAGGGCTGCAACTAGCAATTATTTGTATTTATCAATCTGCCACTTATTTTCTTGATTAATTGATTAATTGTCTGGTCTATTAAATACCAGAAAACAGTGAAATATGTTTAAACCCCACAGTGTTCATTTTGTCTGACCAATGGCCCAAAACATAAAGATATTCAGCGTACAATCACATATGACAAAAAAAGCATCAAACCCTCACAACTGAGAAGCTGAAACTAGTATGTTTGGCATTTTTGTTTCAAGAAAGACTTGAACAAATAATAATAGTGGTACTACATAGTTGTAGATACAATTTTGACAAACAGCAAATGAATTAGATGAAAAATTGTTTGATCTTGTTTGCAAGAGATTGCAAACCTTCTGGTTAAGTTTTTCTAAATCTTATCATTCCTGTCATCATACAGCAGCATGTCCCAGCTGTTACATTCATTCAGGACACATGTAGCAGATTACAATTTTCTCATCTGTATCACTTATTTCATACTGTCAAACACTGAAAGCATATTGCTAAACTACAATGACCACAATACATTTTGCCTTGGACAAAAGAACAAACATATTTTGGAGGGTCATTCTTTTAAATCACAAAAAATATGAATCAAAAAATAAGTTTAAAGCATCTAAGGCTTATTCCAGCCTCATCAGGCATAAACCGCATCTGTATCACTGAGTTGTTTTATAGCCTCATTTCTTCAGTTACACTCCCAGACTCCAGCTCCATCCAGCTCCCTGCTCTGCTCCAGCCCAGCCACAGATCATGCCAGCACAGGGAGAGCTCCAACACACCAACTCGGACAGCATCTAACACTGGATAACAATCCACTAGAGTAACAAATACCTTAGTATGTGAGTTGTGTCATGAATTGCTGGGGGACTGCAACAAACACTCACCACAGAAAAAAAAACCCAAAAAGGCAGGAGGCCCGGGAGTTCAGATTTGCGTGTGAAAAAGTGTTTGATTTTGCCGTTGACACATCCAAGGCATTGCAATGGAACCAGCCCGCCGCAGCTGAAAATAGCTCATAATCAATCAACTGGCAGACACATATCTGCGCTCTTAAAACGTATAAATGTGCAATGCAGAGGGCAGATCAATGGGTGACAGGATTCCAAAAGCATCGATATGGACATGCTCTTTGGCATAACAAGCGCTCTGCCATCGGCCCATACTTATTTCCTGTGCCTTTGTCCCACAGGCCGTCCAGCGTTAGGCCTGCTGGAAAAAATATCTGCCAGTGGAGCAAGGTCTGTGAAGGACAACACTGATGAAATGGCAGAGGTATATAATATGCCTTCACAAAATCTAAATACAACATGTAGCAATATCCAACCAAATCTCCCTCCGCCGTGATCTTGTTCAGTGGTTTTCACGACAATATATCTATTGTGTTTGTCTGTTAGCATGTAAGGCTGCTGCCTGCCAATCTGTTCCTCCCACAAACAGCCACATGTAGGCCAACTTCCTCTTTAATTTACTCTGAGCGACTGAAAGCACTCTTATCACATTTGTCACCCAAGACACACAAGATAAACATGAGTCTGTGGAAGTTCAATGCAAAAAATACGAGAGAGCAGGTGTAGAAAACAAAAGTGAAAGATGAAATGAAAGCTTCCTGACAGCGGGCTGGGTCAGCTCAAAGTAGCTAGCGCTGAGAGAAAAGAATAAGCTAACAGAGCATTATAGACAAACATGTCTTCTCTGAACTTAGAGGAATAGCCAAAACAACACGGCAGACATCCGGCAAACTATATAACATGTGTTTCAATACAGAGTCCAAAGTTATGACCTCTGCTCCCTTCCTTTCAACCCAGTTGGCTGCTGAAGACGTCTACCACTGTTCCCCTACTTCCAGTCACCGAGAACAGTTGGTGTAGTTAGTGGTCATAATAACAATAGGTGTGTGTGTGTGTGTGTGTGTGTACAGTATATGTGTGTGGGCCTTTACACACAGGTCTGCGGCCATGTAGAACAGAGTGTCTATGAATGCCCTCCATCTACACAGTTCATACAGAGGTTAAAACTGAGAGAGGAAGTAAGTGAGAGGCCACGCAGTCTGACAAATTCTAGACATCAATCAAACGCACTGACAACAGAGACATATTGTCATGTTTCGACTCAACAGTGAGATTTCAAAACGAACTGGAAACGAAGAATTTTTCCTCCTCCAATAATCATGTTCAGTATTAATATGGTGAAGCTTCACTAAAAAGACTGATTCATGATTTGGAATTTTTATGTTATTTCTAGTAAATTAACAGCACTAAATCACACACACGCTTTCCTAAAGATAAGAAAAAGCACTTTGGCAACAAAACACTACAACTATCATACAACTAAACTGCCATTCAAGTAGGAAAAACACTAAACTTCTGACATTTAAAGTAAAGGCCACCACACGAGGACTGCAGGAGTATTAACCATATCAAAACTGAAATCACAGTCATGCCACATGAAGCTGTAACTTTTTTATCTGCTTTACACACCAGTAAAACAAATGTGCTAGTTTCGCGATGATTTATTGGTCAAACATACAACTGCTCACCAGCTGTTAACCAATCAGGAGCAGCAACGTGACAGCCAGAGAGGTGGTGATAGGAGGACGTCAAGAAGGGCAGGAGAGAGAAGCAATCAAATGCAGAAAAAATATCGAAGAGGAGCAGGTTGGAAACAGAGAGGACAACTGGGACAATTAAGCATCAGTCACTGGCAGTATTTTGGATTTGGAAGAGGTGAAGTATCATAACTTCCAGGCATAAAAACTGCTGGCTACTTATAACCTTATACTTATAAAAGGATAGAAAGCATATGGACCAAGCTCAAAACCAATACATTCTACTCTAACACCAGAAAGGTCACACATATAAACCAGTGTCACTCAATTAAAATACTGTCTACACTGTCTTCATTTTACTCTGTTAATGTTCAATAATGTCACAGGACAGCTGTATTTTCAGTACTTCATCTAGCTGCAAGCCTTAGTGTCTTCACTTATTACAATATAGAATACTCCTCGTTATTTTTTTATTCATTTACAGAGTTCAGAAGAAAGATTTTAAATGCTTACGATGCCATAATATTATGTGGTATGACTGGAATATCGTAAAACAAACGCAAGATGCTTTTTTACATATTGTGCAGTCGTAGCGCACACAGACACAAACTGACTCAGAGCAGCAAAGACAAACACAGGCCTTGGACTGTAACAGCTCCACCTTACAGATTCATGTGACTCTCCAACCATCACCTGACTATCTCTCTCCTTTCTATGGAAGCTGCTTTCAGGCAGGGCAACTGTGGAGGACTTGACCCGAAGTCAAATTTATGTTCATGGAACGGAAGTTATTCAGGAAAAGAGTACAGAGACTGTTTGTCTACGTGCAATAGCATCTTTAAAACATCTCAACGCTACACCCATGTAATGTGGGCTCACAGTTGGCTGACAAGACAATATCCCCAGTCGCTGATAAAGTGTGTCTTCGACTGAACCCTGACAGATAAAGGGAGGGGACAACTTCCAGCGGGCTGCACGCCTGAGTCTATACCATGTACATGTCCTCATATTTACATGTGAATCTGTGAGGTGAGTCAGAGAGGATGCAGAGGGAGAGCACCGTAATCAGTGAGTCACTTTGCATATCCAAACTTCCTTTTACAGTCAAGAGAGGAGCCCTTCACTGTGGACAACCAGCACCCTAAGGTGGCCCAAGGTACTGTAGGAGCCGTCCAAACAATCTGGGGCTCCGTGCAAAGAGGCATCAGTTTCTGCACCTTGCCACACTGAAGTTATCAGTATTTCCTAACAGTATCTGGAGTACAATTGTATTAGGAAAAACTCTATACAGATTGTAGCACAAAATGAAATCATGACCCACATAGCTTTTGTCCAGCCTTAGAGACACTGAACTCTAGTCTATTAAACTCCGCAGGTAGGTTGCTACTATCACCACTACTGAAATGAGAAATCCCAACTTTAAGTGCAGCATCATTACACTTGTAAACAGACAAATATTAAATCAATAAGATTCCTACGAACTCAACAGTTGGGCATTTTAATGCAGGGCACATCACACTTTGCATATTGCCATGGTGAAATGTCAAACACACTGACATGAGGAAATATAAGTATAATTTGCCAGAGGACGAATACAAATGCTGCTTGCCTTACCACACCCAGAGTAAACATATGTCATATTGTATATGACATGACACACAGCAGAGCTTTCACGACAAACATGCCACAAAGAGGACGGACAAAGCAGGGATGTGACAATAGTTTACAGGCAGTAAAAAACACAACAGCTCACTTGTCTTGTTCTCGCTATATTATGGCTGCACAAATAACTGATTACATAACGTATGTAGTTATGAACAATCTTTTGTAAACCTGCAAGTATCCAAAGCTCACACGAATCATACCACAAAATGTCTTTTTTAATGTTTGAACTTACTATTGTGCACAGTCGATGAGCTGGTACTCGTTGGACCTCTCAAAGCATGCCTTCACTCCTTCGTCGTCCCACAGCTTCTTTGCGTGATCAAAGAACTCCTGAGGAAAAGAAAGACAAAATTTAAGCAACATACACTGAACAACAAAAAGACTAAACAATCATGGAGTACAATATCATGATGGGAAAGTCAGGGGTCTTGAATTCACTCGTATTGACACAGTTGAGGGACACTGCACAAGGTAAACTCACCTAAAGCTACTTTACAAACAGCCTCCTTAGTGAGCTCATTTAGGTTCTCATGCTTTAAAGAACATCCACGTTGAGTTATGCAAGTAAAGATTCTTAAAAGAATGACAGGATCTTGTCCAGAGAGTTAAAAACATGCCCACTGAATTGCCAGTATCTCTGTGTGTGTCACCATAGCAGACTTTTTCATACACTGTTGAAAATGAGGTAAGTATAGTTAAGTAAGCCATGTGTTCAGTAATTTACAACTAAGTACTTTTACTATGACTACAATTTAAAAAGATGTTTTGCAAGCATTTGGAAATCTGAAATTTTTTAAACCGTGACTTCAAGATGTTGAAACAACTGGACAGCTAAATAAACCAAATGGAAAATTTATTTTGTCCATTTTATAGATTTATCCAAAGAAAACTACTTGGTCACTACTTGGAAAATACTTGGAAATAGGAAACCTGACTGTCTAAAATATAAAAAAATACAACGACCAACATGTGCTGCAACTATTTCCTGGAGAACAGCAGCCGGGCACAGCGACTGTGGACTGCGGACGCCATCTAGCAACCTGCATTACAGCAAGAGATGCTGCACAAATATGCTAATGGTTATGTATACTATAACCGTTGAATGCTCTTCCAAGTGCTGGCCACTATTTCTTAATGTTAACACCTTCTAAGAAAAACGTAATATCCTTCCCATTGTGCCACAGCAGCATAATTGTAGGACACTGCATCAAAAATCTATAAAAGGGAATTTTAGATTTCAAAAAAAAGTATGCAGTAACCAGAGCAAACTGACCAAGAGTTATTACACACATATTTTTGCAGTAGCAGAGGTAGTTGATTTCAGTTCACATTCACTTCCTCAATACAGCTTTATCCAACAGTTCCTGAATTCAAACGCGTGACTTTTTGGTCACGAGCTCTCATCTCTAAACTGTTAGCTAAAACAAAAAAGGTGATATGCGTGGATGCCATAATGTCACTGTGATTAAATTCAGATAATACAACAGAAAAGCAGAAATGTTTAATTACATCTCCTAAAATATACAAATATAATCAGCACGCCTGCTGAGTAAAATCCATTTATAGGCATGACACTGTAAATGACTGTACATAGTCTCAGTGGGAGCATTATTTGGGGAACTCATCTTATCAATGACTTTGAGACATTTCCCAGGACTCTCTGTATGGCCTAAACAAAGATGATTGGGCTAATATCCCTCGTCGCCTCCTGTGCACATGTCTTTCAGATGGGCTCCTCCTCTAGCCTGGAACTACCACATGACTCTCTGCACTCAGCACTGGCTCTGCGCTTCGACTGGGGAGAGGGTGAAAGTAGCCCCGAACCAGAGAGAGAGGGAGAAGGAGCCTGATAAATGATCACATGCTCCGGGAGATCTCCTCTCGGCAGATCCGGTGATTAAGTTCAACATGGAGAAAATCCACTGGTCCAGTCCGCAGAAGTCTCACAGAGAGACACATTAACATTTGTTGACTTTTTTTTGTTAAAGATGAATGTGGGCTCACACTTGAGGCACAAGTCAGGAATAGCCTCAACACTGATGCTATCATGTTAGCTGTGTTTGAGCGTGGTACCAAAGTATGATACATTAACCCATCATTTCTAATTTTACAACCATGGTTCGGTTTTTCTGTAACATAGCATTTACGTGCTACGCTAAACACTTGATTAACAAAGAAAATGGGGCCATATTTGCTTTGCCTGTATTTGCTTCCACTTCTGTTACAATCAAACTTTGACACAGGCCTCAACTAATATCAATGCGATTCAACGGCGCTGATTACATTCTTCTGCTATTAGCTTTGCAGGTCTCGCCAAATTTTTACATCAGCAGACATTGAGGGGCTTGGAAACTCAAAGAAGGGCCCGACAAAGCTAGCAAGCCTTGGGACTGGATGGAGCAAGGGGTGGAGGGTGGAAGGGGCAGAGCAGGGGGAAAAAAAGCAGAGTATGGTCCTCAGGGCTCTTTTCCACAGAGGCGTGTGACACTGGGCCTTTGAATAAATGCAGTGTGTGCTGCAGTGCCCTACAGAGGAACTGATAACACAGAAAGAGACCAGGAGGGAATTTGCTTTAACACAAGCTTTTTTAACTCTTTCCTGTGCTCTTCCCAGTCCACTTCAACTCCTCCTCCTCCATCACCAGCCATGAGATGCTGACTCTCTGGCGGCTCTGCTAGGACCAATTCTCAGCTCAGCCTTAGATTCAGTGTTAATCAAGTTGGGTGTGTGTGATGTAATATTTCACTTGAATCATATAGGTCAGGCTGACACAGAGAACAAAATGGCCTAAATCTGATTTGACTTAGCAAAACAAAGTTGTGGCGCAAAAGGCTTGCATCTTGTGTCACAAGGGGACACTAGAATTCCTTTGGGGAAAGTTTTGAAAAGGCCTTTGGGCTCAGAGCAAAATGTACAGCAATGGCCACTAACCTCAAATCCCTCCATACATAGACAGCCAGACAACCAGCTGGCCCCTCAGTAAACCATCATCATCGCATTTATTGGATTTGAATAGAATATGTGTGTTAGATAACTATTGCCCAGCACAGAGAGACCTGACTTTCATGGGTAACCTCAGTTAAAGAGTGCAGACAAATTTAGCTAAAAAAGAGAGCAAAAGCAAAGGAGAGAGGGAGCGACTGTTCGAGGCTGTTCATCTTTCATAACGTGGTTCCAAAAACAGAGCAGCCCTCCGTGCCACCCTTTGCCCCACATCACGAATCCTCAAGTAATCAATTAGAGGGAAAACAAACTTCTAGGACTGAAGCTTTCCACACAAGAAAATCACCAAAAAAGCTAACAACAAGGGGCGTTAGCCTTCGTGGCTGTACTGAAGAACAAAAGCAGCAAAAACGAGGTCATGCTCCTTAATTGAAAGTCATAATTTTTGGTTGGCCTGTAAACTGACATCAGACAACATTAAATAAAGTTACGCTCTCACTGACAGCGGCTGATGTGCACAACTGTAGCCACAGTGTAAGATTTAAACCATTCTTCAGTACAGTAATTCTGCACCCAAACACAAAAATAGATCAGTTCAACAATGGGTGGGGCTGGACATAATATGAAGCTCACCTTCCACAACAGACTGTAATTCATATCCTGAAGAAAAAAAACCCAAAACAGAGGAGTGAACTTTTGTGGAACTTGTCTTTCTGTTTCTCAGTGTACATAAATAACATTAACAGGTCTCAAATACCACTCAATGGCTACAGTGACCTGCTTGTTTTAGCATCAAAAGGACAGGATTACATTTAGGCTTTAACATGTCTGATGGAGAGATAGCTACATGGTGCAAAAACAGGGGCTGGGACTCATTTGAATTTGCTCCACTTCAGTCAACAGACGCTGTTGGGTGGCTAGCAAAGCTACCACTGTGGCATTTGTTTCCATTTGCATAGACGACCGTTTATATTGGTGCTTTCTTTTCCATGCGTCTACTGTTATCCCAAGCTACTGTAGGGAGAGATTCCGCAAAAAAAGGATGCTTTCATGATAAAGAGCGAAGGTCAGCAAAACTAAGCCTGGTGATTTACATGTGCAACAAGGGGAAACTGTCCAGTCATGAAGGTGCATGCAAAGAAAGATTAACCCCAAATCTACTCTGGAAAAAACATTTTTAAAAGCATCTTGCACTTCATATAGCCAAGCATAGATCATGTGATTTTACATGAAGATATTTCATGCAAGTTTGACAGCAAAACATTTTTAAACTAATCTAAAACATCAACAGTAAATGACATCATTTTAGGTCAACATGCAAAAATCATACAGGAAGAAATCCATTTTCTAATCACTTAATGGAGACTCCACCAACACTACCTAAAGAGCATGACACAATGCAGCCATAGTTGTGTTGCTTGTCGCCTTCCTATTTGACTAAACAGACACAGCACACCACAAAATTGTTCTCTCCCCCTTCGTCTCGACTGGAAAAAAACAACCACGCCATCACGTCAAATTACAACGCTCAATAGTTACATGATTTGATAAAGAAGGTAGAGAATAAAATATTTATGCAGAAGAAACAGAAAAGTTTGTCTAAGATTTCAACCAATGAAAGGCCTGAAGACCCGAGTGGCTAAAGACATAGAATATAACAAGGTAATTTTGATTTTGATGATTGTTCTGTGAAAATTAGAGCCAAATAATTGAATAATTATGATTCACATCACATGGAGTCTGTCAATGAAGGCCTTTGCAATTTTCAATCATGTTATAGACAAAACAGCTACATCAAGAAAACAACTGGCAGACTAGCTAAAAATAAAAAGCTAAATCTTTAGTGGCAACCCAGGTAAAACTTTTATAATGGTGCAACCAAAGCTACTATGATCACTCGCTCCACCAGTTAATCAGGAAAATGTAGGAAGTCAAAGATTTTTGTCTATTTATTCTTCCTGTCCACAGCAATAACTTATCACAAAACTACTACTAAAGTTGACTGAAGTGCACGGAACATCATACTTATCAAGAGAACATTTCCCTTTATTGGGTTAGATTTACCATGACATCATCTCTCCAAAAGTTTCCAGGTGAAACATACTTCCACATTTCACAACGGCGCCAACAGGTGAAAGCCACAGGTTACTGATTGGCCGTGTTCCTGCTCTGCTGTATTGGATATCATGCCTGGTGGCACGAAGTGACAATGTAGTGGTGACACTGACGGCACAAGTGAAGCCTGAGACTGATGACAAGCGCAGCCACTCCAAACAGAGCCATGTTGTTCCCTTTGGCCTGGCCGGGCCTGGGAACTCAACGCCGGCTCTCCCCATGGCCCCGGCCCTCACACAACACAACATCAGAGCAGCACAGACTACTGCTGCCCTGTTAACACCCTCACTGTGGGCCCTGTCGGGAAATTAACACCCAAATCCTTTTAATGGATATTCCTGTGATGTAGCATTAAATAAAGTTGCTGAGAGGGAAACAACAAATTCCACTTTAAGGACAAAGCAGTGAAGTGATGGTATGGATAAGACCTGAGAGCAACTGCAAGGACCAAAGAAAAAAAAAAGCGGGTACCCTGTTCACAGGGCCTAAACATTAGCTAGATTTAGAGGCCTTGCTGGAAAAGTCATATGCTACATTGTGGCTAAGAGATAAAACACATGTGAAATTCATTCCTCTCATTCTTTTATATGGTGAACTACTGCAAACTTGAAAAAAGAAGAAAACCAAAGATATAAAAAGTAGTGGCTGCAATTACTTTCATTATTTAAAGTAGTGTGTCCATCAATATTTCTTAAGCCCCAAGCTGCCAACTTCAAATGCCTTCCTTTGTTTGACCAACAGTGCAAAACTCAAAGATATTCAGTTTACAATGATAAAAAACAGAGATTTGTTGAAGTCCACACACTGGAGAAGCTGTAACTTGGGAATCTTTAACAATTTTGCTTTTAAAAATGACTAACAGTAATCAGCTTACAAATTAGTTTAATTATGTTTGGGTCAATCAGCTGATAGTTTCAGCTCTAAAAAAAAACAAGCTTTTGTATTTTAAAAAGAAATGACTTAAACTTAAAAGTTTGGTGCCTCAGTTCCAACATGTTGAGAGTAGGGATCACTGTCAGCTTCAATATAACCAACAGCCAAAGGGCTGATCAATACAACAAAAGGAGATTAACCCTGCACTTGATTCATTTATAATAGCATATTAATACTTTCATTTGGTTCCCCAAAAACTGTAAAAACAAAACTAAATATTTGAAACCTCTAAGAGTCTACCCTACATCTCTATATTAATTTGTCATTCCTGTTTTGAGATGCTGCATAGCCAGTGTCAAACAAGGAACACTTTAAAATTTCTGTAAAACATCATCTACATTTCCAACATATGACCTCTGCTAAACACACACTGAAAAGCATCCCATGTGCTCCAACTTGCATTCAAATCTTCATACAGGACATTTGCTCCGGCTACAAAGGGGAATTAAACCTCCAACAAGCACTTGAATCAACTAGCTGTCGATTTCATACAAGTTAGTTGACATTGCCATTCATAACTTCAGATCTCCCAGGGGAAAAACATTGCCCTCAGCTTTGGTTTGTTAAAAAGACCCCACCACGCCATAAAAAGGAGTAAATTAAAGAAGAAAGGCAACATTAGATCTGTTATAGCAAAATTACTTCTGACACCTCTGAGCTATATCAGTAAGATCCACACTGTCGGCCATAGGGTTCATAAAAACAGCAAATGCTCTCATCACATACCATCTAACACCCACGCAAACACGAATGCACATTAAGAAGGACAAAAAAGCACATACAGTATGTACTATACCAGGCTCTCTGTCACACATCCACATCTGCACACACACAGAAACTTTATGAATGTCTTACCTGTGAATAGTCAAAGTCAGAGAGAGGTGCTATGCTTTTGATGTATTCGATTCTGAATTGGTCCTCTGGGTTGGCTAGCGGGACTGGGGGTATTAAAGTGCTCATCGCAGACACTATAGTCTACAAAGCAGAAGTTGTGGGAGAGAAAAAAAAAAAAAACAAGCATTAAGCAGGATGAACACAGGGAAAAATCCGTAAGCCTGTATAATAATCAGTAAAATGGGATTGCAGTGGGATTGAGTGTAACAACAGAGACATTGAGCACATTTGGGAAGCGATACAGACGAAACTCACCACTATGGCATCCTTCACGTTTTTCCGAATATCTTGAATTTTCTGTTTCTTTTCTCTGCATGGGGACAGAATAGACGTGTGAGGCAGCGCTTATGAAAAACATGAACCACAGCAGACCACAAAAGATTTATCATCAAGGTGGTTATGAGTAAGGCAGGGGTTATTGCCAGGTTAGACTGCGTTCTAATACAATTATACGCACAGTACAGGTGTTGGCTGGGAGTGTGTATCGGTGGAGGGCAGGTAAGAAAGTAAAACGAAAAAGTAAAGGGATATGGTGTGCTGTAATGTAAATCTTTCTCATTTTTTAATGTTAGAAATTCTGCCTCCTATTCTCTAAAAACCAGCTTTGCCTGCATAAACACTTTGAATTGAAACACACAGATGATTTTCACACAGTTGCAGAACTCTGACATGTACTAGGCCTGTTTAAAATAGACCACTGGTGAGATCAATGCCATGCAAGGCCTTGCAGCAAAACAAATCATCAATAGGCCTGTGTCGATCACAACCTTTCACCCTCTCACATGAAACAGGAAACAGTGAATTATTTGGCATCTGTGTGACACTGACATCCTCGCATATGTATGATAACTGTAGATGTAGACGAAAAAAGGAGGAAAAAGGAGAGAGGAGGAGGAGGAGGAGGAGGAAGAGGAGGAGGAGGAGGAGGGAGGGCGAAGATATTAGCTGCTTTGCATGGGATACTGGGCCCAACAGGCGCTGCAGTGCCTGGGGAAAATCATTCACAGCCTGGCCTCGACAGGGTTATTCATGAGGAGGGGAAGCATCAAAATAAGCATGAATATACTGATAATGCTGTTTAATGAGTGCATTGAACGGGACTCACTCCGCGTTGAAGCCGTTGACGTGTAGGATCCTCATCTGCTTCACAATGGTGCTTTTTCCGGACTCTCCCGCACCTTCGAAAATAGACCAGAAAATACATGAAAACGAGCACGAATCAGACACGTCCCCTTGAAAAACATATATATATTTTTAAAAAATGTAGTTTGATTTCAGACTCATGGGAGGAGAGGGGGGGGCTTCCATCAATATCCACCCCCATGACATATTATTGCAAGCGCTGTCAAACGGGGCTACGTGTTCGCTAAAGGGATTAGCTTACATTTCAGATAGCCGTCACATACAAACCGAGCCCTTACCCAGTAATAAGAGCCTGTGTGTGGCTTTATAAGCTTGTCTCTCCTTTTGCAGCTGTTTCTCTATCTTTTTATTAGCCTCTCGTTGTGCCTTTTCGTCGATGCGTTGATCTTCAGTCTTGCTGTTGCCCAAACAACCCATCTTCCGTCGCCCTTAACCCTTCCTTGTGGAGCCGTTAAAACAAAAAAAAAAAGATATTAAAAAAAATAACAGCCGGCGTTTGATATTTGTGGTTTAAGATGACATTAAAAAAATGAGGCTAATGTAAAATAAAAAAAAAAGGAGGGGGGGAAATCTCTGCCAGGCTTCTCCGTCGGAGGGAGGAATATGTTCCCCGTTACAATTCCGCTTTAGCCGCAGCCGACCGTCATGAAAACCGCTTGCTAGCTTAAAAACCGACGACTCGCTCCGGCAACGAAATATCAAAAATACATATAAATAAGAGGAGACAGAGAGGGTTTTCAGTTTGTAGGAATCCAGTCAGTGTTCCTATCTCGTCTCCAGCCCCTCTCTTCTCTCAGTGTGTTTTTTTTTTCTGTCTGAATTTCTCCCAGTATTTTCTGTCTCTTTAACTCAGCACTGCCTCTCTCTGTGGCACCAGGAAGTAGCCGTGCAAAACAAACCTGCGTTAAACTGTAACGCGAACACATACAGCATTTTATAACCTGAGAGCCACAGAGACGAGAGACGGTCCCGAGTTTCACTCCTTTTTCTGTCCTGCTATCAAACCGAGCGAGCAAAGAGGGGAGGAAACCCGGACTGTGCTGCTTTACAGAGGGGCTGGGTCTCTTCTTCTTCTTCTTCTTCGTCTTCTCTTTCTTTCTTCTTCTTCTCCTTTTCCTTCTTCTCTTTCTTCTTCTCCTCTTCCTCTTTCTTCTTCTTCTTCTTCTTCCAGTCACTGAGGTAGATCTGACCCAAACTGGTAACCCAGTACAGGTCTGTTTATACACTTGTGGGGGTCCTCATGGTAGTACTCAGTTCCTTTACTTCAGTAAAAGTAGTAATACCATAGTAAAAGTACAGCTATAAGCAACAAAGTCAACTTCAAATGTTCAAATTGTGCAAAATGGCCCCTTTCAGAGGTTTATACTGCATTAATTTACAAGTTATAGTACTTACTTATTACTGCATTGCCATGCCATGTTTTGTTGTAATCTCCGAAGTGACTAGTAACTATACTGTGTCAATGTCGGAGTAAAAAGCAGAATATTTTTCTCTAAAATGTTGTGAAGTAAAGATAAGTAGTATAACATAGAATTAGTGAAGTAAAGTTCAAGTACCTTAAATGCCTAAGCACAGTACTTGAGTTACTGCAAGTTATACAAAAACATGACAATTGCAGTTTCTAATGTACAGTAAAACAGTGCTGGGATGTAACTAAGTACATGTACTCAATTACTGTACTTAATTAAGTACAATTTTGAGGTACCTGTAGTTGAGTATTTCCATTTCACAGCTTTAGTAACTTTGCAGATTAAGATTTAACATAAAAATCATACAATGAGCTGATAAAATATGATGCATTGTTGAAGTTAAAGTTAAAATAAGCTCTTTGACCAACTACAACAGTAACATGCTGCTTACACACTAATGCATCATAACACTTATCTAATGTATAATAGCAGAAAACTAACTTTTCTAAATTATGACTACTTTCATTTTTGATACTTTAAGTATATTTTGCTACATACATTCACTTGTAATTGAGTATATTTATAGTGTAGTATTTCTACTTTGACTTAAGTAAAGAATCTGAATACGTCCTCTACCACTGAAGAAAAGTAGTCACACCAGTCATGTCACAATGGAAATTTCTGTACATAAAGAGTTGTAGAAAGTAGCAAAGTATTTATTCAAGTACTAAAGTATAATTTTGAGGTAATATACTTCACTAGAGTGTTTTCATTTTATGCTGTTTAAACATACTCCCACTTCACTACATTTCAGATTAAAAACTTTTTACTCCACTACATTTGTCTGACAGCTTTAGTTAGTAGTAACTTTACAAATTAGAATTTTACATACAAAATATAAGATGAGTTTAAAAAATATGCTGCAAATAATCCAGTAATATAATGTACAATAATATAACTAACAGGGGTCACTCATGCATAAATACTTTTTACGTTTGATACTTCAAGTATGTTTTGCTGATAATGCTCGTGTGCTTTTATTTAAGAAAAAAATCTACATGCATGACTTTTACATGCAGTGTTATATTGCAACTTTTACTGAAGTAAATGATATGTGTAGTTCTCCCCCACTGCAGCAAAGACTGTATATTAACAAAATTCTGTTCAGGCAGGGTCTTTCACCTAATGTGTGTCTATTTGAGGCTCATTTGACATCGATCAAACTATCCTATAGACCAGTGATTCCCAACCTGGGGGTCAAGACCTCTGCTCGTGAGAAAAATTCACAAAATAATTAAAAAGATCAGAAAGATGAAAAAACATATTAATACTAGTTCCTTTTATCAGACTTTATGATAATCTTTGCCTTTTTGTGTGATTTCAGGATCATTTTACCTCTTCAAGCCTCTAAAAATGATAAAGAAACACATATTGGTTGAACTGCTGGTCATAACTTATAGACATATACAAACAGCAGCAAGTGGTGACAAGCAGATTTGTTTGAGGGGGGTCACAAGCCAAAAAGGTTGGGAACCACTGCTATAGATTATGCATCACGGAAACTGGCCAAAGCATGAAAAGATCATTTCCCTTTGCTTGATTAGCAAAACATAATAAATTATACATTAATCAGCAAAATCATATGCTATATACAGTAGATCATCTTACTGTAAAATTGTAGTGATACCATAGGAAGCATTCAGTTTGATGACCAGAAAGTCATCATCAAATCTGCCACAAAAATACTGGCCCAGTAAGTCCCAGCATTATGCACAAAGATATTACAATACATATTCTTTTTATTGCCTTAAGTGTGATAAGGTTTAAAAAAAAAAAAAACTCCATGTTGAGCACACTGTCAGTCTTAAAGAGATGTTTCCTTGAGGGAAACAATATACTTGTTTCACATACTGTATGTCCCAAATTTGCCCATAAGAGAAATAATTGCTTAGTGTTAACATGTCGTCTGCCAACTTTTTGTGTGTGTCAAAAGTGCCAAAGACAAGAACACTGAACTGGAGACCACCACAGGATAAAGGATTGACCCCAGAGACCCATCATCTGACAGTTTGTTATTTGTATTGCAGTGATAGACAAATTAATTCTCCTTATTTTAAACGATGTATGTTAATGCCGTTTGATAAAGTTTTGTTTCTGAATATCTAAAAAAAAGGCCAGGTATCACAACAACTACAGTCTGGCAGTGCAAGTCATGCTTTTTCCAATAAGGAGGAAATAGAAAACTGTCACTCTTGTAAGCATTGTCTGACATTTATGTTTAGCCTGCTGTGGCTTCCTCTTCACTCGACCAAAATGGGGTGTGGGTTTGTAAAGGTTTGACTTTGTATTAAACAACAGTGCACTTTACATGTAGATCACCACAGTGTTATTTGTAGGTAAGAGCAGCAGGCATATTCCTTATTAATGTCTCTGTCAGTATGTGTGCATGTGTGAGTGCTTCATTCAAGAGCAACTGGTAAAACTTGCCACGCTGGCCTTAACGTTGAGCAAAGGCTAACAAACAATTCTACACTGTTGAATTCAAGTCAGAAAAAAAGAATTACAAATGTACTGTATGCTTATATTACAAATGCTCACAGATCACTCAAAAAGCATGAGGCAGTCGTGAATGATTATTTGTGTAACATGTAACAAGGAGTGTGCTGTTATTGTCTCCATTATGTAAAGGCAATGCAAATACTGGTTTCATGTAGTGCAACAAAGTTGTGCAGTATGCAAATCACACCTGGAACCCTCACTTCACCTATAGTGGTGTGAAAATATCACCAACACCACCCTCCCCAAAGAGAAAGAGAAAAAAAGTCCTGTCTCCCCACCTCTGAAAGCAAGGTCAAAACAAGCGACTGGCCCACATCACTCTCTAGTGGTTAGAGGCAGCACAGCACACACGCCGAGGCCACTGTCAGCCCCACAAGAACGATACACAAACAGGTTTGGTTGGATAAATGAATCTGGTATTTATGTTTAGCTTGCAATACTGCAAATTTCTTTTGAAGTTCCCCTCTGCTCTGAAATGTGCTTTGCTTATTGTTACTTCACTTGGAAGATTCACTGTGCAGAGTTTGGCTGAAAGTTTCTCCCTGCTCACGTTAAAGAGTTTAAGACATGTATGTTCTGCATGATTTTGTGACATTACAACTAGTTACAGACACAAACATAGGCTGAGAATGGACTTTTAATTAAAGTAGGAGACATCTTGTGTCCAGCAGCAACTTTTGAAAACTTCTTTTTTGTCTCAAGACAGAAATTATTATTCAAAGCAGATCATGTCTGTATGTCTTCAAACATGTCTGGAGAAGAGCATTAAACTAGCATTGTGATATTTGTAAGGAATAGTCGCTGTTATCTTTCATAATTAATGTCTCTGTCAGTATGTGTGCATGTGCAGTGTTAGGGAAGGTTTTCAGATCCTTTACTTACATAAACATAGCAATGCAACAATCTAAAAATACTCTACTACAAGTAAATTCCGTTTTCAAAGTCTGACAAAGATGTTCTTACTATTTTCAGACTGAGAGTGGACCTTGTCTGCAAAATGGCAACCACACTGCCAGTGTTTGGGGTTTGATTCCCAGACCTTGGCAGTATAAGGCCCTCAAGAATAGCTGATAATCAATGACCAGCTTTCAGCAATGCACAGTTTTGTTTTGGAAATAAAACAGAGGCTCTGCAGAATTATTGCACTTCAAAATATGTTAAATATAACCAAATGCATGGGCTTTCAGTTTGGGCAAAGATTATAACTGAAAAGTGAGCTGTTACAATAAATCTAACAATATCTGACACGTAAGAGTTCTTTTCTATGTGAAGACTTATTTACTACTTATCTACTGTAACTGTAAAAACAGGGCACACATCCAAATGATATCCAGCTAAAATTAGCCCTGATTTTTTTTTCTCCCGAAGCCAGAAAGAACTTTATAGCACTCTCTTTAGGGACAGAGGCTCTTGATAAAGTGTAAATTATACAGGAAGCGAAACCTTGAGAACAAACATAGTCCAATGTCCTTCTGCTGTGGTGCAGTTCACTCTGATTCAGCTGATACAAATATCAAGACAGCTCACACTGCGGCCCTGCTATCACAATCATAAATATGACAATAATTCATACTCCAGGACCTCGTGTTGGTCACTGCATTAACTGGGAACTCTGTGTAGTAGCAAAGTTCAGCAATGGTCAATGATAAAACCCATTTAGACAGAAGCAAAGTTCACCTGACTCTGCTTGTATTCAAAGGGAGGGGGGGCGACGGGGCAATACGTTCCACTGTGTGCCTCTGTGGACGAGTATGATTTTCCAAAATATGGCTGCATGTGTATGTCAGTGGCACAAAAAACTGAAAAAGCACAACAATCAGTGACTTCCAACAAGCTACTCATTGGCCGGCCGGCCTCCTTTCTCTGATCATTCCTGTCCAGTGTGCCACACTGCTAGCGGCCTGTTGTTCAGGCTCATGAAGGGTAATAAGGCTGAGATATGAAACGGCCAGTTAAGGACATCTAGGAAAGCTGTGAGAGATATTATCACGGGCCTGTACAGAATCTGATCCAAGAGACCTAACAATAAAGTAACTTCCTTTCCAAGAAATAATAGGAACTCGCCTTCCAGTTCCCATCGCTGTATTCCTGTGTTCCTGTACTACAGTATAAAGTCTAAAGGAACTCTATTAAAGGAATTACAATTTCTGAAATGTCCTCTGGTCAAACATTTTTAATAAGTTTGTTATTGCATTACTAAATAATTTTGAACTAATGGTGCCTTCAGACAGAACGCCGTCCAAATTAAGTGGAAATCTTTTAACACATTTCATGACTAACAAAACACAAATGCTCATGTACTTGACATCACATGTCTAAAACACAGACTCACAAAGTTGTATCTGAAGGCAGCTGAGCTCCAGTGGTCACATCCCAACTCTGCCTCATTTTGATTTACATAAACTGTCTTTGCTTCTTAAAGACTTATATAGGAGCCTGGACAGCCGCTGGGACATGCTCAGAAAGTTTATGGGGATGTGCCTTAAGATCTGTTTCCGTTATACCATCAGTTATATGTACATTAAGGCTGCAACTGATAATTATTTTTTATTATCAATTATGTTATTTGCTTGATTAATCCATTTGTTGTTTTTGTTGACACAGTGCAAACATATAATAATAATAATAATAATTATATATTTTTTTTGTATGAACAACCCTGTTGGAGCCCTGTACTGTTTGTTGTATTGTCAGGCCATGTCTTACAAAATAAAAGAGTTCGATCAGGCCGCTTTACTTTGAAACATTTGATTTATGAAGCTTCAGTTCAGCAGGTTTCTGGCATCTAATTTATATTAGAGCAGGTGATGTTTGTGTATTACTTTAATGGTCCTGTTGTCAAAAATGAGAATTTGCTTCATGTTCAGTAAACAAGTATAGTTTTAATTAAATGTGATATATTTTCAAAGCCTCTACAAAAACTATTTTGTCATATCTGAACCTTTTTTTATTTGAATACAAAACCTTTAAACTGAACAATATGAGACATTTATTATCAATTATTTTATGATTTTTTAACTAGCATGTTATAAAACTTATCTAGAATTTGAGAGTTTAACTATGTCTAAAATGATAACTTGTCAACTTGTGTCATATCCTGCAATATACCAAAAAATGTATTCCATATGATCAAACATTATAAAATCTAAGCAACTATAAATATGACTAAGACGGCATTCCAGCTCCAGCACAAGCTGAGCACGGCAGCCCACTCAGGATAAACAATACTTCCTTATGGCTATCATTATTCAACTAAATACCTGCAGCAAATACAAACAGATAAAGTGACCCAGATTAGCTAGCATACGTTGCCTTGAAATGTAACACTATTTGAAAGGTGTCCACTTTCAGAGGAACACAAACCACCTCAGTCCTCTGGCATGCAACAAGAGTCCTACTGGAGACCTGGAGGGTATAAACTCCCGAAGGCCTCTTAAGAAAAACCAGACGCGGCCTGCGGCTCGTGCCGAGGCTCCTGGGTCTACCAGGACAGATAGCTCTGAAAATAATTGTGACTGTATAGCGGTGAAGAAAGCCGGCCAAACCATAATGACGTGCTGAAATGACACAGTGACACAGGTCACACGCGCTGTATAGCTTTCAACAGTGGCTCATGGAATAATGTATGACACTTCCCTGTGTGACTTCATTAGGATGAGCCATTTCTTCCTGTGTGTAATTACTGAGAGCTGTTTACTCAGGAAATTAAACTGGTAGCCATTTATTATATAGAGTAACGAAGCATTACACTATTTAAAGTAAAGTAAATACATGCAAGATGGTATTAAGTGTGACTGTCAAAACTGAGCGTGGGTGAGTTCTGTTTTTATCATAAATGAACCTACATTTAACTATTGTTGTCATCATCAGAGCAGCTGAAACTTAAGCTCCTGTTCCTGATCAACACTTTCTCTTTCAGGTTAAGCATTGACCTTTTGTAAAATGAAAGTACTGTGTCAGCCTGCATGTACAATATGGAGATGGTTACTGTGTGTGGTGAAATAACACAAACTACAAGATAAATCTAATGACTCAAATTTAACTGACTTACTTCTAGATAGAGAGATAGATCTACTCTATTTGTCCCAAACTGGGAAATTCTTTTTCTACCGTCAAAAGCAGCTGGAGACATATATTAGAAAAAGTGGATGTTGAATTTTGGAGCCTATCTGTTGACTGTGTGTCCAGTGGGTGAAACATGTCCTGACCTATAGAGAGGTCTGGCCTGACCTCCATTGAGAAACACACTAAACTTTCCTGGGACAATACTGAGATACTCCTGACAAATATTTGGAAAGTTTCTTGATGAATTACATGAACCATCAATCATGGGATTCCAGTGAGGAAATAAAATGTACCTCACTTTAATCTATATTGCAATATGCCCAGCAATCTATATGGACACAATTAAACCAATAAGGGATGCAACTAACTTTTACTGTGAATGAATCAGATCAGTTCAAGTTTTATCTCATTATTATCACTTACTCGATAAAATGCTAAAAATGTTAAACCAATATTACAAGTTGCCACAGCCCAAACTGATGCCTCAAAATTGATCATTTATGGCAGCATGACCATAAAGAAGCTGACAACAACCTCAATTTACATCCATATGAAAAAACTAAAGCTAGTGACTCTTAGCTTATGTTAATTGTGATCAGCAAGTGCTTTTATATTCATCAATCTGATGATCAGAATTGGAATCAGTGAGTTAAACATTGTGCATCAATTCACCATCTCTTCTCTAAAGCCCATTTTCCACAACAAGAAAGAGTAATAGCACATGGACACCAAAACATTTACTGTATAGTTTAGTAACCTATAATCTAAACTACACTATACACTAAGACAAATTAAGCATATAATCCACTACATACCATTACTGTATTCTAATACCTACTACGTATACTGTACTATATCATATTACTATAATATACAATATTATACTATATTAGTTTTCAGAGCAAACATGGCCCAATATCTAACATCTGTACATACTAAACTACACTATACTCAACTGTAGTACATTTACTTATTGAAAATGTGTCTCAGTTATTCAAAAGCTTATTATTCACCTGTCGTTCCTGGACAGATGTCATACAACACCGCCTGCCACTACACTAATACAACATTATATTCAGAGTAAACATGGCCCAGTAGCCAAAAGTTAAATGGTCTCTATAAATACATCACTGTACACTAAAGCCTATTAAACAAAACTGTATATTACAATATACAAGTCTAATATACTACACTGCAGGCCACAGTACTACATCTACACTACTACAACATACTATATGTATTTATTGAAAACGTCACTGTAGATGTGTAACTGTGAAAATGCTAGTCTTCACCGGTGGTCCCTAAACAGATGTCACACTAAACAAAAGGCCATTATAACATAATATATAATATAATATAATGTACAACTCTCTATTCAACTCCATGCTGTATTATATGATACTGTGTGGGTACTATTGGGCAAACCTACTGTACTATTACTGCTGTACTATACTATAGGCCACTACACTGTACTCTACTACAATATATATAGATATATTTGAAAAACTTTGGTCAAAAGTCCCTGGACAGATCCAAGCTTACACTGTACTGTACTATGATAGTTTCCAGAGAAAACATGGGCTGACACTCTTTATCCATGTGAACACTAAAGCCAACTAAATTATACTGCTTATTACACTATACATCACTCTATAGGCCACAATACTATACTACATTATACATGTATTTTTGAAAAGCATTACTGTATGTACTACACTACTGTATACTATACTATACTATACTACATTACATGACATACTGTATATTATACATGTATGTATTGATGAGAATTACTGTTCTATACTACATTACACTACATATATTGTATATGCATGTGCTGAAAAGAATTACAGTAAATATTATACTATACTATCTTGATGTTCAGAGTAAACATAGACCAGTGGTGGTCTTTTTATACATTTATATACTAAAGCCAACTAAATTATATCACCTATAAAACGATACATCACTCTACTACTCTACAGGCCACAATACTACGCTACATTACATACATTGTACATGTATGTGCTGAAAAGAATGACTGTAATACTACACTGTCCTGATGTTCAGAGTAAACATGGCCCAGTAGTCAAGTGTTTACTGGTTTCTGTCTCTGTGTGAACTGGTCTGTCTCTGTGTCCACTGCTCTCTGTGTGTGCTGGTCTCTGTCTCTGTGTCCACTGGTCTCTGTCTCTATGTGTACTGGTCTCTGTGTGTACTGGTCTCTGTGTCCACTGGTCTCTGTCTCTATGTGTACTGGTCTCTGTGTGTACTGGTCTCTGTCTCTGTGTCCACTGGTCTCTGTGTGTACTGGTCTCTGTCTCTGTGTCCGCTGGTCTCTGTGTGTACTGGTCTCTGTCTCTGTGTCCGCTGGTCTCTGTGTCCACTGGTCTCTGTGTCCACTGGTCACTGTCTCTGTGTCCACTGGTCTCTGTGTGTGCTGATCTCTGTGTCCCCTGTTCTCAGTGTCCACTGGTCTCTGTCTCTTTACTGGTCTCGGTCTCTGTGTGTACTGAACTCTGTGTCCCCTGGTCTCAGTGTCCCCTGGTCTCAGTGTCCCCTGGTCTCTGTCTCTCTGGTCCCCCCTGATAACCTACACTGTGTCTAACTGGCAGAGAGCCTGTCTGTGACAGCAGCAGCATCAGGCCTGCGAGTCCACCTCCATCATTTGTCATTGACAGTCTCGCGGCAGATGTGCACGAGGCCTCGACTCGGCGGTGACATAATTCCTGCTTTGATTTCTAATAACGAAGCCTGGACGTACCGAGCAGCAGCAGCCGGTGTGTCTGCTTGTACTCCCGCTTCAGCTCCTTCAGCGCCCGGTCGATGTTCTTGCTCACTTTCTTCGCCTCCTTCTCGGCCTCCTTCTCCTCCACCAGCAATTTGTCCCAGTTTTTCTGCTTTTGGCTGCTCGTCTTCTGGAGCAGCTGTAAGCGTCGGCCCCGGTCCTTCCCCGTCCCCTTCCCGCTACCTCCTCCTCCTCCGCCTCCTCCTCCGCCGCCGCCGCCTCCTCCGCCGCCTCCGTTCTGGATGAGCACACCGTCGGTGCCGGTGTCTCCTCGGCGGTGCTCCCCGGCCGGCAGCCTGGCGGGGTCCCCGGGGCGCACCGGGCCGCCGCCGCGCAGCGCCGAGCTCTCCCCGGTGTCCTCCTGGCGAGCCGCCCCGGCGCGGCTCGGCACGGCGGCGTCCGGAGGCTGGTCCGAGTCCGAGGTAGCGTTGGAGATCGAGCCGCTCAGGTCCCCGAAGAGCCGGGGACGCAGGCTGTAGCAGAGCCCCATGTTGAAACCAGCGTCAGTGTGTGAATGTGATTTCTCATAAATTAAAACAGCGACAACAACGAGGCGCCCTAACGAGCCATCGTCGCTCCGGAGCCCCGGCGGTGAGATTCAAGTCCGGATCTGAGCCCAAAGCGTGAATGAATTATGCTCCGACATTGGCTATATGTCATCTTGCATTTTCTCCAGTCAGCCTCCGCTTCGTAGTTTCTGGATCACCTGATCTTCGGCGGACACTGCGGGTCCATCTTACCGTAAAGAACCGAAAGCGCGACCCCGGAGAAGAGCGGCGCCGAGCGGCTGCGCGCGCAGCTCACAATCTGGCTGCACAGCTGTTAGGAGCAATGCGCGGCTACGTCATCACGGCTCAGTTTGGAGCGTCATGATTTTCATTCCTCACATTTCAGGCCTGCATGTCTCAAGACTCTGTATCAGACAAACGAATCAGGACTCTTTCTGTCATTTGACCCCACAAATATCTTTGATAAAAACTGAAAATGAGAAAATAATATTTAAACTTCTAACACAGATAATCATTATAATATAGGCATCATTGTGTCCTGCTTTAACCAGACAAACTTACACATATCATATATTATTTGTTTTAACAGCCTAATATTATTTGTCTATATCAGGCTTTTGATTTATTATTTTATCAATGTGATGTTTTTTAAATTCCATAATCCAAGTTTCATTTATCAACTCTCTGTATATACAGGACCTGTTTTGAGCCTCAAATGTGCCTCTAAATATATATATATATGCATATTCTCTGGTCTTTAAATTGGATCTTCCAGGGGTCCTTGGTTTGGTCTCAAGTGCTCCCCAGGAAAATAATTCTTTAATTGGCTGTTAGAAAATTTAAATGTGGTAAAACTTACCACAGTACAGTTAAGATATAGGAATCAAATGAATCTTTAGTTTAGTTTTAAACAACAGCACAGTGTTTTTTTAGGTGAGGAATTGGAACTAAGTATGGACTGATCAGGGTCCTTTGTGACATGTATAATATCATAATGGTTTTTAAAAAGTTGGGTTTATTTGGGTTACAGGGGCCAAAGTCACCATCAGATGCAGTGTTGAAAATTAACCACTAGATGGAGCACTTGTAAAAAACATGCAGAGAGATTATAAAGTCAATAGGTTGCGTCTCTCACCTGCAAACAAGATCTCAGGTGAGTTTATACTTTTTAACTGCTTCTGCAACATTACACATACGTTGGTAAAAGAAATATTCACCTTTTGGATCAAATTGTCACATGACTTGCCTACCTATTACAATTCAAACGTTTGTATTTATACTGCATACTGTATTATGATTTATTTATGCATCACATTTTATGTTTTTTCAAATATTTATTGTTTATTATTTGTTTTAAGACTTGTAATTGCGTTTAATATAGTGCATAATATTACATGTATACCACAGTGCATTTGTTGTACGTATCATTAGTACTTTCTATTCTACATTAGGCACAAGGAGAAAGTCAAAATGTGAGAAGCATCAGTGAATGATTTCTTAGCTATTAATAGGCCCATTAGTAACAAGGTATAATCCCTTTATAAAGAGTCCCAGAGATTGGTACCACCCGACTGACTATTGTTGTCTCCTCTGACCTAGTGTTACATCTGTTGTAAATACAGTGACCTTAATTTGTTCAGGTTGGGTCAAGGTGTTCTCCCAGGTCTGGGACATGTAGGTTAACTGGATATAAAAGAAACGCAGGAGAAAATCTCAGTGAAAGAATGAAACCAGGGTTGACAGCAGTGGAGCTGAGCGTGATGGTCAACAGTCAGTTCATGGTTTTTCAGTCAAAAGCAACCTCAGTCAATTTGTTTTGAAACCTCTCCGGATCACTGTCTCACCTGTATGTGGCCCGTGTCAGACAAAGACAGGTAAAGCCTTGTTTCTGGATCAAGTTCATGTCTTCTTGGTTTGAAAGATCACACATTCAGCACAGAACACAAACGTGTCAGCTATTTTCAACCTCGGTGGACCTGATAAGTTAAGACCATGTCTCCAGGTTCTCCCGTTAGCCCGTTTCCTGGCACACGTTCTTAATCACATGTCCACTTTAATCCACTTCCTCTTGCAGGAGCTCGCCCTTCCCCTGTCCAGCATCAAGGCTTAGCTTAGGATAGATGAGACATAGTGCAACAGGACTGACACAGAGCCACCTCTCCACTCGCCAGGTAAACCTCCACCTTCATCACCAATCTGCAGAGAGAGAGAGACAGGTAAAGGATGAGCGCTCATGTTTTATTCCTGTGTCTCTTGAGTAGAAGCCTTTGAGTAGCCTGTTGATCTGTGGAGGGATGTTTCTGTGCTTACAATGACCAGCTGTTGGACTGTGTGGGACCGTCAAGGCTGCTCGCTGAAGGAGAGGCAGGGCTCTCTGTGGACCATGAACCGCTACACCACGCTGAAGCAGCTGGGGGACGGCACGTACGGCAGCGTGCTCCTGGGCAAGAGCAACGAGACCGGGGAGCTGGTGGCCATAAAGAGGTGAGTGTCCAGTCAACATGCCAGGGACCTACTGTGTTTTGTGTTTTGTCTGCAAGCGTTAAGCTGATTAAACCCTGAGTGACTGCTGCAAGGTGCTCCAAGACTATAGGCTCAAACATGTTGCATCCTCACAAGAAAGAAAAAGATGCTGAGTCAAAAGTTTTGCCTTCGTGAGCATCATGTGTCATGTTTAGTTCAAATGAGCTCATTTTGAGGATCAACAGATGCAGGTTTCTTGTCAAAACACTGACATTCTTCTTCTTATTATTAGTAGTATTATTACTATATATTGTTGCACTGTCTTAACTTCCTTATTTATTTCCCCATGTACAACATTTAAGCTGTTTAAGAATCTGTCTTTGGCAAGAAATTAATGATGAATGTTTCACGAGGCTCCACCAGGCACCGTTTGTAAATGTAAGGTTATAGTGCAAGCTGATACTACTGATGACAGTGAAAGGAGTGAAAGTACACCGCATAGTGTTGCCCCAGGAGTAATATGAAAGTCTCCAGCAGTAAAAAAAGAAAGGTAAAAACAGGCTGCACATTTAAAAAAGTTCAACAAAGGACATTTAAATACAGCAGTGTTGCCCAGGATGCTGTTTTTATTTTTATGGGTACAACAGTGATGCAACATTTTTTGGAGCCCATAAAGAAAAATTCATTTTACTACATAATAATACAACCCTGATTCCAAAAAAGTTAGGATGCTGTGTAAAACATAAAAACAGAATGCAATCATTTGCAAACAAACTGTGTTTACTGAAAACAGTTTTACAAAGTGTTCTTGAGTCCATGTATTAATCTCCTTCATACAATCACGTGTTGACAGAGTGTTGAACCTCTCTCCATCCTCGCATGTGAACGACTGAGCCTTTCCAGGATGAACCTTTCATCTGTTGTGAGTAGTGGTCTTGGACTGGGACAAATATACTCATGCAAATCTGTTTTTTTCCCAACAGGATGAAGAGGAAGTTTTATTCTTGGGATGAGTGCTTGAATCTAAGAGAGGTGAAGGTGAGAACCACTATCGTCAGACAGGAAATCTCCACTACCACCAATGTTTCCACTTTGTTCCACTGAAAGTTTAGTTTCTTTAGGGGTCTAATTGAAATTTGAGTAAATATTTCACAAATTTCAGACATGGTGTTGAGGCATTTGAGGTCATTTACATTTATGTCATAATGAGCTGATTCTTAATGACTCTGTTGGATGTGTCTCCTGAATACTTTGTGTCATCAGTCACTGAAGAAGCTGAACCATGCCAACGTGGTGAAACTGAGGGAAGTCATCAGAGAAAACGACTACCTCTACTTTGTCTTTGAGTATATGAAAGAAAACCTCTATCAGCTCATGAATGAAAGGTGAGAAGTCACACACGCATTTACTCACTAGGGTTATTTTTGAGATGTAATTTTGCTGTGTGTTTTTTATTACCATTGGGAATGTGTGAATTATTTGGGTCAGACTGAGTCATCATCATGTGTCGGTCTTCATCTTTGCAGAAACAAGTTGTTCCCTGAGTCAGTCGTCAGAAACATGACATTTCAGATATTACAGGGACTGTCCTTTATTCATAAACATGGTAGGTGACCGCAGGCTGAAGGAAATCTGACTCTGACTGACTCTTTTCTGTCTTAATGAAATGCTGTGTTATCAAGCTGTCAGCACCGTCCTGCTATAAATACTTCATACTAGAGTAAACAGAACAACAACATATCTAAACTTGTAAGCACATGAATGGTGGACGGCTGATAACACTTCAGAAATGATTCACTTCTGCTGTGTCCTCGGTGAGAAGAGGAGGTGTGAGTGGTACCACAGCTTAGCTCAACAAGTTTTGGTGTCATTCCCTCTTTAATAAAGCATGATTGCTTCCATAGTATTTTTTTTCTTCATCCTCTCTTTCTGTCTTTTGTCTTTCACTGCTTTTTTCCCGCTGCCAGGGAAGATAAGATGTTTTCTGAAAATGAGATAAGGAACATTCTGTTCCAAGTATTGTCTGGCTTAGCATTTGTACATAAACATGGTAAGAGACTCCTCCTGTCTTTCTCGTTTCCTTTCCGTTTCTGTAAAGGCTTGATTGTGCTTTGTCAGGTTAAAACATCTTTTCTTCCTCAGAGATGTTTTAACTTGGTGTTTCAGCTTTAAAGTAGAATCATGTCATTATTAGTAGTACAAGTGCTCATGGTTGTAATAGTAGTAGAAAGTACAAATCTTGACAAACATCAGGCCAGGTTTAACTGACTGCCATGTTTTTCAGGGTATTTCCATCGTGATATGAAACCAGAGAACTTGCTCTGCATGGGCCCAGAGCTGGTTAAGATTGCCGACTTTGGACTGGCCAGAGAAATCCGCTCGCAGCCACCTTACACTGATTATGTGTCCACGAGATGGTGAGACTCGTTTACTTACACGATAATATCAGAGCAAGAAATTCCTGTAAGTGAATCACCATCTGATGGACGCTGTTGATCTGTGGTATGACCTGAAGCAAACTTTTGACAATTACACCTGCTGTAATGTCACTTTGCATGTACCTTAAAGACACTCTGAGAATAAGACATACCAACATTAACTAAACACTTTTACTACAATTAACTTCAGCGTTACTCTTGCTGTTAACAAATAACATGTCGTGCTATATGACATCTGATTTGAGATTTGCCACCTTTGGTAAACAAAGATTAAAAATTGATTCATGCATTCAGTCAATCAAAAACATGTAAATATCCAGTGTATGTTTCATTTTTTGCAACTGTTGAATTCATAAAATGTTATGTATAAATGCTGTGAGCGTCATAAACAAAAAATGTACTCACCTTCATTGTATTGGGTGAAAGCAGATACCTCAGAGACACATGACTTAAAACCTGGACAAATCAAACCAATACTATTCACATGGCTAGAAACCACACCAGAGTTTGCTTATTTTGTGTGAACCGACCCTTTATTTAACAATTATCCATTATCAGCACAGTAGCTCCCATTAGTTTCTAGTAAGAGACACAAACATTGAGCAATAAATAGTAAAGGAATACAGCATGAAAATTAGATTGATAATAAGGACTTAAATTACCATGTGCAAATGTTCCATAAATATCCTCCCATGCTGTTCTGACAGGTACCGAGCCCCAGAGGTTCTGCTGAAGTCCAACTCTTACAGCTCCCCCATAGACATCTGGGCTGTGGGCTGCATCATGGCGGAGCTCTACACACTCAGACCCCTGTTTCCTGGCACCAGCGAGGTGGACGAGATCTTCAAGATCTGTCAGGTGCTGGGAACGCTGAAGAAGGTGAACCATCACAATCACATCTCTGGTTTGATCATTGCCATTTTTTCAACATCAAACCATTAAAATCACAGTTTCTCCTCTTGTGAGACACCAGAAGCAAAAGTTTATGTTTTGTGACATAGTGGATTTCTTTTATGGTTCAAAAAATAATTGGTGCTTTTGTATTTGACACCGTCATGACTGCATGTGGACACACAAGCCTGCACACAAACTCACGGGTGACTCATTTGTTGCTTCCTCTTGTTTTTCACCACATCAGTCAGACTGGCCTGAGGGCTACAACCTGGCAGCCTCGATGAACTTCCGCTTCCCGAAGTGCGTCCCCACCAGCCTCAGATCCCTGATCCCCAACGCCAGCAACGAGGCGATCACGCTGATGAGAGACATGCTGCAGTGGGACCCTGAGAAAAGACCAAGTGCTGCTCAGGTACTTTTAAAACCCATTAAGTTTTATGTGCAGGAGCGGTTTGTCTCATCATTAGTCCTTTACAAGATATAGCTTACATGATATTTAATGTCCTATCAATAAAAATCCACTGCCTTATTTATATGTTCTTACGGACACTTTCATTTTGTTATGGCTCATATAGTGTCATATATTTTTCTGTGTATTTGTTCTATAATTAATTGTTTTATGTCATGTTGCAAGCTTTTCATTCAGGGAAAATCTCATTCTTGAGCTTGAGTGTGTTATAACTGAATATATTTTTCCTTTGCTCTGTTTGTGTTCCAGGCTCTAAGGTATCCATACTTCCACGTCGGCCAGGCACTCGGTGCTCCTCTGAAGTACTCAGAGCAGCACAAGGCTCAGGCGAAGACGTCTGAGGCGGCTGCAGAGACAAAGCCTCTGTCCCTCTGTAAGACAGACCTCGAGTCCACTGAGCCACGTAAGACTCAGGCAGAGGTGCAGACCTGCAGCCAGTCTCTCCACCAGCCCCTTCAGCAGATCTCTTTACCTCAGGACAACACGGAGCCAAGCACAAAACAAGCAGTGTGTTTCACCACGCTGGCCGAGGGTCAGCAGGAGCCTCTGAGCCTGGTGAAGAGCAGGCAGCCGATGAGCTGGCAGGCTGTAGGTATCACTCAGGCTCAGCTTCTCAATGTCAGAATGGGACCTTCATGGGGATTAAAGAACTTTTTTCTACTATGTTCATTTTAAAGCCTCCAAGAGCAGCTCCCACAGGGGCAGAGAACAACATAACTGGAATGAGGACAGGACGTCGACGATGGGGCCAGACGTCTTTCAAGTCCGTCGACAGCTGGGACGACGGCGAGGATGCAGACGCTGGAGCTTCCATCTCCAAGAAACCCACGATCAGCCCTCTGAAGGACAGGACACAGGACGGGCCCAGCTGTCGGTGAGACCTCTTCACTCTCATGTGAAAAGATGCTTTTCCTTAGTTTGAAAAAAATACAACTATAAGTTTTTGTCTAGATTTCCAGAGTCGAGGAACAAGACAGTAGCAAAGCTGGTGAGCAACAGTGGGCTGAACAGAGCCGACTCCACCGCCTTGTCTGCCAAGCAGCACTACCTCCGCCAGTCCAGATATCTGCCAGGTGAGGAAACATCATCCGCATTTACACGTCTTACTTTATTTATGTTGCTCATTTCACACACTGAAGCGAAAAAACTATTCAACCAACACTAAAAACCAACCACTTAAATTAAGGGATGAATGAAAAAAAATTGGAAAACAAACAAACAACTCTAATAATGTTCTTACTGTATATTCCACATAATAGAGTTCCATCAGTTCTGGGCAAACTGCCGTGTGGATTCAGGTACAGTGAGTGTATTGTGAGCTGTTTTTCCTTTTCAGGTGTAAACCCAAAAAACAACTCCTCAGTAGGAAGCCAGGTGGTCGGCAGAAACCTGTGGGGCAGCTCGAGTTTAACCAGAGGACAGGGGCTGGAGTTCCCTCTACATAGAGGTAAGAAAGATTTGAGGACACACGTGAAAGTACATTCAATTGATAGATGATACCCAACCTTCATCCAAGACAGCGACTGGAAAAACTCAAAGTCCACTTCAGATTTGTTCTTTTCTTTTCATTGTGTTCCGTAACTCTTTTCCTGTTTTCTTTCCAAAACTAACAGATAAGCAGCCTCTAAAAGAAAAGACCCTGGAGGATCTTGATCTTAACAAAGGTATCGCTCAGATTTAGGAGAGAGGGTGTTTGTGACTTATCACGATGCCTCTACTCTATTATTAAAATACTGTACGGGACACTTCATCTGTAACCTGTCCTTTCCAGACTCCTTCAACTCCAACAACCCAACCAAGGCCTACCTGTCACCTTTCCAGAAGACTGAAACAGGAGCAGCTAGACAGAGGATCACGCTGGCACCAATAGGAGGCACCGCTGCTAGTGAGTCACAACACAGAGCTTTTGATTTCCTCAAACAGAATAATGGTTGAGTCAGACTTTCCTGGTTCAGGTCAGATGGTACCACCACTTTTTGTATTCAGTGTGCACTTTCTAATTTAAACTGTCTATTCCATCTTACTTAAGCATTACGCCCCCTGGTGTCAGAAAGGAGTCACTATCTTCCTTAAAGATAGTTCAATCAGGAGAGACTTCAATGAGAATGAACAAATATTTATTGACATGTGCACAATAAAGATGAGAAATGTGGAGATGGAGGGGAAGGGTGAGATGTGAAGAGGAGGTCAGACCTGAGCACTGGTGGTGATGAAACAGGAGGTGAACAGGTGGAGGAGGGTCACAACGATTGGCACTGAAATGACAGCTGACAGCAGCAGAGAGGAGAACAGATTTAAAGTTTCACAGCAACAATATGACTGGCTGATGAAGATAAGAGTAAACACTTATGTGAGGAAAGGTGGAGAATAAGGAGAGTGAGAAATGTGAATGACTGAATTTACACTAAGCTCCTAAGTGTCTGAGAGGATTGTGACTGAAGAAGATTTCAAGGATTCTTTTCACCAGAACTATCAGACTCTGACCTGATGAATGTGTTGTCACATATTTCAACCTGAATTTTGACCCGCTTTCCTTTTTGTGAATCTTGTAGTTGATCTGTCATCTGCTGCTGATCTAAGAGTCGAGTCTAAAATCAAATCCAAGAGCAAGACCTCCTCAAACAAACTGTTGTTCTTGAATGAAGGTAAAAATGATGAGCACGTGCAGCTTCGTGTTTCTGAGTGCAGCCTCAACACGTTTCTTCTCTCTCACATTGATCTCCCAGAATACGAAGGGTGGAGGAGCAGATCTCTGAATCCTCAGATCCCTGGATCCAGCGTCACAGGGAAGAGCCCCTTTTCGAAGAGCACAAACATCCAGCCGGTGCACGGACGAGTAGACTGGAGCGCCAAATACGGAGGCCACCAGTAGCACAGCTCTGCCGCACCAGTGACTCATGGGAAAAAAACCCCACTGCACTTTTGCCAGGAAATACAGACTTCAGAGGAGAAGCTGCCAACATTGTGCAGAAGCGTTTCCTAGTCTGTTGTTACATTTGCCACACTGTTAAATATTTAGTGACTGTATTTTTTAAAATAATAAGACAATAAAATGAATAAAGTAGTTATTTTTTTATTAAACTGGGTCAATTTACTATTTTACAGCAGCAGATATATGTAACTGAAATCATATAAAATTGATTTGATTTACAAAAGCTTTTTTTCTTGTATCTGTTTTGCTTTTTGACAATTTCCACAAAAGTCACATATTTTATACTACATCTTTATATAGAAAACTACATGAAGGGAATGTTTGTGAATGCAGACACACAGAAAAGGTATATTTTATTTTCAGGATTTATGAGGCCTCTGTATCATTCCGATGATGATCTTCACCAGCACCAGCCCACTGAAAAGACAAAACATTTATATCAGATACGGTTGAAAAAGGATTGAAAAGCACATGAAGTTCTGTGTGTTACCTTGCTAAGGTCATTAAGCCAGCTGGCATGAACTTCCAGGAGTTGAGAAATCTCAGCCCCATCACCACAGCCAGAGTTCCTGAGGTGGCTGCAGTTCCTCAGTGGAAGGAAACAGTTGTCGTCATGTGTTTGTGAAAGCTGCACTTGGACTGTCACACTTTGACGAACTGAACTCGCTCACCTAGTGAAAGCCAGACATTCTTGGGATTTCGAGATGTGAGATAAGCACCGACCGCAGCCAGCAGGCCGAACAGGAGCCCTGCAGCCAGAGACGTGACGCTGCCTGTGGAGGAAACACAGGGTTTATTTTGAAATTAGGTGCTGAATCAAAGTTGATGGATTCTCTTTTTCTCAATTCTCCACTTCTTATCTTGGAAACGTATTATCTCTGATTGCCTTTTAACATCTTAGGACAAAAGGATGTTGAGTTGTCTTTAGGGTTACAGTTCAGCTAAGTACAAAAGTAATCTACTGTAAAATCTTGGTAGCATCATGTCTTGTGGCTGCATTGCATTCTGGTCTACTGAGGCTATTGAAGGTGGATAAACTGGCACATCTGCCTCCTCTATAATGGACTTTACCCAATATGGTAACAGATATGAGTCTATAAAGTACAGTTGCTCTTTGATTCTTAGGGTGTGGTGGAAAGTAACTAAATATTTTCACTCAAGTACTCTACTTAAAAATTTTATCCTTGTACTTCACTACATTTCAGAGAGAAATATTGTACTTTTTACTACAATACATTTATGCTTTATTTTCTAATAACTTCAGTTTTTACTGACTAAAACATATGCAGAGCTTATAAAATATGGTGCAGTACTTTTCTATTAAACTAACTAGTAGTGTAAAAGTAAATTAGCTGCATACTGGCAACTTACAATACAAAATAATAACATCCAATTTTACAATGTGTTATTAATGAAAGGAGTGTTTCTGCACAAGTAGTTGAAGTAAATTTAGCTGATAATACTTCTGTACTTTTACTGAAGTAATATTCTTTTAACTTGACTTGTAATAGAGTATTTTTAGGCTATGGTATTTCTACTTTTACACATGATCTATACATCATGAGAGAACAACACAGAACCTCTTCATCACATCATCATCATCATCCTCCACTTCGACAATAAGACTAATGTTTATCTACTGTTTAGATCTAAATACTGTGTCTCCGACCTGCTTTCACATAACCCATGATTCCTCCTGCTGACACCAGAGCTGCATAGCTGAACTCGACCCAGTCTGCAGACATGTCCTCAAACCAGGAAGTCAATGTTACTGCTGCACAAAACAAGACTTTTACTGTGAAGGATATTTATCTATTAACACCGAACCACATCAATAGTTCAAACATGAAGACAATCTAATTTACTATCAGAGTATCACACTGAACGTGCTAAAAACAATGCAAACATCAGTCTTTACCTGGATTTAGGAAGAAGTTTAAATCGAGTTTGACACTGAATGGTTCACTTCCGGTGTCATTTCAAAATAAAAACTGAGGACTTTTAATCTTCATAGTCATTAATGTCTTCAGCTGTGTCAAAGGAAGCAGTAATGCCTCATATCCGACTCATGACGATCTTGAAGCAACTACAGCGAGTATATCCTCATACAATCAGTTGTGCTATATCGCCTCCATGTGGTGACCAGAGGAAATGCATGTTGGACAATATAACTCCAGATAAAAAGCAGCCAATGGATTATAAAACATTTTTATTGTCTCATTTTTCTTCTTTTCAACGTTGACAGCAAACATATTTATAAAACCTTTACTTAAAGCTGTTATTCATCACCTTCCTACTGTAACATGAGTAAAAGCATATTTGACAATATAACTCTGGACAAAAAGCAGCCTGTGAATTATAAAACACTTGTTATTGCTGTCCATCATTTTCCACAGTCATTATTCTTCTTTTCAGTGTTGACAGCAAACATATTCATAAAATCGGTACTTAAAAGCTGTACTTTTGAAACCTCAAAAAGCAAACACAGATGTGAAGAAATTAGTCCAGATATATAACAGTTTGTGAAAGATAACACGTGTTTATTATTTTCCATTTTATTTTCCACCTTTTTTCTTCTTCTTAGGTTTGCTCTCATCTTCTAGAATGACTTCTTCTGTTACAATCCGGACTCTCTTTGTCTTTGAAAGCTCCTGAGCAAGTTCTGTGGACAGAAGCAAAGAGATCGAGGTGTTACACAGGAAAAGTAGAAAATGAAATGAAATGAATTTTATTTGTCTAGATTCTAGTGGGAGAAAGCTGAACCATCTACAGTGAGTCCTGATCAACACGAGAGACTGAAATCACATCAGTACACCAGCTGATATCTGCAGCTCAAACCTCTTTCATAACATGATGATGACGTGGAACAAAAATCAGTGTTTGTAGCAAAACCTACCTTCAGATGTTGTTGCCTCAGCTGCTGATCCCTCAGCGAAGGTTGATGAAGGCACTGACGAAGGTTTCCACACAGCGAGGCACGTCAGTCTGGCCGATGTGTTCACTTCCCCAAGGAGAGTGGGAGACTCCAGCTCCTGTTGGACAACAAGAGTAAGATGTTAGATCAACAAAATCTTGCCATGTAACAACAGAAGGTTTTTATGTCTAACATTTTTTATACATATCTGATTATATCTGAGTATCTTAATTATAACATTTAGAAATAATAGCAGTCTTTTATAACACAAAAGACTTGCCTCTTTTAGATAGAGTTTCCACATTTTGATGAATCCGTCATTTGAAGCCGTCACAATGACGCAGTAATCGTCCATAATGAAACTATCAACTGCTTTCACTCTGAAATCACAAAAAGGATGCAGGTTTGTTCACTTACTTTTCACTAATATGGCTTGAGAAGTAAAATAAACACTTGTCTGAGGCGTGAAGATATTTTGGTATAATTTTTCATTTCTAGCAATACAAAATATCAGGAAGTTTCATAGCATTTAATTCTCACAGACATGTGCAGCTCTCTTCTCAGCATCAGAAATATGTTTTTAGAAATGCAAATACTTTCAATATGTATTAAAAACCTGCACTTAATAACTTTCAGACATGGTGGATCTGTGAAGTAAAAACAATGCAAATGAACTTACCTGGTTTCATGAGCTTTAAACTCACACACGCATTTCTTTTCTTCCATGTCACATAATCTCACAGTTTCATCATCTCCTGCAACGGCCAGGATGGAGTTCTGAAAAACAACATGTATTTAAACTTGTTCTAATATTGCTTATTACTGGTGTGATAACAGATACTAATTATCTCAACCATAGCGATCTCAAAATCACATATAAGTGTCATTGTAAGAGTCATAGTCAGAAAACTCACATTTAAGAACTTAACAGATGAGATCCTCTTGGGGTTTGTGATCGTTCCTGTCACAGACGCTGTCTCCAGGTCGTAGATGTCCACGTTGTCATTCACCACAACTACGTATTTATCCCCATCTGGAGACCATCTGACAAGGTGAGCATCTGTTAAAAGTGTAAAGATAAAAGGTTCAAGTCTTTTCAAACATATTGATATATTTAAAAGAACTTTAACAGTTCATTCTTTAACTTCATAATCCAAGAGGAGACTTACTTTGTTTTATGTTTTTGATGAAGGCTGATCTTCCGTTAATTAGATTCCATGTTCTGAAAGGATAAAACGATGCAATAGTTATTTTTAAATCCCTATTAAATAAATCATTTGTCTCATGGACTTTCCAGCAGGGCTGTGAATTTTACCTGAGAGTCTTATCTGTCCCAACTGTAAGTGCAAGTTTCCCAGATGGATGGACGGACAGCGATGTGACAGGGCCTCTGAGGAACACAAGAGGCTACTTTGACCCGTGTCATCCAACAAGATACAAGACAATAATTGCACTAATACAATCATAGTGCTTCTGCAGCACTGCTCTGTGTGCTTACTTGTGAGCTTTGATGGATTTCAGACACTCCCACTTCTTTGTGCTCCACACACATACGAGTCCATCGTCTGCTCCGCTCAGTAAATGAGACGACCCGTAAAACTCCAGGCAGGTGATGGTGCCTGTGCAATGCAGGAAAGTTAGTTTTATTGTGGGAATCCTACCTGAAATCTTCAGGCAGCTGAGCCACAGCTGCTTGCTCTACATTTTACATTAATACAGTATACATAACTTGATGTCAAACAGAAGATCTACCTGAGATACTCACCATCATGATGCAACAAAGCTCCATGTTCAATTTTCTTCTTCATGTCGTACAGCTGTATGGTCTCATCTTTGCTTCCTGTGACAGCAAACCTCTCACTGGCAGCCACAGCTGATATGGATGCTGTGTGGGCGTGATGTGTGAAGTTTGGCTCAGCTGTCCACTCCTGCATGACAAACACAAACACATGAAGTTGGATTGGCAACTAATGTCTCTTAGTAATAAACTAAATGCTTCAAGGGAGAAAACCAGAATTTAAGTTTTCTGAGAGAGCCAGTGTGAGGTGGAAAAAAGATCAGCAAATGCATTAAAAACAGAGGCTGTACTGTCCATCATCCCATATAAAAACATCACATATTTGATCACAGTATTACAGGTTGTTTCCCTGCAGGACTACTCATCAATCCCAGTGACAGTTCAGTTCAGTTGTAAGTGCCAGGGAACATTAACAATTATATACAACTACAAAATAAGAGAATCCTTCTTACCTTCTCATCAGTTTTCACTCGGTAACCAAAGGTGATCTGCTCGTAGCTCCCAGCAATCAGCTCCAGTACAGCTGCCATGCTGCCACTTGTAGCCACAGAGGGCTAAGCTAGCTAGTTAGCTTTCTTTAAACTTGCAGCTTTTTCTGTTCGAATTCTGCCGCCTGGTTTGAACAACAGCCGCTAACAGCCGCTAACAGCCGCTAACAGTCCCAGCAGAGACCTACACGAGAAACAACGAGACAATAAACAACATAAACGGCCCCGTGAACACATATAAACACGAATATCTCCAAATATTTCTGCCAAAACAACGTGTGTAGTTAATGCGCATGCGCAGACATTTACTTCCTTCCAGTAGGTGGATAGTAGCTTTCAAAATAAAGCACCTGCGCCATGAACTCATGCAGGATTTTTTTTTGACGTGGCAATGCTTGACTTGCATTGATTGAAAAAAATTAACCTTAATATGTTCAAGTTTAATAAATAGGTCACTCTGGGAAAAAAGCATTTAATTCATTAAGTTGAAATTGCATTTAAGGCATGCAACCATTACAATATAATCATATTTGCTTTTTAGTTAAATCTATTTCCTAATTTGTCTTTAAATAAATCTTAAATATTTGTGGGTTAATGGTGAGGCTTACAAATTTTAGAATAATGACATATTTCTTAATATATACATTGTAGAAAACCCTAAATCTTAACCATTGTTGTAATAAAAAGTTTCATATGTTGTTATTTTCTTTTAGTGCAAAGAAACTATGGTCCTTTATCTTGGGTATTTCTAACAAAATAACTTCATTTTTGATTCATTTGCTATAACTACGGATGCAGAAATTACAATCTAATAACTGTATTTAAGGGTAAAAAAGGCTAAACTGTCCCGAGTTCAACTTTATGAAAAGCCCACTTTATATTATGAATAAACAAGATGGACCCTCCCCTCTGATGACAGAGGGGAGGGTCCAGGCAGTTTCCTGTCTTCTAATTGGCTGCTTCCTTCGCAAACGTCATGATGGACGCCTCAAATAACTGTCCTCATAAAACGGGAGTTTTCTAACAGGATGAGAAGTCAGAGTCACTTTTTCCCTTGAGCAGAAACATGGCAAGGAGGTGAGTTTTAGAAGAGAAACGCTTGTGTTTGAGAAGTTTTCTGCAGTTTTGTTTATGTGCATGTTTCTTATCAGATGACTGGTGACACTTTTAAACACTTTCCACCCTTTTAAAAGCAAGATAGAAATTTTTGATGCAAACATCAGCTGCTCTGTAACATGATACCTCTCAGGCTTCTGCTTGGTTGTGAGTCCAGGTTTGTGGTCACTTGTTTGTAGGTTTTGTTTTTCCTGTTTTCTTCTGAAATGTCCTTTGGTTCAGACCTGCAGCTGTTCACAGAATCCAGGTGTGTCCAGTGGATTTCTGGATGTTGTGTGTTGGTGTTTGCATGTGAGAGCAGCAGGGTCTGGTTGTCATTAGTGGGTTGAATTATACAACAGCACAAACAGGGCACAGTTGACTACAAACAGACTCTGCTGTAATAAAACTGAAGCTGTCCTCCCTTGTGATTCTCGTCAGGCTAATTTCAGAACAGAGAAGTTTCTGTATCACTATGTGCCACTTCCTGTCATTTGCTTCTTACTCAACTTTTGTCTCCATTGTAATAAATATCTGTTCCTGTTGTCAGGGTGCGGCTCTTATTGTGATTGTTGATTCACGTTTAATGCCATTGTCACCCTTTGAAGATGAGATTCAGCAGATCTGCATGAAAACAGCTGATCTTGGTCTCACATTATATCCTGAATTGTATTTGTTAGTCGCACAACAAACAACCAAAAAAGTTGGTTTGTCTCATGTTACAACCCACATTTAGAGCCATGCAGTTGTAACATAATGATGGAGGTTGAGTCATTTTATGGAGCCATGGTTTTCCTGACAGTTTTTCCCAGCTGTCATTGTGTTGTCTAACAAAAGAAAAGACCAGGAGCAAAACAAGTTGTTGTGAACTAAAAACCAAGAGAAAGCCGTCAGCTGCTCGAGACTTCAGGCCAGACTCTATTTAAAAAAATGCAAACTAAAACATTTGTAGATGATTTGACTCAAATAAAACCAAAACTTCCAGCTTGATCACACAGAAACTACAGAAAAACTGTATTCTTTTGTAATTTGAGTGAAATGACCCTCAACTTTCAAACAATGTTATACTATTATCATACTATCAAACCAGTTATATCCAGGTTGTATATACTGGTGAAACAGGTTTACAAGCTGTTATCTACTGAGCCACAGGATGAGTTTATTATATCAGGATGGTTTTGGTTTGCTATTTTACAGCAACGTCCTGTTAACTACTTTTATCTGAATGAATTAATCAAGCCACACATTCTCATGATGAGTTTCTATAAACGGCGCTGTCACATATTTGATTGGTTTAACTGCTTGATTAATCAGTGGTGGTAACAAAACACAGCTCACTGAGTCACTCAGTTGAGGACAAAATAAATGTACAAAAAGTCAAGCTTATCACACATCAGTTAATAATTTCTGTGAATGGAGAGCATGTGTTAATCTTTAAACTATCTAAGCCATATGACATGTCATTTGGCTGATTCCCGCAGCTGCTTTGGTTTCAGGATCCTGGTGTTGTTACTCCTGAATAAAACGGAGCCATCGTTAATGTTATTAGAAACAGCTGTGCTTTTCCCACTGTGAAGTCAAAATGTCTAGTGCATGAATTCTCTCTCCGAAGAACAAAAACCGTCAAAGAAATCATTTTTTTTGGTTTGAGCAGATTCCAAAATGCATGTTTCAGTGTCACAGACTAATTTTGTTGCATCATTTCTGTTCTGTCTACCACTAACACTCTGCTTAAACGTCTGTTTTCTATGCCTTTTCACAGTCAACAGGCCAATCAGGATCTCACCGAGGTGCTAAACCAGCTGTGGCATCTGGATACGAACCGTCTCAAGCCGGGGACTGATTACATCATTTCCCTCCAGGTCAGTACCACAAGTCTGCCATCACGGCATCTCTGCAATGCAAAACAATCAGAAATACATGCAATACATGCAAACCCCATCTGGACGGAGACACAGTGCAGTGTCACCTGCAGAGGATGGTTGGTACAGTCTGTCCAAGGTGACGTCTTTATTTGTCCGACCAGCAGCCCAAAACTCCAAAGTTATTCAGTTTACAATGATATGAAAATGCAGAAAAGCAGCAATTTGGTGAACTGACCCTTAATTTCTAGACAGTGTTATACTATTACTATATTATCAAACCCCCATATACAGTACTTCATCCATAAATAACCCAAAATAACAAACAGGTTGAAACAAGTTTACGAGCTGTTTCTGAGCCACAGAATGAGTGTGTTGTAACAGCACAGTTTTGGTTTGCTATATTGCAGAAACGTCTTGTTAACTGCCAATTAAATTGCATAATAAACTATTTTTTTCAGCCAGTATATGTACTGTACATTTCCCATTAATGCATACATACCATAATAGTCAAGCTTGTGCAAAACTAACTCTGCCTTCTGCAGTTCCAACATGCTGATGTTTTTCTGTGTATTTGCATGTGTTTATTCAGGGGAGGGCAGGTTATGTGGCTCAGGGCAGTAACTATGCCAGAGACAGGGCCAGGGCTCCGCTCTTCACATACGTCAATGAAGATAAGCTCAAGAGCATCGAGACGTATGCACGTAAGTAGCAGTTCATGTCATTTTTATTTCCCATTATCTCTTCTGCTAAAACCGCTTATGCACATTTTAACAAGCATGTGTCTTTTTATTTTTGCAGATTTCATCAACTTGCTGGACAACTATGAGATGTCCACAGGTGTATCAGAGACGGTAACGGCAGAGGAGCTTAAAGAGAACAGGATCTTTATCGATGCCATTATGGAGACAGATGTCATGAAGGTGCAGAGGAAGATGTCTCTTTATCTTACTGTCATCAACAAACAAACAGCACACTAATCCTATACAGCAGCTGTTTGCACTCGTCATTACCTCCTGAAATGTTGACTGGGTTTCAAGCTGTTGTTTACTGACAGCTTTATTTACTTTTGTAGGTTCCTGTCTGCTGTTCCACTCTGTGACACCTTTTTATAATTATTTAGATACAGGCCAAATCAGTCACCTGGCTTTAAAAAAGGTTTTCTTAATATGATGCTTTTCTGCCATAACAACACACACTTTTCTTTACAGTGTGCTCACAAGTATCTGGTCCAGAGGGGTCAGTCGCCATCAGACACTGCACAGTTCAAGAAGCAGCTGTATGACATCTGGTTCCGCCTCTACCACAGAGACAGGAGCGGAGGGTGAGTCTGAAAATAACAGCAGGGGGAGCTACCGTAATGTTTCAATAGACAACCTGGAGGTTTAATCATTGACAGAACAACTCATAGAGCTCAGTCCTCAGCAGCTTCAGGCCTGGTTTTCTGCAGCTGAATTAGCTCAACAAATCTACATTTAAACCCTGTTTTGCTCAGTGTGTTCTACATTTTGTGCTCTTTTTTAAGCTGTAGCTAAGTTACAGTTGCATGTAGCCATCCTGTTTTGAGAAGGAGAAAACAAAAATAGAAATGAATAAATAAAGAATACATTTTTGACGGAAAGTAAATAAATAACTCAAGGTTCACTTACTAGCTTTTCTAGAGCTTTTGACCACATCTCACAGTCTTTATCAGTTAATGGAGTTAAAGGTAGTAAGTGGATTTGTCGTCAAACTACTATTTCAAGGTCAAGATTGTACTTTCATCCCGAATAATAAATCTGAGTGGATTCTTTAAACTTCAATTTTTTTTCTTATACTGATTTTTTTTTTTAAATTGCACGTTTAATTTTCATGTATCTAATATTCAACTGTTTCTTTAAAGGAGAGACTGTTTTCATCTTTTATCTCGGTGGAAAAGCAAACACAGTAGATAAGAGGCAATAAAGTCATAAAGGGACTTGATGACAGGATGAATGAAGGCAATGGAGATTTAACGAACCTCTCTTTGAACATTACAGTGAGGATTCCTGTGGTTTTGAACATGTGTTTGTGGGGGAAACCAAGTATGGCCAGGAGATCATGGGTCTTCACAACTGGGTCCAGTTTTACCTGCAGGAAAAACACGACCATGTTGACTACAAAGGCTACAAAGCAAGAGACAACAAAGATACAGTAAGAAAATACTGCATCACCATGTGCATCATGAAGATCCTGAACACACTGGTTCTCTGTCAAAACTCTCAACTATTAATACAGTTACTGAACGGCAAATACACGCATGAGTTCCTTAATGACCCTGTTTCATCATTGTCTTATAGCCTGATGAAGATGACCATGTCCTGAACCTGCAGTTCAGTTGGAAAGGTTTGGTGAAGCCCGTTGGTGGCTCCTTCATCGGTGTCAGCCCAGAGTTTGAGGTGGCTCTCTTCACCATCATCTTCCTCATGTCGACTGAGAAGATGACATCTGTGGTGGTGAAAGTGGATGAGTACATGCTGGAGCTGGTCGTCTATCGGCACGGGCGATCCATCGGCACGTCCTTCCCCAAACTGCTCAGCAGCAACAACAGGGATCTGTAATATCACACCACCTGCCATGTAAAAATTAGCGTTTAAAAACATTTAAAACATATGTTACACTTTGATTTTATTCCTCTGCAGTATAAACCTAAAACCAATCTGGATCAGGTTCTCTTTGCACTAAACGTCAGGCTTAAACTGTCTACAATAAGATAAGTTTGTAGCCTAAACCTCCTGATCTGGAATATAGATTATTAATCACTTATCTGTCTTACTCCATTTACTGTTATGGAAAAAATAAAATTTCCTTTGTTTACAAAGATGTGTTGGCATTTTTATTCTCCCCTGTTGGTGAAATAAGGCCAGATAGATAGTAGATAGAGAGATAAGAAAAAGCAGAATAGTTGGAGTTCATATAAAAATGGTCATTTATGCCCCGGTCGAGATCTGTTAGGTTAAGTTCCTTTCAAACAGCATGAAATTCTGTCTTTGAGAGCTGAAATGAAACTGAAAGTTCTGGTTTTTACCTAAAGTATTTTCACTCCAAGCATTATTTCTGATTACACATAAATGTAGCACCAAAACAACAACAACAACAAAACTGGACTATAAAAAGGAAGAAAAGTGTTTTTATTAAAGATAGTTGAGAGTGTTCTGACTTTGAAAGGTGTAATAATTTGTTAATGCAATAATAAATCCAGAAATCTGAGAATTTGTCGGAAATTCTGAGATAATTTAAAGGTTTTAATACAATATTTTTTTCTTCTTATATCCTCTGATATATGACTTTATTCTTGAAATTCTCAGAATACATTTAGAAATTTTCAAAATTCTCAATTGAATTTTTTTTCTGCAATCAAAAAACAATTCCTCCTGATAGATGCAATAAACATATGTGAAATTGTATTTTGCCTTTTAATTTTACTTGGCATTTAATGAGCACACTGTGTACTCATTGTGCATACAGTTAGACGTCTATATATTATATATATCAACAACACATTTTTGAATGTTGTATATCTTTTTTAAAATAAGAGCGCCTTGGTACAACAATCTCATTGCATAGATCTTCTCCTGAAGATCATAATAAAACTTGAACTTGAATCATGACTGTAAGACATGAAACTAGAACAATTGAAACTTTTCACATGTTTATAGATTTATTTCTCAATTTAGTTGGACACTTAGATAACAGATTTATTTGGTTGACCATTAACTGAAGGCCAAGACAGAGAGGATGACATTGCATTAATTTACATTGCATATAATATAATCCACTGGTTACGTTGTTTAATTTTTTAAATGCACACAAAACATTGAAATCATTATATTGTCCATTGTCCACTATTATTTTTTTACTCTAGTTAATATATTTCTATTTTATTTCATTTATTTGCTAGATTCTTTTATATTTTATTGTTAGATTCAACTTTATTCTGTTTATTTGTTAGACTCATTTTGCAGGTATGCACCGAAGAATTTCACTATATGCTGTATTGTGTATGACTGTGTATGTGACAATAAACATTGATCCGATCTGATTATTTGTGCATGTATTGACTCCCTCAATGAGAGTCAGAGCTGCCTGACAGACAAGACTCAGGCTTCAGCTATAAATGAACCCTGGACGCTCCCTCTCTGTGCGCATGCGTACTCAAACAAACCCATTACCATGTCAAACCACAGAAATGAAACTGTTCCTCTGAAAAGTAGCTGATGAAGCGCTGAACGAGCAGGTAAACACACACACACAGACCTTTAAAGCTGTGTCAAACTCTTCTGAACGCTCGTTAAAGGCGGCGGCAACAGTCGTCTCTTTGCTCATTAGCAAACTTTTCGAGTTGGAGGTAGGAAACATGTTAGCTAGCAGCTAGCCGCTCGGCTAACGCTGACCGTCAGTTGGCAGCTCGACTGTCTGTTTGGAGGCACCTGACAACAGCTCACATGATTTCACCTCCTGAGACCAGACCGATGACTTTACACAACAGGAAGCAGCCCTTTAATGTGTCTTTGTGTTTGTGTAGTTCGGATCACTGCAGTGTCGCTGAAGAGCTTGTGAAACAAAGCCACAACAACAACAACAACAAGATGTTTGGGAAGAAGAAGAGAGCAGCTCAGCCCAAAGGCCAAGGAGCTGCTGCAGCCAAGCAGGTAACATCCACACAACAGACACCACCGACCACATGTTTACTGCCATGTTTCCTCCTGACAGTATCCCTTGTCTCTCACTTCCTGGTTTCAGATGGGTCTGTTTGTAGACCTGGACCCTGAGGAGATGATGATGGGCATGGAGGGGAATCTGGACGACCCGGACTTGGAGGCTGAACTTGCTGCTATCACTGGAAATAAAGCTGCTCCTGGAGGCAGAGCCAAGCAGAAGGGGAGAAGTGAGTGCAGGCATCAACCCCTGTAAAACCCAGTTAGTGTTATTTGTCCTAACTGGACTAGTATTTGCATAAAGCTGAGAGCGAGTGATGTGTCGTTGTTCCCATGCTTCCACTCAGGAGATCAAAAAGCCCAACCGGTAAGAGATTGTTGAGGCCAATACTGATATTTGAGTTGAAAAAAGATCCAATGATGATATATCAGGCAATTTTCTCTACATAACCCATAACATCAGTGGATATTGTTGATTAGGTTTTTAACAGTTGTGACCAAGAAATGTTCTGGGCAGTTAAAAAATGAACTTGTCACTACTCTCAGGAGGACAAAACTAGAGAGTCATGGCACTTATTGAAACCATATTTTTGCATTTCTGTACTTCAGTTTCTTAACATGTGTTAACTGACATATGCACCAGTACACTATATCGCAATGAGCTAATAGAATTTGCTCCCATTCAGCCACAACGGCATTAGAGGGATCGAGCACTGTTCTGACCTGCAGTCTGAGTTTCAGTTCATCCCAAAGCTGTAGGATGGGGTTCCTCCACACCAAACATTGTAAAGCATTTTTATGGACTTGCTCCTGTTAACTTTTTTTTTATTACAATAAAGAATCATGATGTTTAAAGCCCACATTGACTCTTAGAACAATTCACACTATAAACACTGCTGATAACAGTATTACAAGTCCTTTGGGAGCTACAGTTTTTTTACTCGGCTCCTGCACATGATCAAAGTTCCTTGTATTCACATAATTATGATACTTCTAAGTTGCTGAAAACCTCCTGCTGCCACATGATCAAGAAAAGTATCTGCATATTTTTTTACACTGAGAAAGTGGGTGTGCTTGTTTTTTGACTCTGTAACCCCTAATGACACTGTTGACACTTACATTATTACTCCATTACAATGTGACATGTTGTTGACCTCACATACAAACCCAGTAGGACACATGGTATTATATTTGTGTCGTAGGCCCGCTGCCCATGGAAGACATTACAAGAATGGCTGATGAGTGCATGAGAGACGTGGATGAGGATGAAGATGACAGTAACCTGGAAGACGATGAAGATCTGTTGGTCGGTGTTGTGTATATTTATCTCTGCCCTCTTGCCAGTGTTTTTGGCTGCTTAGATTTCAAGGCTCTGGACAAAGTGGGAAATTTACCAGACACATGTTTTAAATAAAGAATGAATTCAATAACTGTACAAACCTGATGCAGCCACACAACAAATGGTTTTAATTAATAGTTGTACCATCAAAAATAGACCTGAATTGCTTTTGGGCCTTTTTGCCATCAACCATGTGATTTAAAAGTTGTGTATTGCATTCACACACTCATTGTGAGCCTGTAACGTCAAGTTTATGTTTATTAAATGGTGGATATGCAAGTACAGTACTGGTGAAATAACAAAGTACCTTTTGTTTGAAACCAAGTAGTACACAAACTACTTTGTGCCGCAACAGCAGAAGAAAATTCTGTCAGTTCTGTAACTGACACAAATCTGGATTTATCTTAGTACTTTGTACCTTTTTATCCAGGGTTTGTATTGATTTATATTCTTTTTGCCAGATTTCATTGAAAGCGTCCTTGACTCAAATGAATGGCACTTCAAATCGAATGTCATGTTATTTTTAACCAGTGTTTTAATGGATTAAAGTTCACATTGTTGCAAATACATGACACCAAAAAGTTTCACATAGAGTGAAAATGTCCTGTCTCAGCATATTTAGCATCCTAATCACTTTTCCTATTCGATGAATTAGCTACATTATTGGTTCATTCGAAGCTGTTATGAGAAATTCTAATAATCAATGTGCCAATACTGCATTAATTATGATAACTATCTTCTTTGCAAGTCGTTCATTGCAGTTTAATTAGGATGTTCATTATTGTTGATTTTTTTACATTTTTTTTATTTGTAGGACCATAATTTCATCTACACATTTTGATTTACAGAAGTTTTGTTTGTCAAACAACTGCACGTTTTATCAAAGGAAAAACTTGTCTCACACTCTGTACTTGTGAAATCCAGCCTTGCACGAACAATCAGAGTTGGCTGTTGATCAGTTGCTGTATTTTTCTCCATCAGGCAGAACTACAGGAAGTGGTGGGTGAAGGGGAAGATGAGGATGCTCTAACCATTTCCTCTCCGCCTCCTGCCACTGCTGAATCTCCTCAAGCTGAAATGCCAGAGTCGCCACAGGTACAATACATGCTGCCCTCTGCCTGCCTTGTAAAAGACAACACCAGCCACCTAAATATGTTACCAGTAACAGGAAAGGGCAGGTCTATTTGTTCTGCTGCTAGTTTACAAAATTTGCTGCTTATTTTTATGTTAAATAATTTTTTTGTGTAACTGTATTTCCAAACAGTAATTATTTACTTATAATGTAATGCGCTCGAAATAGATCTGTGCATTTCTAGTATTTTAAACAAGTGATTAGCCAGTATTTTATTCCTTCCTGTTATTTATCTGTGACAAATACTTTGTCAACCCACAGCTCTGCATGCTGAGTAATTTCTCGACCTAGCATAGATTTACCAGCTGTTTTCAGATAATGTTGACGGTACCTGCATGTTGTTTTGGTTAAGCAGCAGGAAGTAAAGGTCTCTGCAGCACCACCTGGCAGCCTCCAACACACCCTGGAGGAGAGAGTAGCCATGTACAAGACGGCCTTACAAAACGCCAAGGCTGCAGGGGAGACGTCCAAAGCCCGGAGGTTCGATCGCGGCCTGAAGGTGAGTGAAAGTACAACGTGATGACTGCATCAATGCTCAAGGTGCAGAGTTGCAGCAACATTAGTGTCTGTCATTCTTCAAATATGGGATATTTTAAGGGGTGGGTTTTTATGGGATTTTCAAATATCATGAAACAGATTTGTTGGTACTAGTTTCTAATGAGTCACCTGTTCATTATAAAGAGTTCATAAGTTGTAACTAATTTTCTTGTTTCATAGTTGTGTTTGTAATTTGTGCCTGGACTCACTCGACTGCAGTGAGATGTCCTTCTGATTTCAGACATTTCAACAGTGCGGATGATAATGATTGTTAATGTTGCTCTCCACAGACTCTGGAGACGATGTTATCTGCTGTGAAAAAAGGGAGACCAGTGAACGAAGCAGAGATCCCTCCTCCTGTTGCCACTGGAGCTCCGAGCACCGCCTCTCGTCCTGCTGTTCCCAAGCGACCTGCTCCTCCTGTACCCTCCCGTCCTCAACATGCTCCTTCAGATCAGTCGGTACCAGAGATCGTCACCCCCAGCAGTGAAGAAGAGCAGTCCACCTCCTCCACCCTGCCCACTCTGAGCAGCGTCCCATCTCCAGAGGAGCAGACAGAGAAACCTGCCGAGCAGCCTCAGACAGATGGTCTGTGTCAGTATGCAAAGTTATATCAATTATGATATTTGGTATCAGAGAAAGGAAGCAACTCTTTAAAGATGGTCAAACAATGTGCATTTCCATATCGTTTACGTTTTAAAAGTTATCTGATAGAGCAACAGTAACTCGGGAAGGCTCCTGCTTATGATTGGTAAATAGATCCTCTTGTGAGCTCGAGGAAATGTTGATTTACTATTTGGCAATTTTTTGGGACCAGTTGGTTAAATATTGGTGCTGTAGGCTAAACAATCATCCACAACTGAAAGGTGTTATAATACTTTTATCTTTTATTTGATTTCCCATTCTGTATTCCCACACACTTTGCATAGACTAGTTTTAATAGGAACTAAGTCACTGGCAATGGGAATCTTGGCTTCCTTATATTTATCCATAATGGTGACACATTTAGTTGGATTTGGAATTTTTATCATCAGTATTAATCTGTTTTTTCAATGACAGATATATTAAATTGTCGAGGCAGAGTGGTTGCCTTCTTGCCTCTCCATATGTGATGAATGAGGCCTTTCACTGTGGTAATTGTTCTGTTTCTGTCCCGTGAACCCACAGCGAACGAGTCAACCAAGACAATGCTGTTGGAGAGGCAGAAAGAATACAAGATGGCTGCTCTGAGAGCCAAGAAGCAGGGAGACATGGAGCAAGCTAGGCTTTACTTCAAGACCAGCAAGGTGAGTAAAAAGACAACAACCCTGATTTGTTTAAAACCAAGTCAGTGAGTCCCATGTAGACATTTGTGTTGCGTTTTGTGTAAATTTGAATCTGCGTAATAACATGTAGCCTGAGAACTTCCTCGTAGAATCTGGATTTGGAGGATTTTGTTTTTTCAAAAATTTAAGAAAACAATGCACATGGTATCTATTTATTTTGAGCCTTTGGCAAAAAAGCAGAATAAATCCATTTTTTTTCTGTTACAATTTATATACCTTTATATCTCAACAAGCTAAATGCACATATAAAGCTTTGTTTCTGCTGGAACTGGAAGCAGCATTCAAACTATTTTGCTAAGCAGAGCCTTTTTTTGCTGTAGGAATTTAGGAGCAGCTGCTTGTGATAATAGACACACTGTTTTTCAGCCCGATGCCTCCCAGGATTATTGCTAAAGACAAAAGTCCCATTTTTTTCTTTTTTCCTTTTTCCTTGTTCCTGTTCAGGGTTATGGTTGTAATTTAACTTACATCAACATCTTGTCTCAGTTTAATATACCAGACATCAGCCATGAAACTAAACCAGATTTATTGGTTTTTATGTCTCAAAATATTTTTTAATAACAGTTCAAATTCAGGCATAAGTTCCACATTATTTGTGAGTCTGTGCTCTGAATCTGTTGCTGCATATTCTGACTGCAGGATTTCACGCTCAAATATGTGAAACATGCCAACAATTTGGACGTTGACAAAGACCCTCATTATGTTTGACAGAGTTTGGGTTTTTTGGTATTTTTTGGTGCAGAGGTTTGATCCAGTGATTGAGGCTTTGGAGAAAGGACAAGCAGTCGACCTGAGTGGCCTTCCTCCATCTCCAGGACAAGGTAACGAACACTGGTTGTGGCGGAGGCTCAATAACTACTGACTGGCTGCTCTCAGTTATAATCATGGCAGAATGACTCCCTGTGATGTAAAGAATGAACTCAATGGCTACAACACACAAGCCAACATGTTACAGTCACAGTGGGCTATTATAACCTAGGAGTTCCCCAGAAACTTCAGTAATCATTCAGAAAACTACTGTGTGCGTCATTGACAACATTAAATACATAAATTACAACAGTAGAAACTGTCAGACATTTAAGCATAAACATAACGTGACAGTTCGTAACTGTTCACATCGATAAATTATGCATGTTCACTTGAACATAAACACATACATCTGCTGTATCTGCTCCTGTATGTTTTCATTTATCTCATGTTATTTTGTACAGGAGGAGGCTCTGCTCCGGTGAAGGAACCTTCCTCTGGGCAAAACATACAGGTCACCCAACCTGCAGCAGCTCCAGGTAATGATTATTTCAACATCTATTTACTGTATATATTTGCTTGTATTGTTCCGGTGGCATAAGTTTCTCTTTGCCCCCATCATGCAGTTATGTTTCCAGTTCCACTTCCAGTTGGTAAACATGATGTATACCTATTGTAACTGCTAATTAGAATTAGGTTAGCATGCGAAGGTTAATATTTAGCTTAAAGCCCATTGTAAATGTAGTTGCCTCCCTCCTTCAGCCCCGGCCCCCCCGTCAGCCCCTGCTGCTCCCAAAGACGTGCTGGAGGCTCTCGAGCAGAGACGAGCCAAGTACACGGAGGCGTCCAATCAGGCCAAAGCCAGTGGAGACGACCGCAAGGCGCGAATGCACGACCGTATTGCCAAGGTAGAAGGAGAGATGACTGTATTTACCTTTAACAGAACTCTACCAACAACATAATTATCTCTCAGTTACTGGTGTAATAAATGAAGCTGGTACATTATAACAAAATATAAATCAATTTAGTTTTAAAGACACTGTGACAGGGATTAGTCATGATGACATTAAAATCTTGAATAAAATAAAACGAGCAGCATTAGCTCTGCAGTGTAAAAATATTTAACCTCTCTCCTCCTGCAGCAATACCAGAGCGCCATCCGAGCTCACAAAGCAGGAAAAGCAGTCAACTTTGAGGAGCTGCCGGTTCCCCCTGGTGAGACTCTGTTGTGATTCATGTTTTTGAGTTGGCAGTGTAATTTCCAAGTTACATTTAGCTCCGTAAAATTGGATTTGAATTGTGTTTGCTGTCAGTGAGTCTGTGTACCGGCGCCACAAGACGTGTTTTGTTCTTGACCAAATGAGTAAATTAAGATTGTGATATCTGCCAGTCAGGATGAAAATTTGCTTTTATCTTTCAGGTTTTCCTCCAATCCCGGGCCAGAAGGCGACGGGAGCTGAGCAGGGATTCGTTGCTGCTCTGATGGCAGCCGATAAGATCGCCTCCACTGATACTGCTGAAATAGCAGATGAAGAAGAAGATGAGGAGAAGGAGGAAGAGGTGAGCTCTCCACTGTATATTACAATTTCTTTTTTCGTTTTTTGAGGATAAATTGTACACACAGTGTTTTTTGTTGTTTGTAGCCTAAGCCTGCTGTTCCAGAAGAACCAAAGAAGCCCACGTTAGACGTCCCCACCGCAGGTCAAGGAAGGAAAAGGACTCCGTCAGCTTCACCTGACAGAACAGCCACCAGGGAAGGACTCTCACCAACAGGTCAGTCCCAACAGGAAACAACACGTCCTGCACACACAAAATCATTCAACCAGGTTTTACAACAGTGTCTTCACAACTAAAATCACTTGAATGTCGGGGATATCGTGTGCTCAACTTTTTTTTACCTTTTATTATTGTCAAATATATCTCATCTCCAGAACTACAGTCAGCATTTAGCTCTGTCAGGTATCGGGCAACAGCTCAGTCCTGTTGTCAGATAAATCTGATCGCCACTGAAAAGCTACATCCAGTTGTTTACGCTCAGCTCAATCTGGATTGTCTGTCCTTCTTCATCCTCCAGCGGTTCAGCAGCTGGACTTCCTGGAGGGCAGGAAGAAGCAGTACATGAAGGCGGCTCTGCAGGCGAAGCAGAAGAACGAAATGGAGCAGGCCAAGAATTTCCTCCGCACCGCCAAGGGCTTTGACCCCATGATCGAGGCAGCACGCAGCGGCAGAACTGTGGACATCAGCACAGTGAGTAAACCAAAGGTTTACTCTGGCAAACTGGTTGTCAAATGAAATAGGCCTTATTCAGTCTGTGGAAATTGTTATTACTTGTTTTTGTTTGTTACATAATAATGTGAAAGTTCATGAAAATTAGGGAAAGAAAAAAAATATCAATGACTCAAAGACCCTCTCTGTGCTGTACCTGTAGGTGCCGTCGCCCCCTGGTGACGAAGACGATGACTTCATCCTGGTTCATCACAGTGACGTGCAGCTCTCAGAGAAAGCAGAGCAGGTTTACACACAACTGGCCAAGATCCTCAAAGAGCAGTATGAGGTAAAACTGCAGGAAAAGGACTGACAGATATCCACGAGTATCATGATTTTGTCATTAATCAATATATTTAATAGTTGTTTTGAAGACTTGAGAAGAAAAGTGTGTTATTGCTCTTTTATTTGATTTGATCTGATTTTGTTTTTTTGATTTTGTCTGGTTGCTTTACACTGTTCTTATCTTGCTGTGAAGACAAACACATTCCTTGAGATGTCTGAGATTTCTTTCCTCGTTTCAGAAATGTATGACTCACTCCAAGCAATTCACACACCTGGGGAACGTCTCTGAAACAACAAAGTAAGCAGTAAACGGTTTTTTATTCAGTTTACATACAAACTCCAAACTCGGTTATAATACTCAACTACAATTTACTGTTTAAAGAAATTACAAAATGATAAATGTTCGTTACAGCAGGATGTTATAAACCATGTAGAGTTGGCTGATGTTTCACAGGTGATGCTTCCTCCTCCTGTGCGTGTGTGTGTGTGTATGTGTGTGTGTGCGCAGGTTTGAGAAGATGGCAGACAGCTGTAAGAAGAGTCTGGAGGTCCTGAAGCTGGCTCAGTCCAGAGGTCTGCCTCCTCCTAAACATCACTTTGAGGAGAGGTCATTTCACACTGTCAGGTTTGCACTTTCAAACAATTTAATGTGATCCAGTACAACAGATTTGCCACGAATTCTATACTGATGAAGATTCTGATGTTCAGTTTTTGTTTGTTTTTGTTCAGGATATTTCCAGAACTGAGCAGCACTGACCTGGTTGTTGTTATCGTCAAAGGGATGAATCTTCCTGCTCCTAGTGGTAAAAATGATCAATCCTACATTGTTTTTTCTTTTCTGTTTGAATTTGGTCTTTGGTCTCTTTCGCTAAAAATTTCTGAAAAAGTAAATATAAGTTGCTGTGTCCTTTAGCTTTTTGTCATTGTGACCATCTTGAACAATTTACTCTAAACGAAAAAACTCGAGTTTGAGGTCTGGTTAAAAAATAAGATAAAACAATGGAAACATTGGATGAAAATCACACGGTGGTTGATGCTTAGTCATGAACTTTCTCCTTTAGGAATCCAAGTAAACGATCTGGATGCCTACGTCAAGTTTGACTTCCCGTACCCCAGCACTGTAAGAGACTCCAGCCCTTTCATTTTCACAGCTGACACAGGCCGCTGAGATGATTCATACAGCTGACTTTTCTTTTCCGTTTTTTCGCCACCAGGAGCAGCCGCAGAAACACAAAACCGCTGTCATCAAGAACACTAACTCCCCAGGTGAGACGTGAACATTGCTGTAGGTTTGTGTGGGTCATGTTTGGATCAGCAACATGGATCTGTGGTCACATGTCTTCCCAAATAGATGTGAGATGAGTCACCTCCTGGATTTTGTTTACAAAAAAGTTTTTAAACTAATGACTTAAGAATTTCAGGTAGAAAAATGCAAAAGCACTACTACAAAACTATTTTCTGTGATATCTTGTTACGTAAAGTCTCAGAACGCTGCGTGTCTTCATCTTTTCACCAGAATACAACCAGAGCTTCACCCTGTCAATCAACCGTAACCACCGCGGCTTCAGGAGGGTGGTGGCATCTAAAGGCATCAAACTGGAGCTGCTGCACAAAGGGTGAGTCACAGAGCGACAGAGCTGCTCACGCTGCAGGGCAACATCCTCATGTAGCTGATGGAACAAATATGAGTCTGGTGAAATATGAAATGTTGCTAAATTTTAAAATTAGTGAGCAGTAATCTGACCTCACTCACTTTAATTCCAGTTTTATGTACAAATTGGTCGTCAAAGTATCTGAAAACTGAAAGAAGCAAATTGATTAAAGCAAGATGTTTTTATTATTTCACAACTGCATTCATGTCAGAGGAGAGAAAAGAAGCTGTATGTTCAGACTTTGCGTGTTGAGACTGTGACGGTGATGCTGCTGCTGCTGCTGTGTGTCGTCTCACAGCGGTTTCCTGCGGAGCGACAAGCCGATCGGGACGGCCCTCGTAAAGCTGGACAAACTGGAGTCACAGAGTGAAATCAGGGAGATCGTAGAGGTGAGTGAGCTTTTAGATTGAAAGCAAAACATAACACAAAGGTCATCGAGAGAGACAGATGATTGAGACAACAGTGCGTCCTCGTGTCTGTCCTGTCAGGTGATGGACGGTCGTAAAGCCACAGGAGGTCGCGTTGAAGTGAAGATCCGCCTGAGGGAGCCTCTGAGCGGACAGGACATGCAGACGAGCACCGAGCGCTGGCTGGTGATCGACAAGTCACAGGTAACATTAATTATTCAGTGTTAATATTTGTTATCTCAAAAGACAAACCTGAGATTGTGTAAAACTTCTGATGTTGGTTCTTTTTTTTATCTCCAAGGTTCTCGTTTAGATGCTGCTGCGAGATTAAAGATGATTTACAAGATAAAGGTAAGTTTCTCCCCCTTTTTTAATCAGATTTGAATGAAAATGAAGTTAAATGTAGCTCTGTCATATTTGCAATTTCTATAAGAAATATGTTATGAACTTTAAGTTCAGTTAAAGGAATAGTTTGACAGGAAATAAGCATATTCAATTTTGTACTGAGTGTCTTTCTTGTCTGTGTATTAAATAAGAAACTACAGCCATCAGTTGCTTAGTTTAACATAAAGACTAGAAACAGGTGGAAACAGCCAGGCTTTGTCCAAAGGTAACAAAATCCACCTACCAGGACTTTAAAGCTCACTAATTAACACAGTATAGCTGGTTTGTTTAAGCTGGACAGAAAACATAAATTGTGAAAACAACAATTTATGTCGTCTCCGTCTTAAGAAAAGTGCTCAAGGATACATTTGGATGTTTTTGATTCACCTGACTGATACCAACTTCTTTGTCTTGCAGATTAAAGGCACTCAATTAAAAACACTCTGAGGATGGAGTTTGGGATGTGTTGAGGACTCGGACCTACACGGGTCTTCGACTTGTTTAAACTTTTGCACATTTGCAAGACACGAGAGCTCCCTTTCACACTGCGGTCCACCAGGGGGAGACAGGGAGCTGGTTTGCGGTAGGTCATCTGGTGTCTGTCTTCAATCTGAGCAACTGATGACACCAGCTGATGGACAAATATTTATGTATCAAGGGAAAGGTTGTTCTCTTGTTTGTGTCGTCACTGATGAAGCACACGGATCGTTGGCTGGATGAATGCAGATATAAGCTCGTGATGCATCAGGCAGACGAGGTGACGGCTCCCTGTGAGATTTAAATCAGAGAAAACTATTCAGGCAACGACCATAGTTGCCCGAAAAGTCTCCTCGTGCATCACTTGATCTCCTGGAGGACGGCAGGCAGCATCTCCTCTGCTGACGTGAAGGGCCTCAGTGTCGAGCTAACCTGATCCTGCTGCCCGACATGACTCTAGTTAATATATCAAAGATCGTGTACATATTCCTCATATTATACAGCTCTGGTATCTAGAACTGCACCTATGCACTAATACCAAAGTTAATCACTGTTGCTGTAAAATCCTGCATATTTGAAGTCGCCTCTATCTGCCAAACCTGTTACGATGACACGAGAGCTTAACATGTGATGGGATGCTGGCTGTTTTTTTTTTTTTTTTATTTCTCCACACAATTCATGTGGCTTCACAGGCAGATGCAGCACCGTCATAGACCTTTTTAAAGGAGTAAGCCAAGAAATTATGATGCTATACAAGGTACGTTTCTATAATTCTTAAAGACCACACTCCCTTTTTGGCACCTTTCACTTTGATTAATATGTCGTCTAACTGTGGTCACTAAACTGCACTCTCACTTATCTGTGGCTTTAGGTGTGTTAGATTTCTATTTGTCCTGTTTACACTCAAGAGCACAGAATCACAACTGAGCTGAGTTTGGCTCCTCTTTAATTCAGTTACAGTCTAAAAAGCTAGATATTAATATGATCTTAAGGCAAACATCCATTATTATAAAGATTTAGAAGCTGTTTTATGTAAACGTCATTGGATGACTGAACTTTAACAGCATCCTGTGCATGTTTTAGTTGAAATGATAGTTTGACCTTTTGGAAAATGCACTTATTTGCTTTCTTGCAGAGTCGGATGAGCAGATCGATCGCTCTCATGTCTGTGTGTTAAATATGAAGCCAGAGCCAGGACACAATTAGCTTAGCTTAGCATAAAATCCAAAACTTTGGACAGAGCCAGGCTAGCTGTTTCCCTGTTTCTCCTGACTCCAAGTCCATATTTATCACAGTAGTGTATTTCCCAAAAAGTTGAAATTTGTGGAATTACTTTTTAAAACTATGCATCAGATACTGAATATTCAAATAAATTCTTTTTTTTTTTTTTTTTTTTTAAAGGGTCAGTTCACTCAAATTACAGTAGGATTTCTATTTTCTTATCTGTTGCAGTACAAACTCATGCATTTTATTTTTTGCTTCTCAAAACTTTAAAGAATAACACAGTACTTCAAAACAATATGGAGCTTAATCACAACTGGAAAAAATCTTTTCAATAAACTTTTAATTTCAACTTGATGCCTACATGGACAAGAAGTTCTTAAAGTGCCTGGAAAAATAGAACATTACTGTATAATTTTAAGACAAAATCTCCAGAACTATTAAACAGACCTGATGATGAGATATAAAAACAACGAGGCATTTAAGTCGTGAGTGAACACTATTGGTTTGTGATTTTTTTTTTTTTTTTTTTTTTTTTAGTATTTTGTGTGAACTGACCCTTTAAAGTTTCAACTGCAGCATATTAAAAGCTGCACAAGAAGCCATAAGGGACACACTGAGCCAACCATTTCCCAACAGGTTTACCTCGACACCGTCTGCAACATTATTCAGTTGCCAATCGTTACTGTGGTCACAACATTTCTGCTTTTTGTTTTTAACATCAAGAGGTTCAGTTTAAACATTGGCCTAAATAATGAAAACATGTTACCCATCATTTCAATGTTAAAACATTTGATCACCGACTTGTTTACAAAGAAAATGATGTCACGTTGTTTATGATGCTACAAAAATAACAAGGCTATATTTTGTTTTTAATTGTGGACTGAATTTGCTCCCTGCTTAAAAATGTACCAATTAAAAAAATACCTTGTTTTAATTTTGAACTGTCAAGCGTTTTCTAATCGTTTCTTTCGTTCAATAAAAACAGATTAAAGATGGAGGATGAGCGACTGTTGACCCTGAACAAAAGGCAAAACTAAGCACTCATTTCAATTTTCTATAAGTTTTTATTTTACATATACTACAGTTTTTTTTGATAAAGACCACTTTTCTTGACATTTGTAGTGTAAAGAAAAAAAAGATGTACAGGGTTTTTGGCTTTTTCAAACATTTTTGACTGATGTTTATTTAAAAAAAAAAAAAAAAAAAAAAAAAGTCTGACAGAACTGAATGAGTGGATTTTTTGTTTCATCCACAAACTAGAAGATATAACTGTTAAAATGCAAAGTTGATTCGCTCTCTTCACCGTTTCAAGCTTGTTTCTGTTTGCATGCAGTGTTTATAGTTTGGATAGTAACATCTCACAACTGAATACAAAAAAAAAAATGCTACTTTTTTTTTCTTTCAGTCAAACAAATTGCACCTTTTTTTTGGATTTAGGACATATTGCACACGTCAGATAATGCCAAAATAAAACATAACAGAAAAACAGGAAGTCAGAAAAATAAATCCTCACGTCTCCTCTTCGTTATGCTAATTTATAAAAACAGAACTGCCGGCGGCGGCTGATGAACGTCACACAGTGAAGACACAGTGATTGAGATGCACCAGCTCTGGTATGATCACAGTAATAAACCCAGAACTGGTGACCTTTGACCTCTCATTCAGTCTTAACATTTTATCAGCTTGGCTAACATTACTTTGCTACAGTAGCTCCTAAAATACTTCAAATTGAGTAATAAACGAATACAGAATGGCTACAGGTCTAATTTAAACTCGACGGCTCTTCTGCAGATTTTCATGTGATTGTCTGATTCTCACTTGTGATGACGACGTTTTTCTCCCATAAAATGCTTCAAAAAAACCTCTCGTACTGTAAGAACAGTACTTTTTTGTGTAGCCCCTTCTGGTTTGATATTAGCGTGATTAAAGATGGAGAAACTGCCAGAATGCTGAATGATTACTGTACAGAGCATTTCGACATGACAGGGTGGTTTTTGGTGATTTGTCTAGCCCGAAACAACAAAAACACGCCTTGCAGATTTGAACAGAAACAGGAGGAATACATTCTTATATTTTTTTTCCAGGTCCATGTTGCTGAAGGAGAGCATAGTCCAGAGCAGAGAGAGAACGAGGGGCTGCAGCGATCTGTTTGTAGACACACGTAAAACAGTTGAGGCCTTTGAAGACAAGGTATCAGCGATCGACAGGGTTCCTACGCAGGTCTGCAAAGTCTGGAGTGGGATGTTCATGAGTTCAGGGCTTTGGAAGGATGATAGGTTTGCAGGAAATGTGAGATGAAATACATTCAGCTTCAGGTCAGTCAAGCTCTTGTTTCTGCAGGAACCCTGGATCTTTACAAACACCGAACTTTTCTTATCTGCTGTTGAAAAAAAAACGGACGTCTTCCAGGAAGTGGCCGCCCCGACGCTCGCTTTAACTCTCCTGTAAATGGCTTAGAATCCAGTGCACTGCTTCTGCAATTTAATACAGTTCTTATATATTTATTTATATATATTTATACTGTATATATATCTTTACATCTTCGACAATTATTCTCTTTGTATGATTAAAAAGACCAAAATAACTCGAGTGGCTTTTCCAACCACTGCTGGACAAACAACAAGCGCTGATGAAGATGATCGATGAGATTTAAAAACTGATTTCCGTCTTCTGATTTTTTTCAGCTTTATGTACAGATTGAGTTTATCGATAAAGCATTGGAACCTTTTTTTAATCAGCTGTCTACTGTAGGACAAAGGGGGCTTTCAGAGTTAACATGTCATAACATGTTAACATAATCTTATTTCACAGAGCGTCAGTCAGAGGAGTCCAAGACGGCCTTTTCAATAATACTGTCTTTAAGTGGGATCTCTGGAGGCTACAGATGCAGAGTTATAATGGAGGAGAAGTCGTTACGCCTACAAAAATATGTACAGGTCAGTGTATTTGTCCGTGAAGTAAAGCATCTGGTGATTGATGAGTAAAGCTTAAGAGGTGAAGCTGAAATGTTTTTTTTTTCTCTTGATGAATGGCTGCTGCAGGCACTGAGCACCACGGTGCAAAAAAACCAAAAATCCCCTCAGACGCACCTTCCAGCTCCTCATCTGATCATCTGTAGCTTTGCTTTTTAATGTAACTTCAGAGGAAGAGTCCAGGCTTTTCAGTCTCCCTTGTTGCAGAGCATCCGTGCTACACAGAGGCCTTTGCAGAGATTACCCAGGGTTCAGTGCTTCAGGACCCCTGGCTGCCACAGTGACACTGGAGTGACGGGTGATAAGGAACCCGAGGAGCTACATACAGCGTCGAAGAAAAGTATCCACCCTCCTTTAAAGATTCCTGTTTTTAATAGTTTAAGGACTTTAAATCAAAGTGGATTTTTTTGACACTGAAACAGATTCTTTAATGTCAAAGAGGAAACTGATCTCTACAAGTTGATCTGAATTCATTACATATATAAAATACTTGATTGCTCAGTATTCACCCATCGAAGCTGCACCTTGTTCCAGCCACACTAAAACTCTCCACTAAAAGATCTGGTGTCAGTTTCTTCAGACAAAATTAATTTATTACAAGAAGTGGTTTAGTTTTTGACTATGTTACTGTAAATAGGAATAATTTGCTATGAATTCTGGGTAAATTAAGGCATTCAGGTGTCAGGATAGTGTCTTTGGGCAAATGAAAACGACTGATGTCTTCAGTGCTGTAGGGACTACAGGGACTTCTGCAGTCTATTAAAAACCAGTGATGATTCAGTTGTGTCCTATTAAACGGGTGGAAATACTTAGGCAAACATGATTTTTAATATATATTATATATGTTAATAATTAGTTTCGATCACTTTGTAGAGATCAATAAACAGAGTCTTTTCTGTTCCGTTTCAAAAAAGCCACATCAAATCTCTGATTCAGTGTTGTGAAACAACAAACCTGAAATCTTTGACGGGGGGGTTAATACTTGTTGCAGACACTGTAACACCACACTGGGGTCGACAGTTTGAGCTCTGGTGTTCATTTCCTGCTCGGAGGGCCTCAGACTACCACCAGAGACCAGAGCACCTGTCAGGTGAGGTTCACTACACGGCCTCTGGAGCGGAACAGACGGTGGTTGGATGCATAGGTTCGACTTGAGGAATGCTACCCCGCCTGGCACGGCACAGTTTTCGGGCTCTTTCGAAGTGCAAACGGTTGAAGGGAGATGACGGAGGAGGACCGGGCTGTGAGATGACGTCAGAAGGTCAAAAAAGATGAAGACTCCTAGGAGATGATCTCCAGGATGTAGAAGACCAGCTCCATGACCACCGGGCCCTCGCTCAGCTGACACGCCCCGCCATGGATGACGGGGATCAGAGCACTGTCCAGGTCGCTCAGGTACTGAGGCAGGAGAGGCTGGCCGTTACTTCCTGCCAGGTAACCCACCTGAAACAGTGGACACTGGTGTTAAACTGGATCCTCATGACTGTCTGCAAACAGGGAAGATTTAGATTCAGAGGATTTGGTCCCTAAAATCTGGTTAACTTTCAGACAGCATTTTTTAAATAAGGAAAAAAAATAGTGTGTTTTTCTTTTCTTCCACCATCTTTGTTTTACAAAGTGGATAAAGTCTGTGTGCTTGTTTTATTTAAATTTTTGCTGTAACATCTGAACTTACCTGGTCGGAGTCCAGCGTGACCCTCAGTCCCAGTTTGGCCATCCCGTCCTCCTTCAGCAGCTTCAGGTGGGGACAGAGCGCCATGCAGAAAGCCCTCGCCACGTTCTCCGTCAGCCGGCTGTGGTCGGCCGGGTCACTCAGGCCATTGGGTTGATCTTCGCTCTGGAGGAAAAACACCTGAGGGAAACACAGAAACAATATTTTTACTTTGCTTTCTTGCTTTTGTTCTTTGTTGACACTATTCTGTTTTACAGGTGAAGAAACAAGGTCTTAAAGCTGCAGTAGACAGGTCGTGATGTGTTGTCAGTACAATCTTTGACCCTGAATTGTTGATGAATCAAACCTTATCTAATTTGGTCTCAGTTAAAAGAGATGAGGTGTTCAAATCTAACATTTTGCCCTGTAAGATTTGTGTGGTGATTCTCAAACTGATGCTCAGTAAAACGAGCAGTGCGAGTGTCACGTGTATTGTACCTCTGTCCAGCGGATGACTTTGCCGTTGGCTTTGAACTCCGAGCCGTGAAAGATCTTGACGCTGGTGATGGACTCCATCGACTTCCCATCGATCGGACTGATGACGCTGAATAACAAACAAACACAGTGCTCAATGAAACAAACAAACAGAGCATACAAATAAATGTAAGGCAGAAGTAAAAGGAGGAGGTGAAACGAGCGACTTCAGTGGTGATTTGTTACTATATTTGTTCTATAAGCTGCATGTTCTTGTTCTGCTTTTTATGTTTTGCTAAAGACAATGTTTTTCTCTGGTGCACAATGAAGTCTTTTCTATTAAGAACAAACAAAGGACACAGAGTATAATGTAGAAAACTATTTCAGGCAGTTAAATCTGTCACTATTAGGACCTGATGGCAGTAAGACTCATCTGGTGAAATAAGGGTTAAACCAGCGACTGCGCAGAGAATATTCTGCTAATGAAGTGATAGAATATCTGGTGAAAGGCCTCAATTATATTTAATAGTGGAAGTCACATTTAAATTTGCAGATTTTATCAGACTGCTGTAAAATTGATTGCGTTGGTCTGTATCTCAAAGACACGTCAAACCACATCATTCCACCCTGCTAAGATTTTCCTCCAGAGGGCTTCCCCGAGCATGCATAATGAGTTTTTACAGCAAAGTAGTAAATGCAGTTGGGAAGCTATCAGTTCAATTGTCCGTGACATAAATGCATCTCTTCCAGCTCCCTCTCCTCCTCCTCCTCCTCCTCGTCTGTTCATGAGGTCTCTTCCTCTCTCACCCCTTGTTGAAGTTGTGGTCGTCCTCTGTCCACTGGATGTGCACGAGCTCCTGGTTGTCCTCCTGGTCGGCTTTACCGCAGGTGATGGTGAAGTCCTTCATGTCCCTCAGGGCTTGCCGTAGAGAGTCCATGGTCTCAGCTGTGATCTGGATCATCACACCGTCTAAGGGTGGAGAAAAAAAAAAAAAAAAAAAAATCCGTTATCACAATTAGTGCTGAAACATATAGTGAGACAGAATAATAATCATCAGTTGCAGCTAGCAGTGGGGAACATGGATAAAATCCTCTATCACAACATATGAAATTTTAGATCATGATATAGTTAGTTTTCTAGATAATCTAATAACCAGATGTGGACATCTGCTTTTCAGGTATTCAGGTGTATTAAATAACTGGCAAATCAAGGCACTTCAGCTTGTTAAATGCAAAAAAATCAAATATTCTTCTTAGTGGTTTCCCACAACACCAAGAAATGTGACAAATAACAAGAGCAAAATCTTTGACAGCTGGAAACTGGAAATCTTCATACATCACCAACCCCTAGTTTCAGTCCTAATTTTGAATTTGTGCAAACACAAGCATTATTTTTGTGTTTCGAGACCTTTGTCAGGAAGCTTCAAACCAATATACTCAACTAATATTTCATCATTTTTACAGCCTGTTTTCACAGTTCTCACCTTCCACAATGCTGGTCTTGGCTAAGAAGCCCGACGAGGCTTTCAAAGCACCACTGAACACAAAGAAACAGGCTCCAGTCACTGTAGAAAACACGAGAAGAAAGAGTAAGTAATGAGTTTCGGCTTCACAGATCGATCGGTGACTGAGGTCAAACTGTTTTCAGGCAAACAGACGAAGAGAAATAAAACAGACGGTCAGGAGGAGGATTCCACCAGACAACGAGTCGGACATAAAAACAAGGCAGAGCGAGAGCTGAAGGAAGTGTAATGGGTCGGTTTCTGTGTCGGCACCTTTGCGAGGCTGGTGATGGATGCTGATGGCCTGCGTCTGGTAGTTCCCGTCGTCGTTCTGGACGCACACCAGGTGGGAGTCGGCCCGGTCGTTGAAACACGCCCCCATGGCCAGCACGTGTTCGTTGGACTTGTTCATGGCCTTCATCAGCTGCAAGGACAAATAATATCCATGTCTAATTGAGCTGCCCTTTGGGCGTGTGCGCTGAGGAAAATGGGCTTAACGGAGACTGCCTGGTTAAGCCTAATTGCGGTGGGCTTGTGGGTAAAGTTCTCGAGTTAAATGGGATGGCGCTGAGATGACAGATTGCAAAGAAAGACACTGACATGGGTGGATATCAAGAGTTGAAAGATCCCACATATTAATTCCTCTAAATCCCCTGCCTCTGCGTCTCTTTGAAGCCGTCCTTTGCAAATCAGAAATAAAACTGAAAATCTGGAGGGCTTTAACCACTTGCTGCGCTAAAGGCTCGCCCGCAAGCTGTTGAGAAACGGTCCCCACTTCACATTACTGGGTTCCCATCTGTTACTGCATCAGCAGCCAAACGCTACAACCGGCACCACTCTCTCCGCCGTGGCTTTCTTTCTCAGCCAAACGGTGCCTCGTGCGTATCACTTCTTCTGGTTGGACATTCATTCACACCCTCGAGGCAGCGGCGTTATAACGAGTCGGCGGCCCACGCCTCGTGTTCAGCTGCAGGGACCCTGGAGAGTTTGTCACACATCACCTACACAGAATGAACATGTGTGTGTTGATGTGCAGGCAGCTTAATAAGAGCCTCCTCCACTGATGTCATTAGTCTGGTGGAGGGTTTAATTTTCTTAGACAAATGATGTGAGATTCTGAGGAAGAAGAGCTCTAATGTGCAACATATGAGACACGGCTCCATTTTTACTTCCTGTCTATAATCAGTTTTTATGCTTTAATGTAGGGGAGGTTTTGTAGTGTTATCATGCTTTGACTCCTAACCAGTTTGGTGTGGCTCAAACGAACTCTGGTTTCTTTTCCTGTTTGGTTCAGTTCATTTAGGCTGGTGTGAACTAAACCACCTGAAAGGTAGATCTCACTCTGCTTCCAATCTGGTGCAGTTTGTTAGTGGCGTGAAAAACAAAGCAGACCAAACAGCACGTTTTTTGTGACAGTATCATGTGAGTTGGGACGCTGTGTATGAATAAATAAAACAGAATGTGATAATTTGCTGATCCTTTTTTGACATATAGTCAATTGAAAACAGTACAAAGACAATATATTTAATGTTTGACCTTGGGTATGAAAGGAGCATCCTGGAAAGGCTCAGTCACATCAAGGATGGAGAGAGGTTCAACACTTTGTCAAACACAGGATTGTAGAAAGGAGATTAATATATGGACTCAGGAAGACTTTGTAAAACTGCTGTCAGTAAACACATTTCATTTGCAAGTGATTACATCCTGTTTTTATTTACCTTTTACACAGTGAGAATGACCAAGTACGTGATGTTAACACTCACCTCATTGTAACGATTGCTGGGGATCTTAATGCTCGTCTTCCTCACCTCCATGTCCACAACCAGACCTTTGACCACCGGCAGCGTGTACTGGTAGTTACGGAAGTCCTACAACAGGAACGGAAAACAGATGAGGACAGGGAAGCTGTTTTTTGTTTTTTTGTTTTTAAATCATAGGGCTTCAATTTAAGTAAAATGAACACAGTGTTACAGAAGAACAAGTAGTAAAAAAAACCCAAAAACAAAACAAAGCACTTAGAGACAGACACTTGGTAAAATAAGTGACATCCTTGTTTGACCTACCACACACAGAATACACTACATTTTGGAAAATGTATTTGAGGCAAATGTTATTTTTTTAGCAACATATAGCAGCTCTTCAACTTTGAAAATAAATAATAACACAAGCACAGGAAGAGAAAAGAAAGCACTTACTGCGAGCAGATTCATGATAGTGTGACCGGTCTCTCCGAAGAGGGGTTTTCTGAAGCGAACACTGAACAGCGGACACGGATAAACTGCAAAACAAAAGGTTTGGTCATTGATGAATCAACAACAGAAATGTGTTGACATTAACATGCTGTTATTGTTCCCTGTCATTTAAACATCAAGGCTACTTAAACGTGTTGACTTCCACAGAAAAATAATGCAAATTTGGATGTAATTATACCAATCTGGTATGAAAAGTTACAGAAATGTGGTCACAAAAAAAGATACTTTGATGTATTTTCTGGTCTTTGTTGCTGTTTCATTTTTCCTCCTTGTTTGATTTATTAATGTATTTAATCAGTCTTGGTTCCGGCTCTTGTTTCGTTTCATAGGTAAAGTGTTTCCAGGTTTGTTCATGCTTTTATTAACTGTTTTCTATCCTCTCCACTAATAAATGCAAATGAGCTGAACGAGAGACCCCACACACAAATCAAATACAGTAAACTGTGCCTGCAGTTAGGAGGAGCGCTCCTAATCCACAAGTGTAAAATAAGGCTGCTTTTTTCTCCAGCAACCAAAGCTCCTTAGATGACTATTTTTAGCCTTATCTCCGCAAACAGCTGGAAATAAGATCTCGCCACAAACTCTCATTAGCAAAAAGAAAAAAAAAAAAAAAAAAAACAATCTTAGCCTCAATCTGCACTTCAGTGAGGATCCGTATGCTGACAAGCTTCTCCACCTTCTGCTGGTCACTGCTTAAGGTAAGAGGTGACGGCGTAGAGAACTACACCGTTTGTGTGGTGGATTAATTTCATGGTGATGCGAACAATTTGTGTTTAAGAGCCTCGACTGTATGTGGCTTTGTTAATGTATTCTATCCGTGCTCGCTGGAAGCAGGCAAGAGGCTTAGCAGAGCCAGGCGGCGCTGCGTGCTGGCAGGTCTGGCTGCGAGAGAAAGGGGATTTGGTGGAGAGGACGCTCTCCGATAAAACCCCTCACAAGACTTCCTGGTTCATGTGGGAAGCTGTGAGAAACATATGAGAGCAGGCTGGTGTGATGTCCATAGGCTTCTTCTGACGACTGACACGCTGAGCACTCGAGATCAATGTGGATCTTAATATCTCACCAAGAAACCATCAAACCATTGGAGGACACTCGTGCTCTGTGCTCCCCCACTCAAAAAATGTAACTTTGTGACGTCTGGTTCCAGCGTTTGACAGAAACACGTAATCGTTGTTAACTGAAATGCAGAAGGCAATCTGAGTCACATCATACTGGTCCTACAAATATTTTGTCCCATTCACTTCACAGTTGAAACCCACAGTTCGAGCACACAGTTCCTGTTTTGGTCTCCAGTCGACCGAGACAAACTCTCAGGTCAAAATTTTGTGGTTTTGCACAGGCAGCCAATAGAAACACTGATGCACAAGTTTTATTATTGCAATGATACACTACCAGACTACAAACTGCAACAGCTCTCTCACAGACTTTTTATAGTTTGTGGCTGTAGATCAGTATTTATTTATATGTCTTCACATCCTTTTTTGGGACTGTGAGCAGGGAGATATTGTTGAGTTGAGTTGACTAACGTCCTATTCTGAGTATCGACAGCTGACAAGTACTGAAAGCTGACATCAAAAGGCTCAGATTTGTGGTTGATCAGTTTTTGATTTCAATCTAAATTTTTATCGGCTTTCTTATATTTAACATTTGACAATTTTGTCTTCTTTTATTAAATGAAAAAATGTTATGTAGAAAAATGTTTATATTCCTGAATTCCTGATCTAAAATCATTCTGGCACTAGTAAAGAGCCTCAAACGGTGGAGCTGAGAACTCGATCAGGAGACAAACACTAACAACCACCCTGCTGGGCAACAAGCAGAATATAATGAATGAGACTGATGAATTCACTGATCTGCACTTAACACATCTGGAAAAGTGCTCAGACATAATAGAAACTTGAACGTCTACATTTCCATGACAGCTGGAGATAAAATGATCTCCTCATGAAGATCATGTGACATGAGTGAAAGCTGCTGAACAGCTAGATCGTGAGGTGAGATTGTCTTGACAGCTGCTGTTTCAAGGTCAAGGATGAACTTTGAAATTTGTTTTAATGAACAGATTCTGTTATGTTTTAGTGTTTAGATGTTTTACACTTCTGACCAAATAACTTTTCTTTATAGATACTGAAACTAAATTTCACCTTATCATCAAATTACATGTATTCCCTCACACCATTACCACATAATGTATAATGTGAACCCCAGTGGTCCTGACTCACATCTGTACTCTGCGCCCAGCCGCAGCATGAGGCGGATGGGGAAGACCTTGGCCCAGGGCGTTTCCCACTTCTGTATCAGGATGCCGAAGAGGTAGGGCGGGTTGGGCAGCAGCAGGTCCTGCAGCGACTGGAAGGAGGGGCTGATGTAGAGGAAGCCGCCGTGCTCCTTACTGCCCAGGAAGCTCTGCGTGAAGAATGAGTGACTCAGGTGGCTCAGCACGTTGCCTTCAGGAGACGAGGAAGAAGGGGAGGGGAGGAGAGGAGAGAGGTGGTTAGTGATATAGGAGATGTGAGGAGGTGGAGGAGGGGATGTGAAACAGGAGAGGGGAAGGCACAGGAGGGTAGCGGGGGAGAAAAGAGGAGTAATATAATAGGAGTTGGGGGAAAAGTATAAAAAGCAGGAAAGGCGCGAAGGAGACAGGAATAGAAAGATGGAAAAGGCCAAGAATAAAAATGAACATGAATGAGAAGCAAAAAGGAAAAGAAGCAGAAGCCAGAGTTCTCATCCTCTGAAAAGGACGGCTTTTTGGCTTTCAGTGTATTCCTGGGATTACTGTCTATATAAGGAGCCTTGCTTAGTCTGTATTAACTTCTACAGCCATGAATAAAAACAGATCTTTCCCACTCGCCCTACAACCTCATATTACCCACTAAGGGTTCATGTTACTAATTATCTGTGGGAGGGATCACCGGCTTTAGATGCCACATAATGCAATAACCCTGATGCCACGACAAAGCTCGGTGGCTGGGACTTGCTAAAGCCAGCACTTCTTCCCGAGACCTGACTGACGGCGAGTTAATCAGGAACGACACGCACAATATGGCTCCCTTCCACCAGCCTGAAACGGCTCCAGTGTGAATATGAAAAAGGAAACAGCCTGAGGGGAGCAAGCCGTCAAAGTCACCCGATATTAGCCTTTTTTGCTCTGCAGCATACGGAGTTAAAAACGCAAAACAAGCGATAGTGAGGTGTCACGCCTGGAGGGAGGCAACCTGACAGCGGGACGCTAATGTTTGGACTATTTTTCATGAAAGAGGCAGAGGCACAGTTCAGCAGCGGTGGACGGTAACCTGGTTTCCAAATAGAGGACGGCTTGGTGCACCTGTTGTCTCTATGGAACAAAAAGTAGAGCTGGAACATTTTCCCCTTATATTACACTACATTACTTTAGGGTTAGTTCATTTTTAACAGGGCAGCACCTGACTGGGACAGGTGGACTCACCTGTGGGCCTCGACACAGGACTACTAATGAGCTACCTCTCCCCCAAGAGGTGCCCACTAATGGTGGTCTAATTTCACAGTGCTCCTCCTGGTGAGGCTGTTGGTTGTATTCTTACCACTGAGGGCCTCCTGGTAGAGCTGCACAAAGTGGGTGAAGATGTCTTTAGGGATGGTCTTCTCATCAGGTAGACACTGGAGCAGAATGACCACCTCTGCCTGGCCGACGGCGTGCATGCCCTTAGTCGTCACATACCAACACTTCCTGTTTACATCTGTGAGTTGAGAGAACAGAAAACTAGTTTGTCATATCAGATATGCAGAGGATAGTTAACCAAGTTACATCAGAGCCATAAACACAACCCAACTTTTTTGGAGGTTGAAGTTTGCCACATTTTTTGTAAGACGTCCAACACAAGTCTGAATTGAATACCATCAGATCGACATAGAGGCGACACCAGTGCAGGTTAAATAAGCACAAAGAGAAATTAAATGTCCATCTTGTTTGTCCTTTTTAACAGAGCTCTCTAAATTTAACACTCACGTATCATCTTATTTTCACAAAATTATATGAAATTATGTCCATAAAGCACAAAACACTGAATGAACCCTTTTTAAGTTTAGAAAATTCTTCTCAGTCTGTAAGATCAGCCTTCAAACATGCTATTGTCCCTGTGATAGATAGATAGATGCACTTTATTTGTACATCTATCTATCTATGTGATGCCAAAAAAAAAAAAAAAAAAAATAATCAGACAAGCTGTCTCCCTCCTTGTATTTAAAATTTTCAGTGCTGCCAACTGCATGAATGAATATCCAGCAAAACACTTCACATACAGCATGTGAGCTAATAGGAATTAGTCCAAATTTAAAATCTTGGAATTCTATCCTTGTGCATTGTTGCAGCTTAAACAATAGGCAGCAGAATTCTCCACTGAATGATGAAATTAATCTGAAAATAAACGTGTGAATTCGCTGTGAGAAGTGAACTGAGCATCCCTCACAATGGTCCTTAAGTAGGTAAATTACTCCTCTGTCTGAATGACAAGAAGCGTGAACGGGGCCATAAAACATCCACATTGATGACGTGCACATTTTTGGGGGAGTATTGTTTGGGTGTGGCTACTCAGTAATTCACAAGACAAAAGCTTAATTAAAATTTTATACAGTACAAATATGTATTCTCCCATTTCCTTACATCATCATGAAATCAATAATTTACAAGTAGCTCCACACTGATTTTTGCTCCTCCCAAAGTTCCCTATGTCAGTAATGCATTTATTAAATTCCATCTCATGAACGCCCTTTAACATGTTCTGTAGTGTGATTTTTTTGTCATTAGGCCTGAATAAAATCTATAGAGATAGCACCTACTAGCATCCACTGGGACTTACAATTACCATTCCTCCCTCCTCCTGCCAAATAAATCAGGAAATGATACGAGCTGGGTAACTCACAGTTGACAAGCTTGACCATGGCGAGCAGGTTCGCATTGAGCACGAAGACCAGGGGGTCTGGACCTCCCTCCTCCAGCTGCTGCATGAGGACGATCTCTGATGGCCTCTCCTCCACTGCATAGTCTGCAGGTGGGTTGGGGGGGGAGCAGAAGAAGGACAGGAGGGTGGAGGGAGGAGTCGAGGTCAAGTTAGATAAATGGACAGGAGAGAACCGAGGATGAGAGAGAGGGTGGAGATGTCGGAGTGAGGATTTGGAGGGAGGTGAGGATAATAAAGGAGTCACACGTGAGGCAAAAGAAGAAAATGATGATCAGACCAAGTTAACAGCTGCAGACCCTCCCAAAACTTCATCAAATGTATCCCCACGAACAAATCCTCTGCTCCCCACGTTGGCAATGAGTGGTCAAAACACGAGCCGTGAAACAAAGCACATGAAAAACAAGCACAAGCACAACAGCTGACGGAGCAATGAGGAGGCAGCAGAATGGTGAGGATGAGGGCAAGCACCTGTGATGTGGCCTCCCGTACCTCCTTTGACTCCGGTGGAGATGAGGATGGGAGGGAGCCCGTCCTCCGGGATCAGGCTGAGGGAGCTGCCCACGGGGCTGCCCACTGGGGCAACAGGGGTATGGGCTGCCTGGGGGTGGAGAGGAGGGCGGGGGTGTAGAGTTAGACGTTATAGCACACAGTAATAATAGAGTATCCAAAAGGGTTTTCCTGTTTAGGTTTAGTTCCCAGTACAAATCAAACTCACTCACAAACACGGCATACAAATTGACAGCATCAGCGTTGGACCCTCTCTGCCTGGTGAGCTTTTTTCAAACTCCACGCAACCAGTTTTCTAATTCAAGCTTTCTGATTTAATTTGTCGTTTCCAGGCCCAAAATGAGATTATTAAGTGATGCCACTTGAGTCACAGAAGAAATCGTCCATCAGCTGTTTTCACAGGCTGAGAAGATCTCACCATGACTAGTAGATTGATTTTGACATGTAAAATTGATGGAGCGCCATTTAAAAACTGGTCTGAACTGAATCTTCTGTTACTTTTGTCTCTAAGTCACTTTTGATAAATCATAAAGGTGTTAAACCATGAAAACAGTTAGAAAAGCCCCCTGTATATCAATGGTTCACCACCTTGCCACTGTTACTAATGAACCTGAACCTGATGAACCTTCGGCTGCAAATTCAAATCCATGCCAGTATGACTTTCATGGTGTCATGTGAAAGTCTGGTCTTAAACCCAAGTTCTCTCCGCATAGCATCATCAGGCCATTTAAAAGCTTCAACAATCGTTCTGTTCAACAGGCCATGAATCATCCTGACGGGGAGCATTCAAATCCAGTGAGTGAGCAACACGACCACAGAAACAACCACATTCAACCTGCAGTTCTGTTATTTGCTGTGAGACAAACATTAACCTATTTTCCTTCAAGCATTTCAACTGAGTGGGATTTCTAATACTGATTAAGCAAACAAGGAATGTTTTCTTTGAAGTCTGTTTACTGCCTGTTTAGTGCAGTCTGTGACCCGGCCGGTAAACCACTAAGAATCCCACAGAAAGAGCTCTTTGTGGCTTTCTTCAGCTAACTACAAGCTAACCTAATAGCATTAACTGTGGGTGAATGTTTTTCGTGCCAAGCCTACCTCTGAGGACTCAGAAGTGGAGGATTTGTTTGAATATGTGGAGATGGCCTGTGACTGGGAGGGAGCTGGGCTGGAGGCCGGAGGTTTGGGGGACTCTGCTGTGTCTCCATTAGGTAGGACCCCGTCAGCAAACCAGACCCTCCTCTGCTCCCGTGACAGGGACCCTGAAGGTGATGTGATACCCACGCAAAATTACATTTCATTTTAATGTCTGAGTTGAACATGCAGACACAGACACAGTGAAACACCACAAGGTCACATGAATGAAAACTGCATGCAACCCTTATCAGGAAAACTCCAAAAACTTTAGAGTACTTTAAAGTAGTGGGGAGAGAATGTCACAGTGAAAGGTGAAAAATAAGTGCTAAGAGCATTTTTATTCTTGGTAAAGGTTGTACCCTCGTTGCCAGGCTGTTTCAGGACTCCCACGGGCACCATGACTGTAGGAGGAGGGGAGCTGAGGACCCCAGAGGCCTGAGCCTGCTGCAGAGGGGGGATGGTGGAGCAGTACTCCGCGGGGTTGTTGGGGTTCGGACTCTGGTTGCTTGCAGTGGCCGGTGTCTCCCATGATTGAGCTGAGGGAGCAGAAAACATCCTTGGTATAAGTAAAGAAAAATGTGTCACTGGACTAACACGGACATAAGATTTCACAGTTCTATTGCTCTTTAAAGTCCATATTGGCCAATATTAACACTGTTCCCATACAGTGTTATATCCCCTGAGATTAATAGACTTTTTTCACAGCAGACATCTTGAACTGTCGTAGCATCACAAGCACAGGTGAAACTAATTTCATTAATAAGGGCTCTGTTGCAATAAGTAGCCCAGTGAGCCACCAGGCTCACCTAAATGAAATGCAGTTTTCAGTATTGTTTTTCTTTAAGGGAGCAAAAAAATGATTTCTTTGTGAACCACTACATTAAACATTTTTTCATATTTTCATTTTCACACAGTTTTCTCTTCATCAGATTTTCAATGACTTAAATCCATTTAAATAGTGCTATATTCTAAGTTGCATTTATATATACAATGTATGTATAGATGCAACATGAGTTGTAAAGAGCTACATTTCCACTTGCAGTGACGCTCACCAGTCGTCAGAGCGGAATGACAGGTGACGCAGACCCGAGCCTCCTTCCTGTCCATGTACATGAGCCTGCACTTCAGGCTGCAGCAAGTTGCACAGAACACCTTAAAAAAAACACAGCCACAAAGAAAGAGATATGATTTGTACCACATTTCTACAAAGGATGAGCCCACTGGACAATAAACATTTCTCCAAATGATTTTACTTTAACTGCGAAGATTAAAGGTGAAAATAGGTTGTGATTAAGTGTGCAGCAAACGCCCCATTTTATGGATATTGATTTCCTGTACTTGGCCAGCACTTCAACGAGCTGCAGCTGTGTACATGGCACTTTGCTTTTAATGGATTAGCACCTCCTTACACATCTTTATCCAGTAACATGAATTTAGTAGAATATTAGACAGAGGATGCCTTTAATTTCAGAGCCTCACAGCACCTTCAAAGAGGTTTTGTGGATCTACCGGTCCAGTGGTGGATGCACCAAGGATCCCGCTGAGTCTATTGTTTGCGGCTCCAGTGCTGGTGTCAGTATTACTGCAGTGCCAGCTCCTCCCTGCTCAAGTGGCAGAGAGTGTGTTTGTTTACCACCATGGGAAATTAAGTAGCAGTCCGGCGATTTTCCAGTGCAGTGTCAGCGACCACTTGACTTTAAGGCACTGTGCGGACACCCCACTGCATGTGTGGGTGGCCATAATGCCAGAAAGCTACCTGCACACCCACTGAGTTTATCTGCAAAGAAAGGCCTAAAAAGGAACTCTATCTATCAAAGCACTTCATTTACGTATTAACTCCAGAGTCCAGCAAAGCTTTTTTTAAGTCACTGATGGAATATTACTCTGTTTTGCATTTTAAAAGTTGCAGTGCATTTCTCATGTTTTTTTGTCTTTTGTTAAGCACTTCTTGTGCTTTGTTTGCGGTGGTGCAGTGCATTTTAATTGACAAAAACATTACAGGTTTGATCATTACACGTAAGTGTTTTATAGAAGAAGTAATTAGTCAATCAATTAGTCTTTAAAGAGAAAATTATTCCATAAACCTTTTGATAATTAACTAATTTGCTCAGTTTGAATACATTTTTGAAGTAATGCCAAAAATTCTCTAATTCTAGCTTTTTGATTTGCTGCTTTTCAAGCTATTTTCTGTAATTTTACAGACCAAACAATTAATCAAGAAAATAATTATCAAGATTAATGGATGTTTACTAGTGTTCATGTCAACTTGTTGACTTGTTGAAGAACTTGCCATCAGAAACCCGGGATGAAAGCATCGGCTAAATCTCTACAATACAAAAGTAATGAATAAATGTAAAGGAAAGAAACCTCCACTCTCTGTTGTGCACATAATATTACTATAGGTTGCTACTATGTGATGCTTAGTGCATTCTGGGAGTTATTTTCTGCTGACATGTTTTAGCTTTCCCTAAACCTACCTCGCAAAGGCCAACATCATTTGGCAATTCCCAGAATGCCCTTTGACAAACCCCCCAGGAGAGGTTAACATTTCGAAGAAGAAGCAGGTGGGGAAAGCAATAATGATAACAGCATAGGAACAGCAAGAAAGCTTTTCGGCCAGAGTTTTTCAATGTCCTGCACCTCAGTCTAAACACAATGCATCTCATGAATGCAGTGCATTCTGGTCTATTAGTTTGCACAGGCTACTGTAGGGAGCAAAAATGTGTCCCTTCCTTTCTCAGATTGATCATCAGCAATTTCTGATGATTGTTTAAAACTGGTGCAAAACAAAGTCTCAAAACAGAAATGGCCCAAAATGCCATGTGTATCACTATTACACTTATTTCTAAGTGTGTTACAGTAGTTTTAGTTTAGATTTTCATTTAGAAGCAGCACTGACCTTGCCACAGGCCCTGCAATGGTGCCTCCTCTTGGTGAAGGTGAACTTGACATCACATTTCATACAGACAGGAGCCTGGGAGTCGGGCACCCACACAGGGGCAACCTCTCCCAGGGAGCTGGCAGGTTTCCTGCACAGAGCGCCCTGCTGGCCTGCCTGGAGGTCGTTGTCTGGGCTCTCGGAGGGCATCAGAACAGGAGAGTGGACAACACCATCTCCGTTCACCCCGACTGCGCTCTGATCAGTCCCACTGAGTGCAGTGTCAGAAGGCGTGCCTCTGCGGCTCTGGTTCTCCTGGTTTTTGTTCTTGCTGACGGCGGCCGGGCCAAGCTGATTTTGGACCTGGCCCGACAGCGGCTGTGGGATCTGGAGTTTGAGGCTGACTGGCTGCTTTGGTCGCGCCCCACCGTAGGGAACGCTGACTGGCTGCAGCCGGTTATTGTTGAGTTTTGGTTGGATGCTACCTGACCCCACTGCTCCTCCATCGCCGTTCTCCTGCTTGCTTTCCTCCATTTCTTTCTCCTCAGTGACAGAGTCCTCTTTGGAGGGGACAGGAGAGGGAGAGAAACCCTCCTCCTCCTCCTCCTCCACCTTCTCTTCTGTCTCCTTAAGCTTGGAATGGCTACTGCTCTCCTGTTCCAAGCCATTAGGAAGGCTTGTTATTCTGAGTAGTTGGTCTATCTGGCCCTCTGGAGCAAATCTCTTCTCCTTCTCGTCCACTCCGACCCTGTCAGGAAGAGACACACCATTCTCCTCCACCTCATAACCAGCCTGAATATCTCGCCCCCTATTCTGAGGACTTTCTCTCTGCTCCTCCTTTAAGTTTGCAAATTGTGTTTCTTGACCATTGTCCTGTAAAACAGAGGTAATGACCTCCTCTTTGACACCTCCCCCATTTTGTGTTGTTGGTTCCACATTGGGATGAATTTTCTGAGGCAGAGTTTCTTCCTGTCCTAATCCAACCTCAAAGGTAAAGTGAGTGTGACTGACAGTGGAAACTCCTCCTCCTGCTGTGGTAGCTCTCTCCTCCTGATGAGGTTGAGCCTCCTGGTCAGAAGCAAGAGGCTGGTTATCTGGGGGAGAACTTAACTCCTTGCTGAGCCCATCTAGCTGTGGGCTTGCAGGGCTGGCAGGGCAGCCATTCTCCACAGTACCAAAGGCCGTCACAGGGGGCGGCGAGAGGTCGTCTGTGCCCACCAGTTTGCCGATGTTGGGCTGGGGGAGGGGTGGGCTGTGGACGTCTGCCGGCCTCTCCTCTGCCCAGGACGGAGGTTCAGGACCGGGATGTCTTTTAGGGTCGGCCCCCGGGGAGGCGCTGGAGGAGGAGTCGGGAAGGGTCTTGAAGGGCAGCGGACTCTCCCGGGGGCTGAGGTCTGCGTGGGCCAGGGCGGGGTTCAGAGAGAGCAGGTGGGCTGGGGGGGCCAGGATCTGGGTCCACTTGGCATCCGAGAGAATGGGATTGTCTGTCTCATCTGCCAGAGAAAGAAGAGAAGAAAACAGCCAATTACATTTTGACAATTGTACATTTTGCTTTTCATGTGTGCAGAGTGTCTTTGGCCTACATTCAGTCAATTAAATGTTATTTGACAAAGAAGCAGAAATAACAATGATAATACAGTTATTAATCATTTCGCTGTGGCTCATTTGAAGACCTCAAAAAACTGTGTAAAATATGCTGGCACATGCATACATCTAAAACAGTGGGTCTGGAACTGCTGCATCTAGAAGTGTAGCAGCTCTCTGGCTCTGCAGGCTGATGAGGTTGGGAAAGCTGCAAGCAGCAATACTAGAGGCCAACAGGAATGTTTTGAATGGCCACTGTACTAGTTTGTCATAAAACCTTACTCCTTATATGACAAGTTATCAATTTTTCCAGTGGCGGCTTTGCATATAATTGGAACTATATCTTGCACAAGTCACCTTTGAGCCTCATTTTTTGAATAGCTTGCAGATTTCTTGTCACATTGAAGACATGAAACAGAGAATAAGAAGAAGTGGCTACCAGCAAAGAGCGAGAGCATGAACCTACAACAGCATGACAGGAAGCCTCAAATGAACTGCCACAGAGAACTAATACAAAGATGCACACTCCCAGGTGATTGAAAGAGCTAAAAATGGCAGAAACAAACCAGGGGACAAATTGAGAAATGAGGTTGGCATGGAGTGGGAAATTAGTGTGTGGATGGACTGGGAAATTCTGAGTAAGTGGGCCAAATGGCTCGGTCACCCCTGGGAGCCATCAGTCAAGCTGACACATGAATGCTGTGTAATGTGAACGGAAATTCTTATAATATTTATTCAAAATGACTTTCTCACACAGCAGTGTCAGCTTCTGTATAGTGCTCTCCTCCCTCCACTGGAATTCATGCTAAGCTGTTTTAGTATGTGCCGTACCGGGTTCAAGCACACACACAGTCACTCACACAGAGTTAATCTGCCAAGCTGGATCTCTGGCAGAGGACACACAGATAATCACTCACAGCCAAAATACACACTGAGCTCACAGTACCATCAAAATATGCTGTGTGTGGAGGACTGGCATTTTTCTGAGGGTCATCTGACATAAATCCAGAAAAAGAGCAGCCTTTCCTCTATTAAAAGCAGATAGTTTGTAGTGGAGAGCTAGAAGTCTAAAGTTGCACAGCTCAGTAATGCAGTGTTTACTTTACAATCACCATAAATAAACTCAGTGCTTCAAAAAGGCCATAACACTATTTACTTACTTATCGTGAGCATTAAGTGTGAACAAAAAAAAAAAAGAAGACAACCCTTTTGTCGTGCACCAATAACACAGTTTCACACAAGCTCCAGGGAAATGGATAATCCAATTAGTCCTATTCCCTCTGTGCACACCCTCAATCACCACCTGTAAATGTTACTCAAACTCACTGGGCGGTGGCTGACACCTTGATGATTTACTCATAGGTTACATAATGGCGTCCTAACCCCAAAACAACTTCTCTGAAACTTCAATCCCGCAGCTCCACCTCGTCCCATCTGTCTTTTCTCAACAACAATGACTCACTGTTTGTCCCTGTCTCATCTCCGACACAGCAGCTCACCTTCGTTCTGCTCGAACTCGTCCAGCACCTTGTCCAGGTTGAAGGCCTCTGCCTGGAAGTAATTCTCCATGGGTCAGGAAGCTCCACCCTGCCGACGGCCGTGTGAACCTAGAAGCAAGAAGAGTGTGTCCTTCATACTGAATCCGTTGACATTTCCATATTGGATGCAGATGTCCCCCACGGCCTGAATCAAATCTCCTTTTTCATATCTTTGTCTTCTACCCACTTTAATATGATCTGTTTAAGTAGAAATATCCCTCTAACTCGGTTTCACTCTCACTTCACATTTCCCTCCCATGCATCTCTTTTGTGATCACTCTTGGGTCACAGAGATAATGAAAGGGAAGTATGGTTGTGGGTAAGTATGGCTCAAAAGGTCTTCTTGATTAGGAAGGTTATGGAGTGAATTATGTGACCTGGAATACAGTAACAAGGTGACATCCAGGATAAAAACTTGTCAAATTCTCTACATAGTAAGGAAAAGTGTTTCTGTGCTTGTTAAAGCTTCTCCTTAAGCCAAAAAGACATTCTGTCATCCTAAAATTTGTTGCAGCAATATTTAAAATGATTAACGGTTGAAAACAGAAATGATTATATGACCGGCTGCTTGTAATGTTGGAGATCAAGCAATCCAAACCTGTCCTACTATAACACTCTTTGGAGGTTAGTTTGTATGAACAAACACAAAATGAAAGTGTTACTTTGTAGGTTATGCTCGAGGTTGAGGATTTCATTTTGTCTTGACTGTACATACTTTTCCATATTCTCTGAGCTCTGTAGGTTATTGAGAACATCATGATAAAATTGTTTGTTATATAATTTAGCCATGAAATACTGCTCCGCTCTCCGTCAGTCCTCACCTGCACAGAGGTCCTCCTCAGCAGTCCCAGGCGGTGTTTTTTTCTCAGCGGGTTTCCCTCTCAGTTCTCACTTCACCCAGTCTGGCAAGCGCCCAGCGCCCACACCTTGGACATGGAGGGAGACACCATTCAGTAAAGAGCTGCTCCTCAACCTGGCAAAGCCTGCTGCTAGTTTCACTGGAGTATGGCGATTTCCTACATGCTCACAGTATATGAACTTTAGATTATAGAAAAGTAAAGCTAACTGATATCTCTGTGCTTAACATGTCACTTCCTGTGGGTAAAAAGTGAAAATACTCAGCACCTGAATTTTACTGGGCAAACAGAGGGTCTCAGTTGAGAAGGATGCTTCTTCACAAGCACCACTTTGGTTAAAGCTGGTATTTTTAAAAATATAAAAACTGCCTTTAAACCACAAGGAAGGTCCAACCTTGCAATGCAGCCAGAAATGAAACAAAGCTTTTTTTCAAGTAGAGCTGAAATGATGAGTCAAATAAAAATAATCAGCCAGAAAAATAATCAGCAATTATTATGATCAAATGCAAAAGCATTTACTGATTTCCAGCTTCTCAAATGTGAGGATTTAATGCTTTCCCTTGTCATATATGATAGTAAACTTAATATCTTTGTGTTTTGGACTGTTGGTTGGATAAAATAAGCAAGTTAAAGATTTCACCTTGAGCTTTGGGAAACAATAGGTATTTTTCACCATTTTAAACCCAAAAATAACGAAAATAATCAAAATAATGAATCACATTGAAAGTAAACATCTCCACCAATGACGCTGATGATGAATCAGAACAAAATCTGAAGAAAAGTGTGGGACACTAGTTCATGAACAAAGCCTTCAATTGGTAATACAGTACAACATCTAGCTTATTGCATGTGTTGCACATTATCATACATAGTGAGCCATTATCCATCCAAGCTCGACAAGGCAATCAGAGGCATGAATGGAAAACAGCTGAAGCCTGAATCACTGCACAGTAAACCTGCCCAGTCTGTCCTTGCTGATGAGGAGACCTTGGAGTGAGGATGTGATGGCGTGAGGCGTGTGTGTAGGGCTGCAAATGAGTAACAGCCAGGATGAACTTCAGGGTCATTCTCATAAGGACAAGAGCGACTGGGGATTACACCAGAGACCAGATATTCTGCAGAGCGAAGGCCTCGGAGAAAGGAGCAGAATCAACACATTTTCCGCTTAGTTTAAGGTGCAAGCATGGGCACGATGTCAGCACAAAGCAGGGAAGACACAGGACAGGAGTGTGTACACATGTAGTGTGTACCATGGGTCAAACCATTTCTGCCACACCAGGAACGAGGCTGAAGGAGAACACTGCCGCCGGAGCCAAAAATACAACAAAAAAATTCAGTGACTGCAAAAAGGCTTCATTAGATTAAGAAATCCACAAATGAATAATCCATCAGTGAATGAAACAAAGAAACTGTGCTTTAATGTGTGGAGCATGTTACAAACCTTTAGACAAGCACAGTCCAGATGGAGTACGATGACTCAGTTTGGACACAACACACCAAGTGACGTCAACGCTCAATCAATACAAGAATGAACTCCTCTTGCTAAAATAAATATAAACTATGACATTTCACATAACTATTTCATATAGCAGGCAACAGTAATTTAATCTACTACTATCTAATTAATTAACCTATTATTATTATTATTATTATTATGATATATTTATGTCTAAAGTAACAAGATAACAACCATGACCAGACATTTATTGTCCATGACATTATGGACTGACACATTTCATTCAGTTCTAAAAATGCACTGGGTTCAATAGTTAGTTAGTTTCTTGTGATATCTACAGACTGAAACAGGACAAGTTAAAACTGCAGGCAGTGATGACACGATGTGGTGACACATGAGCAGTGGTATCCAGTGTTGAGCAGGTCCCACTGAAATTGCCTCAGCAGGACAAAGCATGAAAATGAACAGGTGTTTTTAAAATCGACAAGCAAAAAACCTGAAGCGAAAGAGTGTGAGATGATCCAGTTTGGGTAGAGTGAATTACCTTCACATGACCTGAACCGACCACTCAATGAGAGCAGCGTCTAAGCACCGAAATTTAACCTCGTCCAACGGCTGCACCTTTTACTTCAGCAGAGAGCTTTTCCTCTGTACCGAATGAAAGCCTTCTTAAACCGTCTTGCACCAAAAGAGCCTGAAAAGCTCCAGTGAACTGCGGGACAGTGCACACACAAATCACACACACAAACATATGTGAACAAACACACACACAGTGACATACCTCCATGAGGACAGGAGCCCGTCCCTGATTAAGATTTAATTACTCTGCAGAGGCATTGAATAATGCATCTTTAGTCAAAGTGCGTGAAGGAGTTGTATTTTTAGACATGTAAACTTGGGAGGATGCTTTAAAGGAGACATATGTGCATGAGAGAGTGTGTCAGTCAGCGCTAAACTAGAGAACTAAAGGAAAACGGTCCTGCAGCTACATGATCTTGTGTGAAAATGTGTACGAACATGCTTGAACATACTCCTCAACTGATCAAAAAACAATCAACAACAAATGTACTTACATGTGGTGTGGCCTGAAGTCAAACAAGACTATCAAGATTGAGCACGATAGTGGAGCTCACCTGACCTGTTATTCTAATAGATCTATAAACTATTTTACACACCAACATTATGTGCATCACAATCTAACAGAGTCTGTAATGTTATCCTAAAATTGAGTTTGACAAACAGCCCAAAAAAAAAAAAATTAAAATTTCTTATGATATGAACATTGTGAAACAAGCAGTTCTTCATTTCACACATCAACATGTCATTACTTTGTTGATTAAGACACTGTTTGGTCTATGAAACTTCACAGAATAATCCAACAGTCCAAAATCCAAAGATATTCAGTATCTTAGTATCCTACTTCTGCTTTGTCTATCAAAGCACTTTTAAAGGTGCTTCATACTTAAAGTTGTTTAAAATTCTTAGACCTGGATCCAGGGATTTTCTTCATTATAAAAATTATTGGGGATTCATTTTCTGTTGATCAACTAAATGTTCCAACTCTAACAATATTGCAAGTGGAATTTCCATCTTTAATTTGATCAAAGTCACTGCACACATAAATATAAAATATGAGCTACTACATTTTCTACATTTTTGTGTACAATAAATTGATAGTAAAAAGCATGTCTGAAAAAAATAGCAAAGCATTAAATTGGACATTTTGCAAATTGGTGTAAAAGTACAACACATAAGGACATGAATTAAAAAAAAAAAACATAAAACATGAATGAAAAACAAGACCAGGGTCTCTGCTCTATTTTTAAATGGAGCAATCTGCAGTTGATCTCCAGTCACCACGGCCATGCGTCAGCCTCCAGTCCAAGCCAGACATGCTAATAATGAAATGGCCTAACGGACTACTAACACGATAAAACCATGCCTGACTGGACATCCTGACATGGCAGCAAAATTAAATAAGACAAGCTCAGACAAACCAGAATGCTAAAACAGTTCATTAAGTCCTCGCTGTCAGAACAAGACTCTGTTTCCTGTTGTTGTTTCCTGTGAGGGAGGATGCATTCGCTTCCTCTACGATCATCCAGAATTCTCTTACAATTATTAGTTATGTAACACATATAGAAATTTACAGAATTTTGGATCTGGTTTAGTTGAATAATACTTTTTAGGATTTTTTCCTTAAGAGTCGTTTTTCTTGTTTCTTGCTTCCTGAGGTCCACTTCCTGCAGGAGGATGGTGCTTTCAATTACACTCACATTAAATCCTGGTGTTCTTCTGCATTTTTGCAATAGGCTCTTTTCACATCATACATTTTGATATATCACATCAAGAAAATGACAGGTATAATGTCATTAATAGTGACATAACAGTATTTGAGTGCATCATTTGCAGGATTGTGGGAGTGTGCATGGTGCCTCACTGGCCCTTAAATATCCCATCATTAATGTTAACGGCTCCACCTCTGCTTCCCTCGCTGTGACAAGTGAAAAAACAACAAAGAAAGCTGAACCAATATGTCTAAAGCCATTCAAGAGTAAAATGTTGGTCTTAAACACAGCTAAACTCAGAGAGTGACCTAAGATATTGTCTTTAAATTATGATTAGATCCTGCATAAATGTTCCTAAGTGTTCAGACTTTGTCCCTGCTCCTAAAGTATTTAAGAGAGTGGCATACAGAGGTCCACACACTTAACAGCAACCAAAAGATCTTTTGTAAATGCAGGATGATAAAAACTGTAAAACAAGCAAGGTAAGGCCATCGAGTTCCTTGATAGTGTAAATTAGGGTCGATGGATGATTCATTGCCAATGGCCACTGAGTCCTCTACCATCGGAACACAGTAACACAACCCAACTGCTGCTTTTCTTTGTCATATGTGATCAAGAAACTAATTGGCAGACTAAACAATAATGAAAATAACTGTTGCAGCCCTACTGTGGACTTTTGGTCAAATAAAACTTCTCAACAATTTGTCTGGGAAAGTATAAATAGAACTGTTCCACTACTTTCTTTAGAGACAAAATGATTAATGAAGAGAAAAATAACAATAAGAAAAATAACTGATGGAACCCTACATTTAAAACAGTTGCATTACTCACTGGGTTTTCAGATTGGGGAAAGCCTCTGTATCTGTGAGTTCTCTTTCTGAAAGTGATAATAACTGGACACCTTGTAAATATAAGTTTCTGTACTGCTCCTTTTTTCCTGGTGCTACAAACTTCCCAACACTGCAAGCTCACATCCTGATAAACACCGTTTTTAGATCCATATCCGCCACCGCCGTGCTGCAGACGCCGTCTACTCGGGGTGAGCACAGGAAACCTCAAATAATCACTTCCTCTCTTTAAGAATGGACTGACATCACTTTCTAACAACATGATCGCATGACTGAGTGACACATTATTATGTAATGTTTAACGCCCTGACTTGGAGAACACTGGGAGTTGTCCTACCTCCTCCCGTAAGTTTGTTTTTATTGCAATATCCAAGAAGTGCCAGAGACTTAAGAAATAAAAGCGAAACATATAAAAGAAAAACACGCCACAGGTTTGTATCCTCTGAAAGGTCACACTTCCTTAAGAAACAGATAATTTCTTTGACAAGAGAGGCGGAAAAGGTAAATCTGTTGAGATTTGAAGAAGGAGAGGTAAAGAAGAGAGTAGCTGTCCTCCTGTTACAAAGCTCTGCTCCGCTTCAAAGCAAGTGTCAAAAGCTATTATGATCTTCTTTTCTCCCTTATGTTTTGATCTACATTTAACCACCACAAGGCAGAAGAAAAACAGCAAAAGGAGACAGGCTGCCGGGCTGCCATCAGGGAGAGACTAATACTTTGTGAAAGCATACAGTAACCTACATCAGGGAAGTCTCTGCACACATGAGAGCCCGTCTTTGCATGGCAGCCTGTGGGATGAGCGTGCTCAATCAACCCCCCTGGGTTTTATACCACTTGAAGATGTAGTGAGAGATCAAATTCTCCTGCTACAGGTAAAACACCTGATCATATGTCATGTGCATGTTTCACACACACGCTGGAGAGATGCAAAGTAAGACCAGGCAAGAAAAGTCAAACCCATGCCGTGATGTGAAAGTTGACTTTATTATCATCTGATCTGTCTTTCTCTTCAGTGACACATTCCTCTGTGGTGTGATGACTATTCAAGGTGGCACATGGGGATGGGCCCACATCTTCACATATCCACCTCCTGAGCTTGACTAAGGCCCTGAGAGCAAATGATGAGGCAAATCCAAAAGACCTGCCACCAACAAACCCAACTCTCCAGAGCAGACAGGGGACCATTAGCCTGGATTATGCAACCATAAGTGGCAGTGTGGCTGTGCCTGGTGCCTGCAGGCCAAACACAGCCTCAGATGGTGGATGTGATTCACAGGTAGGCTGGGTAAACACATGGAAAACTCCTCTGTGTCATTAAATGTGCTGGGTTTAAACTGAGCAGCCACAAAAATGACAACATCTGAGGTTTGTTAGCACCTGAACTTGGATAGTTGTGTTAGCTGAGCTGCTAGCTTAATTAACATCCACAGCAAAAAAAAAGGCCATGAGTAAGTTTGCAAAACAGTTATCACCAAGTGGACTGGACAACGTGATGGAGAATTAAAAAATGGAGGCTAAATAATATGAGCATGTTGGATGAGGGGAGTGAAGGAGCTCGTATTAGCTCCGGAGGTTCAGCGGGTGATCGTGCGCCGACTGACGGCAGCGACTCGCTCCTCTGGCGGACACTCGCCCCGCCAATGACTCGGTGGGCTTTGTGGCTAACGGACAGTTTTAATGGCTGTTGATGGATTTTAAAAGCTCCCCTCTTCATGTTAGCTCACTCCGTTTATCACATTCACTGACATTATTTTTTATTTTCCATGTTGACTGTTTAGTGCAAAGAAACCGTTAACGTGTTGTGTAACGTTAATTGACGTACGTTAGTGTTACCGTAACCTTCCCGGTATCCCCGCCGTTAAGCTAGCTAAACACACCACAACACACAACCACACCGACTTCAGCTTCACTTAACACTTGGCGTTTTAATGGCGGGTTGGAGCAACAGCAAGAGCCGTGAAAACAAACCGAGTCACTCACCGGATGAATCCTCATGTTTTCACTCCGGAGCCGCTCCGGTCGTGTCCGACATACCTGCTCGTCTCTGGAAGCTATTTTCGAGTATCCTGCCGTGGAGCCTCAACTCAAACCGCGCAAGTCTGAAAGTCCACCGCCTGTAGTCCTCCGTAGTTGTGCGACAGCAGCCGAGGATCCTCCCCCAAAGGTTTAATGTTGGGAAAAATACGGAGCAAAGTCAAAGGAGCTGGAACGGAAATACAGCGCTTCCGGTTTTATTTCAAAATAAGAGCTTGTTCGTAAAGATGGAGCCACACTATGCTGAGTAGAGAGACGTGTTCAGATCTTTTACTTAAATAAAAGTACTTCCGCATTCAAAATCCCATCCACTTAAAAACATGTTTTCCTTTAATATTTGACCTTCACTGTGCAGAATGATGTTAGTGCAGTTTGACACTAAAAAGATTATTTACCTTTTTTGCTTAAACTCTCCTGCGCTCACTCACCATCATATGTGATGTAGAAATTGTAAACTCAAAGTGCACAATTAAATTGTACTTGCATATTTATATATTCTATGTATATATTCTGGATTCTGGATTTTCCACTGAAGGACAATGAATAGATGTAGTTATTAGATAGAAGAAAAAATATACACATATTATTATAAAGCAGAGTATTCTTGTACTGTACTGTGGTAATATCAGAAAAATGTGCTTCAAGTATCAAGAGTAAAAGCAATTATGCAGCAGATATGTATTAACAAGATATTAAATATTTCGTTATTGGATTTTTATTACTGATGCATGAATGTGTGAGCAGCATTGATGATGATGATTTTGTAGCTGGTGGATGCATTAAAAAGTACAGGATTTCGTTTGAGTAGAAGTATAAAGTAGAATAATGAAAAATAAATACAGCCTATTTACTACAGCAGCATTTAAACAATCATCCCACTAAAATTTATTTGTATGTTTATATTAACACCCCTTATTGTCATATTCTTTTATACTGTTGTGAATGAGCTCTTATTTTCAAATCATCAGCACAGTTTCCGGTCTGGACGCAGCTGTCACTGTCTGTCTTGCCGCAGCTGTGAACCGCTTCAGCTCCAGATCCTGGTCCAGCAGCTGCAGAGCTAACAGGGACATGTCGGCTCAGGTCGGGCTGAAGGTGGTGTCCTGAGCCCCGGGGCGGGTCCGCAGCTCCGACCCGCTCACACCGAGACACACTGATCCTGGATCAGCTGCTCAGACCTCACAGCTGTTCAGAGCTGAGGCCCATTGATCAGCATCAGAGGTGATCAGTGAACCTGGAGGTGACCCAAACATCTCCTTATTATAAGGTTTTACACTAAAGCCTGTTTTGTTTAACTGCAAGATATAATATCAATGTCATAATTTACAGACTCAATCATAGTTTTAACAAATTGTTAGAATGATGAAAATTAAATTATTTAAGATAAACCTTTATTCGTCCCACAGTGGGGAAATTCACAATTTTATTTTTATTATTTTCATTATTAACATAATGCACAAAGACCACTGAAGCTGTCTGGACCCAAGGAGATGTTATAAAATACATTATTTACTGCGATCAACAGACAAAAACTAATTAATAAATCAAAGATAAAACATGATTGAAAGTGATCCATCACTTTTGTGAGGCTGGAACAACATCTTAAAGTGTTTACTTATAGCCTGTACTTAAATGCACTTTTAAATATCATGTGACCACCCTGTGAGCATATTAAGGAAAAAAATGTTTTCCTTTATATTGTAGAATTATTATTGAGGCAACTTTCCTATCAGTCTTGAGTTATGGTGACATTTCACACATGCACGCTTCAGCTGTGACTCTGAAGCCCTTGGATGCTGTTGATCACTCTGCTCCAAGATTTATTACTGGAGATAATTATAATATTCATCACTGTAAGCTAAGGTTGGGTGGCTGTCTCTCTCTGAAAGATGTGATAGACAGTGGGTTATAATTATAAGGCCCTTACTGGGTTTTTTTTTTACCCCCTTGCATGACTTCTTTGCTGTCTTTTAAATGTGGGCCCTAATGAAACAAGCTCAAATGATTGGATTATGTTGCAGGTGGGACTGTTTTTACAGAAGTTGGAAATACAGTTTTTCTCATTGTGCGCCTGCAACCTGGAATAACATGCAGAACAAACGAATAAAACCTAAGTAAATGACAAATATGAAAATAAAAGTAACAAGGAGAAACATTAATAGCCCAAAAATGTTTTATTAAATTCATATATCATGACTATAATGTAAAGAGAGTTCTTCCTTTACTTTAATATACAATCTCTTAAATACTAGCTCATGTTTAACCATGTAGAAAGCTTATTTCTAAAGTAGTTTCAGTCTTTGTTTCCCAGCGTGTCCACAGCCCACTGAAATCAAAACCTACTGTATCATCATGTCATTGTTGTGTTGTTGCGGCAGGCTAAACCGAAGTGATTCACGTCTCCAGAGATGATGCATTGCACCTTTAACAACCGTTTCCCCACAAGAGGAAATGCCCTTTGTGAGTCCGTAAGGAGGTAAAAATATAAAACGGTTGACGGAGGAAAAAAGGATTCGTCAGTTTGCTTCATTCTTTGAGGCTTCATCAAAGTTCTCCACCAGATCTGTAAGACGGAAAAAACAATAAAGTACATCAAGATTTTGTTCTTGGAGCAGACGCACAGTGTTTGATGAAGTGACACTAACAATTTGTAAAAGGAAAAGTGAGTGATCTCATCCTTTATTGTCAAAAAACGCCTCCATTTCTAACAAACTGAAGAGTTTATATAAACCACTTGAAAATAAGGATGCAGACAAAACGATCTGAAGCTGAAAACAATGACAGAGTCCTTGGTTGGAAAAAAACACTAACACTAACCAAACAGACGTAGTGTATCACTTCAGAAACAAACCCTTATATAATCTACAAAGGTGATGTTTAAGAAGTGCTGTTCTATCATAAGCCCAGAAAATCATGAAGAACAACACTTTAAAACTCTCTCAATAAATTAAAGCAATAATTAAATACCTGGTACATCGTCGTCCTCTTCTTCTGCAATTTCCTCCTTCACTGCTTTCATGTCCATTGCTGCAAAATTTAGAAAGAAAAAAAAATGTGTGAAAGTGAGTGAATCAAACGTTGAGCTGAAAACTGGCAAAAGTAAATTCTGTGATAATTCCTGCAGACTTATGTTAAGAAAGGTCCCAACATTTTCTATAAAAACCTTATTGTAACATTCCATGAAAATGGCATTTCTTTAACTTTTGTTTTGTGGCTGCTATTTCTGTCCTACATTGTCTCAACATGTGAATTCTCCTGTTTTGCTAAACTTTCAGGAAACGTGCCCACTGAAAACAGCTACTGAACTGACCTTGTGCTGACTGTCAGGTGTTGCTCTTGTTCTGGACTCTGCAGTGGGCACAAGTTTACTAGCAGAGCTGGTTGAATTCTCATCAGCCTTCACTGTGCGACCGACTACAGTATCACAATTAGCTGTGTTGCCATGTGTAAAAAAGCTGCTTCTATCTCCTGTGTTTGCTTCACTGAATACATTTCCAGCTATGCATGCAAATATTAAGGTCAGCTGCATCAAACTCAATCACCTAGATGATACTGGATGTCTGCACACTAAATAATAATCAGTCTCTAAATGCTGTCATATTTCCTGTTGTAGTTGTTGCCCTTTTGTACATTCCTTGTGGATCTCTTCAGTTTTCATCACTGTTATAGCCAGTTTCTCAGAGCCACATTTACAGATTTAATCTTAACTGGTTGCTGTACAAAGCTGTCACACAAATCTACAAATCTACAAAGTACAGTGACATGTCAAAGGCAACATATTTAACTGTGTTCAACCATGATTAGTTGCCTTTAATGTCTAAGTCATTTATAAGTTAGCATGATGTATTGTTTCCCAGCATGGAGACCTCCCAGACCTCTAAGAATATCCCTGATATTACGTGACCACAGAGAACCCTGACACAGTGACAGTGAGTGTTTAAGCATGTGTGTTTTTGTGTGTGTACTCACATTGCCGTGGGAACTGCTCAGCCAGCTTGCGCAGGCTGCTGAGGCTGTCGGCTCCCAGCTGGCTCAGGATGCCTGGCAGCATCTCTGTCAGCTGCTTGGTCTCAGCGTGGCCCGTAATGGCGAAGGTGTTGGCAGAAAGAGATGCCTGCACTTTGGGGTTGTTGAAGTGGATCACTGTGCCATCATCCTTGATCATATTCACCTGAGGAACAAAGGCAGACATAGAATCAATAAAACCTGACACAAGATTAGACAGAGCTGTACAAAGTTAGTGGTGCTATATGTTTTAACACCTAAATAATTTTTTGTGTCCATTTTAGAAATAAAGGTGATGCACGGAGTGACAGATGAGTACAAAAGTAAGATTAACTCAAATTGTAAATCAACTAAAAGAGGAGTAAATTGACATGGAAAATACAGCTGTGCATTTTAACAGCACAAAAGTCAGACTACATCTTTTTTTTATTTGTATAGCCAAAAATCACAAATTTGCCTCAAAGGCCTTTACAGCATATGACAACATCTATCCTTAGACCCTTGGTTTGGATTTTAAAAAAAACTAAACTCAAAGTCTGATTTGTAGTATCTTAACAAGTGTAAAAATTTCATTGTAAAATACAAATGTAAATTGAGCCACAACATGAATGAATGAGAGAACATGAATTTTGTGCATCAGGTAAGTGTCTTTGTTTTTTAGTACTTTGATTTATCTGAGACACTTTGTTGGAGTTTGTTGAATAAAAGAACTCTAAAAATAAACCAGATGACATGATTGGAGAACGCTGTCATTGGGCTCTCCTCATCTTTTGTCTTTCCTTATCAGGACTCTCACATGAAAAAAGTCAAAACAGTGCAGCTGGAGAACAACAGTGACATTAGTTTTCCTTTGATAGCTCACCTCTTCTATCCCTGCAATGTTGTTCACTGCCAGTTTCTTCAGGGAGCCCTGGAGTTTTTTGTCATCAGCTGTTGCCGTTTTGTGAACAACCTTTTTCTTCCTGCGGGCTGTTCCCTGAGGAAGAACAGGTGTGGATGTCAAAGAAGGATTAGAAAGTTAAATTAACCAAAATGTCAAATACAGTTTAATACCGCTGGGTCACATCAGACTTAATGGCATTTGGGACATTTTTTCCATTCTGTCTTGGACACATTATTTACTCATTTCTAGATAGCAACTGTGGTGAAGCATTTACCTGTACATGAGCAGCTTTGCATACTTCTTAGTATTTTCAAAGTCAGCAATTTCACTTAAACAAGCTTTTACTAAAGCAGTGCATACATTTGTCTACTCTTAATGCTCATGATAAGTTGAAAAGACTACTATGACTCCAATGAAAAACAGTGAAGGAAGCACTACACAAAAAAGTAGGTGCTTCTGATTAAGCACTAGTAAGCTAAATATTGTCCACAAAAAGGGAACCGATTCTGAAGTGACACTGCTTTAAGTACAGAACATTAAAATTCTAATGGCTGTATGACTAAAAAAGACTGTTTATACATTGAAAAGCCATTTGCAGCAAATCAAAGTGCTTTGTGCCACGCAGAAGTCAAACCTATCAATGACCTCCTTTTTAAGTACTGACTTACAGACCATAAATTCTAATTGACAAATGTCCACTACCACCAAAAACTTTTGATCAAGTAAAGTAACTCTCTTTGTCAGTACAAGTGACTGACAGTGTGTTGGGATCTTCTTAACTACCTGTGGTAAAACAGAAAATAAAATAATCGTCCTTGAATTTGAGAATGTCATTGTGGTGCAGTCTAGAAAAGGGCTAAAGGTCTTTGTCAGAGCAAAAACAACAAATAACGCCACCTAGTGTGTGGCTGAGGACCTCACAATGAAATTGAACAAAAAGCCGCAGAGGCCACAGATGAAGAGGCAAATGCTCTCCCTCATAAAGGGAATGCTGAGGTCAGGAGGAAAGACCTGGCAGATGCTGAATGCCATCACACTCCTTAAAATGAGCAACAACTGAGCAAACAACAGGACAAAACTGAAAGGTCTGATTGAGTTTTCAACACTGACATAGAACATTATAGCACTAACAGAGTGAAAACAGACTGAATATTATAAATAGTAGCTGACCTACCTTTCCACCTATCCGGACCTGTTCCTGAAGTTTGGCAAGCTTCTCGTGATTCATAGTGTTCTCTTTGTAAATAAAAAGAAAACATTATATTATTCTGTTATCACATTATTTATGCTTTTCACATAGGAGCAAATGGCAGAATGACAATCAGAAAATACAGGTTTCCACAGTTCAAAATCAACAAGCAGATTAGTGGAGCACATGTGATTACTTGTTGAAATGCAATGGGCAAGTGAGGCAATCAGAGCTACAATGATCCTCATTTCCACACATTAGCATAGAGCTAACTGCGAACAGTTCAGCTGACAGTTATACTGAAGCCATCCGGACGACATCGACTAACATAAATTGAACAGACAGATATAGAAACGTATCTGGAAGCAGATTTTAAAATGACATGCTTGTTATATGTAGCCGATTGTAGCTAGTCAGGTTGCTAACGAAGGCTAATCTAGCTAATATTAGCATAGTGGCTAAAGTAACAAGATTAACGAACTGGCTTTTTGTTCCTAGCGTAACAAATAGCTGATGTCAACTTTAAATCAAACGATAAAATAATCGGCTCGGACTGGCTTAACCACAAAATAAAAATAATTATTACCTTTTAAAAGGAATTAACTGACAGTCAGTTGAACTGTTCTCGCTACTAATGAAGCTGAAGCGGTGCAGCTTAAACCCGCGTCAAGCAGCAGCAATAAAAGATACTTCCTCTTAAAATTTTCACAATAAGTATCATGACACCACAGAACAGTTAAGTTTAGACGTTTGTAAGGAAAATATTATTGTAAAAAGAGAAACACATAAATTGTAGTATATTCAAGTGGGATTTAATACGTGAAATACGTATCTGCACTTATTTTTTAACTATCTGGAGGCTTTTAAACTTTTGATTTTGTACTAATTTCCGGTCTTTTACTAATTTTTCACCATTTAACTTGACCAATTGAAGCCGCCGACAGGAGCACGCGGTTTTGTGGATGTGACGTCAAGGTGAACCGCCCCCAAAGCGGAAATATACGTCACTGCTGACCAATAGGAGAACGAGGAAGGAGGGGACGCATGCGCACTCTAGCACACAACGTTTTACACCTTTATTTGGCAGATTTTTTATTAAATTTCCCGTAAATATGACAAATTATCAATTATAATGAGGTTGAAGTCAAAAGCGTAATCAATCAGAAATGGAAAAAATGAAATCAAACAAGGAAACTAAAGGTCAATATTTCTACAGTATCCAAAAGAAAATAGGAGAAATGGAAGAAACTAGTAGAACTAAAAAAAAAAAGAGGGCATTGTATCAATCAGTCTTAGACACACTGGTCTTAACAGCATAATTATAGAATAACTGGTAAACATGGAATGTGTGTGTGAGTGTGAATAATGTATAATAGAGGAAACGTAATTATTTGTTGTAAGTTACCAGCAGGGAAGACAAATTCTCAAAAACAGACAGGATAAAAGATCACATCAAACTTTAAGCAGATTAATTATTACAACTGAATTCAATGATGGGAGTACATTTTTGGAAAATACTTACAGAAAAATATAGTTATTGTAAGAAGATCCACACTCCAATCAGAAGGTGGTGGTAAAGAACCTACGAGCTCTTTGGCGAAGAAGAAGAAGAAGAAATACTTCCGGGTGTCCGGTTCACGAACAGTTGCTGCAATTAGCTTCTTTGCCGCAGTTGTGTGGAAAAAAAGACCAATCAAGATGCAAACGTCTCTAGTGAACATCGCTTTATTTTCATCCCTGCAGGTTTTCTTGTCTTTGACGTGTTTTCAGCAGGTTGTCGAAGCAGCCAGCGGAAAAGGTGAGTTTATATTCTGAGTTAAAATCAAAACTGAAGCTAGTGTGAGCAGGATCGCTGTGTAGCTTCAGTCATTGACAGAGAGCTAACTGTCTTTGTATCAGCATCCTGGATCACGAAGTCTGTGTCCTGGACAGGTGGTTTCATGAGGGAGACGAGGTGTGTTTCATCAGACACAAATGATTTCTGAATTTCCAGTTTTTCAGGTCAACCGACTTGTTTTACTGCCTCTGTACAGACATTTCATTTAAGTTTAATGTTAACGATTCTTCCATTGATTTTGCATTAATATAAGACAAAAACTTCATTCATCCAGAAGGACATTTTCTGCCAACTATATTTTAGCATTCATAAAAAATATGTTAATAAATAAATAGTCAAATAAAATATGCATACATTAATTTAGGTGCAGGGAACAAGTTGTTATTTACAAGCACTGAAATCAACAGAACAGAAAGATGCATCAGTGTTGTAATGTTACAAATGACAAGCATATAAGTACAGGTGGAAATATGAATGCAAACTGTATTAATGGATGTATCACACTGCTAAAAAGAAATAAAAGAGATGTTTTAGCAGCTTTATGTTGGCACACATCTCTGTCTGCTCTGATTCAACAATAAGCTCAATGAGAACTAGGATCAAGTTAATAATATTTCTCACAGACACTAAGCCCTGATGAACAAAATATGGAAAATTGCATGTATTTTGTAAAAATGTTGCACAACAAGTTTCCTGTTGTACAGACTGAAATGATACAGTAATTCATAATACAAATTAGTCATTACATGTTGTCTAAAATGGAAAAGGGATTATAGGGACAGAATGCAATACACAGTCAAATGCAAGATGATCTGTGACACACTGTCATATCTATGTAATTGCAGAAGGAAAAAATATACACTCAAAATGATAAAGTAAGAATCAATTAGACATTTTAGACAAGTGAGATAAACTTTAAGCAAAACATACTGACAGTGTTACAGAGACATTTAATTTACCTTCACTTTTGGAAATGAGTCAGGTGACAGAGCAGAGTTGTTATTTCCCTTCAGCTTAATATTAAATTACCACCAGTCATTTGTATTTGCTGTAGCTTCTTCACAGCTCTTTCTATTGATAGTGCATTTAGGGCAGACCCACCCTGTTGTAGAAATATAATACCAGTTACACAATGCTGGTGTGCTCATTGATTCTTTCTCCCACAGGGTTTGGAGATAACATCCACTGGAGGACGCTGGATGATGGCAAGAAGGAAGCAGAGGCCAGGTGAGTTCACACTTCCTGTAACCTTTTGTACAACCATTTCCCCGGGGCCTAAAACAGCTTTTAAAGGAATCCTCAACGTCTACATTTCCACTAGTGACTGGAGCAGACAGACATGTTGATATCAGTAGCTTTTTCTTAATGTGTTTTTTCAAAGATAATATGTTACTGTGTATATTTTATTGGCTACAGTTGCAGGACTCACAAACTGAAGTCAGAAGTCAGAGTTACTGGTTTTCAGTGTTCCTGTGTTTAGATTAAACCGATTTTTTTTCATGTCTTTGCGTTGACAGCGGGCTGCCAATCATGCTCATCATCCACAAGAGCTGGTGTGGAGCCTGCAAAGGTAAAACAACGTTCTCTCCCTTTCACTATAAATACTTCAGGTTGGGAACTGTCCTGTCTTGTCTGAATAAATCCAGTATGTGCACATTTATGTGCCAGACACTTGTGTCTAAATGACAAAAAGCCATTACTTTTACAAATAAATGTAAGCAAGCAATGTTACACATACCCTGTCTGAAATGTCTGAAAAAGGGCTTGACTCGGTTCAGCTTGTTGTGATTGCTGTTCTAACTGTTACGGAAAAGTGACTGAGGTGCTTCAGTTAACCAAATAATTCTCCCATTCAGTGAATAAATAAAGTTGTTACTGAACTTTGGTTGCAAAAATGTTCCCTTTTTAGTTACACATTCAAACAAAGGACAGTAATGATCAAAGTCATTTTTCACAGCAGACATTTTGACTTGCCACAGCAGGAAAAGCACAGGTGTCACTAATAGCATTAACGATGGCTGTGTTATGAACCGTTCCTCTGTTTAGACAGATAACAAAAATGTCATATGCACACAAATAATTTAGATGAATAATTTCAAAGAAGCAGGACCTTAATTGTATATTGTTGCTTTTACATCAGCGCTGAAGCCCAAATTTGCCGAGTCCAAGGAAATCTCTGAACTTGCACACAACTTTGTTATGATCAACCTGGAGGTAAGAAAATGTGAAGTGCTATTTCCCAGCAGACTGTTCATTCCAATTAATTTGGATTCATTTTTCAAATTTCCTGTAATGTGTTGATGAGTGTGCTCGTTGCCAGTGTGAACATGTATTATCAGGTGGTTGAGATTTGTTCCCAGGCTTGTAAATGATGTGTTGTCTCCTATTTGAACAGGATGAGGAGGAGCCAAAGGATGAAGCCTTCAGCCCCGATGGTGGATACATTCCTCGGATTCTTTTCCTTGGTACGGAGGGGGTTGAGTCACCCTTCGTGTAAACACTCAGTGGGATTCCTGATTGCACAGTTTTCTGTCTGAATAACATGCGGTGCCTGATACAGTTTCATTGCCCTGGATTTAAGTTTCAGTTGCTTGTTGCATGTGCCAGGAGACTGAAAAGGCCAAGATGTTGCCCTTTTTCAGTGAATACATGAAAGCAAATTACAAGTCAAGGATTCATAAATTAACTGCAATGCTTGTTGGATAAATGTTAAAATTGCTGAAATATTTCCATGTTACACTTCAAATACAACTGATATCTTGTTTTAAAGTTGAAACAATATGTCAACTAATCAGTAAATGGACAGAAAATTAATCAGCAACATTTCTTTTTTTTTTTAACAGCAGACATGTTAAAAATGTACTTGAGCCAGACTCTCAAACACTAATATTTACTGGATTTCCTGTATAATAATATTCAGACCTTTTGGACAGTTGTTTGGACAAAACAAGCTATTTCAGGATGTTTAATTGGGCTTTGGGGAGCAGTTCACTAATATTTTATAGACAAAAAGAATTAATCCTGAAAATATTAATTCACAATGAAAACAACAGCTCGTTGCAGCCCTGTATTGTTTGGATTTTGACTTTAATTTGCAATGACTCAACTTTTTCTTTCACTCTTCTTCCACCCTTGCAGATCCCAGTGGCAAAGTTCATCCTGAAATCACCAACAAGAATGGAAATCCAAACTACAAATACTTCTACAGTAACGCAGATCAAGGTAACAAACCAGATTACCATCATTTACCTACAGAAAATATTATGTTACAATGTGATGCTGTGTTGCTGGCTATTAAAGACAACTCATATTTAAGGATATGTAAATTCCCTTAAAATGACTTTATAATCATATGTATCTTCTGCTCAGTTGTATCCGGTATGAAGGAGGCACAGGAGAAGCTGACGGGCGACGCCTTCAAGCGAGGCCACACTGGAGATGAGCTGTGAGGAGAAGCGACGGGCGTCAGGCTGTAAGGGCTACACTTCCTCTACCTGAGTTTGTGCTCCAGAGCGCCCTGAACAACCCCTCTCACTATTTATACTCACGCATCACACAGTGGGGTCCGACTCACTGACCCAACCAAGCCAACCGTTTAAAAAGGCCTCGGTGCTTGAGTACTTCTTTTTGTCCTGTACGGTTTTTCCAACACTACTACTCATTTTCCTGTGAGTCTTTGTTTTAATACGTGTATATTTGTAATCTACTGTTAATTAAATGCCAGGTACTGTACTTACTGTCTGTAGAGGATATAACCAACTCAAACTAGCCAAGTCAACTATTATTAACTCTCACTTTTTGTTTGGAAAATGCCAAGTTTTCACAACCTGAGTAAACTGCCTTGTTTGTCACTGGACAACCATGAAAGTTGAGTCTTTTTTGGTTTTACAATCCCACTGTAGATGACTGTGAAAATCATTTTAACCAGTAGTTCTGTTTTCCCCCCAACAGCAATGTTACTTCATAATAGTCAAGAGAAATGTTTTAACACCTTCAGTGATGTGCTTCCAAAGATCCTCTACAGTATGTTAATTATATCTGTGACAGTACTTACCATGTGCTACTTCTGATTTCTCTTATCCACAGTCTTTAAAGTAAGATTAATTATTCATTTAATCCTGCCAAGTTATGTATGTACTTACTGTGATAGTTACATCTACATCATTTGTTTTTTCCTGTTCTGAGTTTGTTTTGCTGCTCATGAAGTAAAACCACACGGTTCTTTTTTTTTTTTTTTTTTTTTACCAGCCTTGTTAAACTCTTTAAATGAGGGATGACAACATTGGTTAAGTGTCTTGATGTATTTTATACATGTACACAGCCAAGTGTGCAAATAAAGTTTGTTGTACAGAGTTGTTTGTGTTTATTGGTTGCTCCATTTTGAGCCAGATGCATTAATGACGCAGCTGTAAACAGTATATCAAATTTTATTGTCTATCCAACAATAATGATCCCTTATGGTTTGTCAAACAATATGCAACTGCTGCGAACAGTTAATATCAGTAGATGAGACTAATCAAGTCACTATTTAAATTCAGTTTGACAGTGATTTAAATAGTGCAGTTACAATAATGCCAGTGCATTTATTTAAGACTGGATTACAATTGATCCCATTACAGACACAGCCTTCAAAATGGCTTATTTAAGAAAGAACGTTCTCTCATACCGGGCCGTGTCCGAGTAAAAATGTCTTACAGCATATGATTTCTCATGAAAAAAAATAAATTACAGGAAAAAAAAATAAGCATGCATTTCTAAATAAGCCTCATTTCATGACGTGTTAACAGACTTGAACAACAGGAGAAACATAAGGAATGTTGGTGGAATGTGTGTCAAACTTTGCTAAAGGCATTTAGAGATAAACCCCTCTGTATTGCTCTGTCGTTGACAGATGGATGAGAGGCTCAAACCGAGATGTCGAAGGGCACAAGGACGAGTTTTAAGTAAACAAAAATTAGTGATGTGAACGTGGCCAAAAGCTCCAACATCTTTCCACCGTGAGGTCATTTTAAAAGATTTTAAAAGACAGGAGGGAAATAAAAAGTTAGCTTGAGAGAGAAGTATTGCTACAATCACTATAATTACACTAAATACACAATGCTGCTGCTGTAAAATCAGCAACACTTTCACATATAAAAAAGCCTATAAAATGCTGTGTGATACATCTGTATATTCAAAATGACACAGCTATAAAGTGTGATTTAAACTGAGTGATTTAAAGTGTGCACGTCTCATAACCAGTGTGATAGACCACTGCTGACTAGGTGTGCCGTTCTGACGGGAGAACAGCATCATGAGCTTATAAGATGCAGCTACATCACGCGATCGTGTCTCAGAGGGGGTGTACAAAAGGTTTATACAACATCTGGAAGTAATCACCAACTCTTCAGCGTGCAGGAGGCAGGTCCACTGTAGGAAACTGCGTTCCACATTTCATGGATATCTTTACAAGATTACACTGAAGCGCTGACATGTTGAATTCCATCTGCAAACCCACTTGAATGGAATCGACGCTTTAAGACGCTGAATCTGAGCGCAAAGCTACACCTAAGAACACTTCCACTTCTGCCCCCGTCTTTGCTGGATGGAAGTTTGTCCACTTTGCTTCTGAGGATATTAAGAGGTGAGTTAGGGGAAGGAGGGTGTGTGTGTGTGCGTGTGTGTGTGTGTGTGTGTTTGGGGGAGGCTGGAGCGTACTCAAAATCTTCCCTGCTTGGCGTCTCCAATGGCCCCCCAGACGTCAAAGACAAACTCATCAGGAAAGGCGAAGTCTCCGAGGGTCTCGTCCAACGCCATGGCGAATTCGTCTGGGTTCTTCTTGTCACGGCCGACCTCCACCATGGTAGCAGCTGGAGAGGGAAGATCACGATACTGAACAACTGAAGAGCTTTTCAGAAATGAGCTGACTTTCTGAGAGGATTTCGTAGCTCTTAATTAGATTTATTCTATCCCCATCTGTGAAGCACACGTAATGTTTCCTCTACAAAATTAAATGAAAATGAATGAAAACGCTCAAAAGTAACTAGCATGGAAGATATCAAGTACTTTCTTTCAGACTTGCAACACAAGAATCCCTTAACCTTCATGCCTTCTAGAAAGACTTTAAAAGCAGTTATATCTTAAATATGACAACATGCAGACACAAATCCTCTTCTGACCTCTCACACATCTTCATGCTGGGTCATCGTAAGAGTGAATCAGTTCTGATGCCCAGGTTGACACTTTAGTTTGTACTCACCAAGTTCAGTGTCTCTGATGCCCATGTAGCTCTCCAGGAGGTCGTCCACTTTCTTCACTGCCTTCTCCTCGAATTCTGTCGGCTGGAAAACACAAACAACTCAGCTTCAATCATTCAGTGCCTCAGTTTTATTGTATTTTGTTGCTGTAATGTTCTTTCACACTTCCTAGGATGTTGCATCAAAGTATTAGTTGGAGATTAGACAGTGATTTATTATTCCAGATTTCATTGATGAGGGATACAAGTAGTACACTTGGATTAGGTGAGAATGTAGAGATGAGTATGTACCATCTGTTGTGGGTGATTTTTGGTTTAACAAAACAGAATCAAAAAAGACAGAACATCTAAGCAGCTTCATACTAGTGTCAATAGCCTCATGTCCAAAGAGAAAAAAGGTCTCTTTTCCAGCATTGGACGTCTACAATCCAAACGTCAGAGTAGGATATTTAGTATATGTCTTCCACTGGCACTCACCTCCTCCTCTACAGTAGCCGGGCCCTTGGAGCGAAGCCTCAGAGTCCCCCTCCCTGTGCCGATCTTGTTGTCACTGGCAGGTTTGGCACCCTTTGACCTGGGCTCAAGCATTTCTGTCCATCAGGAGGGAAACAACATTACAGAAAGTTGAGTGTTTTGCAAACTGATTGGAACATCACAGTCATTTCTGGTAGATCACATGCCCCAGCTCTTCTTTGCAAACCATGCTAAGAATTGTGCAGAGATCCTGGGAGCAACAATATACTGATGTTTTCAGCTACAAGTGAACATTAGAAAATTGACCAACTACGGTTTGTATAAGCTTTTCATGGACCTAAAAAAAAGCGGTGCTGTCTCACCACAGTGTTCAACAGCAGAGCATTTAAAGCATATAAACACACATCTTAATGGTTTTTTGCTTTTCGTGCAAATTATCATGTAAATTAACCTTTAAATGCTGAGAAACACTGCAGCACACCGTTCTGCCCGGATCTGTCTAATGAATCCTGAAGGTGAATCTGTGTCCTTTCACCATCTGGGTCAGTTATGTAATGTGTGGATGCACCTACACTTTTTATGTCTGTTGTTTCTTACTCACCGAAGGCCTTCATGGGCTCCACCAGTTTGAGGGTGAAGGACTTGTCTTTGGGCAGCTCTTTGAGCATGCGGGCGACCTCGTAATGCCGCGTCCCGACGATGTTGCGTCCGTTAATGCACTCCACATGGTCGCCCACGCAGATCACCTTCACCCCGTCCACCACACTGCCCTCTTTGATACGCTGCCACACAGAGAGAGCAGGGAAGTCCAGGAGATGATGCGAAGAAGACAAATATAATTTAAGAGACAGCAAAATGATGTTATGCATTTATAACAAGAGGTTTGCTTGATAGGTAACACAAGACAAAATTACAGATCAAAGCAAGACAGTTTGTGTGTGTGCAAATATCCTGGACAATATTTGAGTCTACTGTATTTGCTCTTTCATCATGTTGCACCACTTGACTTGGCAAAATACAAGAATAGTTATTAAAAATGCTTCCATGGAAAGTTAAATGACACAGTTTGTTTCTGTATGTGACTTCAAAAGCTTCAAAAACTGGAAGATTTGTGATGTAAATGTATCTGCTGCAGCCGAGAAGCGTCTGCACTGCAGGAGTGTGAGAAGTTTTCAATATGAATAATACTTTCCTGGTGTTTGTCTCCACAGGAAAACAAAATATTTCACAGTGAGTCATTTCATTTCATTTTTTTTGTTTTTTTAAGCTTGGGGTACAGGCTGACCTGCTAAATGCCAAACCTAGATTTTGCTCAATAAACCTCAATGAGCAGGTGTAAAACAGCCCACATGTGGCAGAACAGCTGCATCAGGGTGACAGATTAATGTTCTTAGTCATCCAATAATGTTGTTAAATTAAAATGTGGGAGGGGATATTGCAGTTTAATACTCAATGATTGAATGTGAATGACTCAGTAAACGTTGGCCAGTTGAAGCTCTTTAACAGTTCAAACACTACAGCGGCATCCCAGCGGTGACCCGAGGCTTCGGCCGGTCACAGTGTCAGGTAATCTGCTGCAGTGCTGGTTCAGCATCACATGATGGCACATGTGAGCACTTTGATAGGACGGAGGAAAATGACTGAGACCAAATAAGCTCATTAGACCCGTCTATATAAACAGAGGCAACATACCAGGTGGAATTAGGATTTCCACTATGAGAGCGAGTCTGTTGATCTAATGCACAATTTATCAACTGCTGTTCTGCACATGCCGTGATATCAAGAGCATCTTGAATCAGATATGATCATAAGGTTCCTCTGAAGCAGGAAACACTTTGCTTATTGAACTTGCATTTATTTGCTACTTTACTTGATTAATAAAATTGGCATCATACAGGAGTAGAGCTAAAGGAATTAGTTCAACAACAGAGTTGATAATAAGTTCATCTTTAAGCTTACATGAAAAAACATCAAGCATTTATTTCTTTTATAAATGGATTTTTTTTCAAGTCATCTTGTTTTTCTGTGGCTCGTATCATTGCAAATGTTTTTTGAGCATTGGTCAGAAAAAAAAAAATCAACAAACTCAAGAATTTACCTTTGGGCCTTGGTAACTTACGAAGGGCGGTCTTCATTATTTTTGAATGTATTTAAACTAAATGATTATTTGATTAACTGAAACAAGAGATTGATCATTAACATGGTTGTTTGTTTCATCCCCTATTTTTTACATAACAAAAGCAAAGCAATGTTTAAACCAGTGAACACATCTTACTGCTTATATTAATCCTAATCCTTGATACGACCTTAGTTCTCATATTGGAAAAGGGTTAGTTTGGATCTTGATAACCATCAAAAACTCCAAAGCGACACAATAACACAAACAAACTAACCAATCGAGGCAGCGGCAGAAAAGCAACTCCTGCGTACTGTAAATTAAAATTTCTTTTTTTTTTGTCAAAGGACTCTGTTGGCTCTGAACAGAGAGACATAACAGCCTTGTCCCAAATCTTACTTTTTCCATGATGTTCTCAGACACTAAACAATGTGAGCCTCATTTTGTGCCCACTCATGAGTTAAGCGGTGAATTAAAGTGTTGACGTGTTCAGGGTGAGAAGACCAGCTCCCTCTCACCTTTATGAAAGCGTATCCCGCTCCGTTGTCGGTGATGGTGAGGCCCAGAGCGTCTTCAGATTTATAAACCTCCACCTCCTTCTTGAGCCCTTTAATGTGGGCGAAGATAAAATCCTCAAGGCCGATCTGGCCCCCCAGCAGCTTGTCCATGTCAATCTTGTGGGTGTTGAGGGTGCAGAACAGGATCTGTGCACACACAGATATAATACATTACACGTGTGCACATAAAAAGACATACACTCAAAATAAAAACTAAAACTACTTAAGTTTTCTTACAGGGATTGAATAAGATGAAACTAGACTATTAATCATTTGTGAATAAAAACTACTGTGAAGGAAAACCCCAGAAATATCTGCATCCTTTATACACAATCAAAAAAAAGAATCTGTTTTTAGTCACAGGCCTGAAAACTGAGTCAGATTCAAAAATAAAAGCGTTTGAGTGCAGATGACAGATCGCCGCCTCGGTATGCTAAATACAGGAATCATCAGGGAACTCCGTCTCTATTGCGGCAGCTGAGTTATGCCGTCATGCCCTCTTCATCCCCACGGCTGCATCAGTGTGTGTTGTGTCTGTGCAGAGCAGCCTGCCATGAAGCGAACCAGGAAAATGACCTTTACCTCCCGTGCCAGAAAAGTTGAAATCTGGCTTCACACCTTGCGGCTGCCGCGTCTTGGCAGGACGGAGAGGAGGAAATGTGATCACCGGGAACATGATACACGAGTGGCCTGATTTAACAGCACTTTAGACAGAGGCTGGACAGTGAAACCCAGGAGCAGGAGCCCGGCGGATCTGAATCATTTATTCCTCTCTAACTCACCTCGACACACTGTGAAGCTTTTAATACGTTCGACTCTAGTTTCTGTTTACTCAGATAAACCTGCTCATGCCCGCATGCAACTCCTGCACCCAACGTCTATTGTGGGATCAGCTTCCTAGAAGGGCTTTGAGAAATACCGAGGCAGGATTTAGCGTCTGACTTCCGGGTTGCACGGCACAGAGGGATTGATTCGTGCTGGTTCATCAGGAGGATGACCTTTGTGCGCCAATCAGGCTCTGGCAGCGAGGCCTGCCTTGTTTGGGCCTTGTTTTTTTTTTCCCTGTGTACCAACAGGCGCTGCTCGCTCACACGTTAGCAGACGTGGCCTCATGTGTTGCCTTGGGTTACCAGACTATAAAAGAATGGGATTATAATGGAGGGAGGCCGCGAGAGGAGAAGGGCAAAGAGAGAGAGAGAGGGAGCACAGAGGAGAAGAGGAGGCGATGTCTCAGGCAAGGGAGGGGTGCACCGGAGTTGAATTGATGGCTCTCGTCCATTCCTTTTCCATAACAGACTCCCCCTCTTGCCTCCCCCCCGAAAGCCAGGGCATTACCCAAGAGCGAGTGGGAGGAACAGCAGCGGACGCCTACACCCGGTTACCAAGGCTGCCGACTACATTAAGCTGCTTCTCTGCGACGCAGGCAGCTCTCAACACTCCTCTCCTCCTGCTGGGCTGACAGCCGCAGCCTGTTCACGACGCCGGGTGTAGCTGGGATGCAGCGAACGGCGTCACACACACACACACACACACACACACACACACACACACACACACACACACTGCAGTGAAGTGACAACCTGACTCACAACAGCAGATACTACACCTCCCACTGCCTGCAGCACACGGACCACAACCTTGATAACCACACGGAGAAGGGCAAGTGAAAGGAGAAGCACCACAATCTGTTCAGCATCACTCAAGACGGAGCTCGTCATGGGTCAACGCTTTCAAAAGTGGAATGAAAAGACACGAGGGGAGAGTTTGTATAAATGCAGGGTTACATGCTGCATTTTATAATAGAGGTACTGAAAAAACAAAAAAGAGTGCCTCCATTAATGTCAGAAGAAATTATCTTTTCATGACGCATAATAATACTCATCGGCTCCAGGCATATTTATGGACACAGTATAAAAAGTCTTAATAGTCTGACATGGTTTTTCTACAAAAAGCTATTATCAGTAATCTCAGAGCAAAGTGTGGTTTTGTGGTAGAGACTCATCCTGTGAAAATATAACTGTGGTTCTTTTCTGTTGAGCTGGCCTGAGGAAGAGAGGAACCAAACACACTGTTCTTCTCTGCGTTAATAAAAGATTCTTGCTCCATTGATTATTTTCTATATTGGTTGAGCGTCTCCAGCACAAACACTTGTGGGTTTGTTTTCTTCTGATTACTTGCTCAGCTTGCAGCACTTCCAGCCCTGCAGTACACGCTGGGCACAAAGCTCTCTTCTCTTCTCTGCAAACATTTTCATTTCAAAATGTTTGCTGGTCACAAGCTGTCTCCTACTTCACTGTAACGTCTATTCTTAGAGAAGAGGGACTTTAAGCTCCAGGGAAAATGAGCAGTGGCGAAATAGCAAAGGTCGTCTGGTAACGCCAGTGATAATGAGATGAGATACGTCAGTAAGTTATCTGATAAATCACATTAGTAATTCATCAAACAAAGCACAATGGTCGAGTGTAACTAAGTACATTTACTCTTCACTGCACTTTTACAATTCTGAGGCATTTTTTTAAAGAAGTAAACAAAGAAGAACATTTGTAATGGAGGACTTTTATTTGTAATGAGTATATTTTAATTTGTGGTATTTTTACTTTGAGGTAATAGGATTTGAATACTTCTCCTACTACTGTCAGAGCAGCATTTGGAAATATTGGGTAACCGGCACCAACTAATTTCTTGGGGAAAATGAAAACATTTGTTGTATAGTTTTAAGACACTTTTACTTTACTTTTAACAACTAGTGCTGAAATAAATAGTTGACTAATTGATGAATGGATTGAAACAATTAATCATCTTTTGTTGTTTTGGACTGTTGGTCAGACAAAACAAGAAATATGAAGATTTACACTTTTTGCAATTTTCTGACATTTTATAGTCTAAGTGTTTAAACAGTGAATCAAAAAATAATCATTGGCTGCCCTTCTTTTGTTCTCTTCACATTAGAGCCACAACAATTAGTCGATCGATAGAAAGTGAACTATCAACGACTTTGATAAGTGATTAATTTTAAGGATTCACTGATCATAGTAAATGAAGGTTTTGTTGGTTGGAAAAAAAAGCAATTTGAAGACACCAATTTTGGCTCTGGGAAATTGTGGTGAGCATTTTTCACATTTTTTTGCCATTTCGATTGATAGTGAAAAGCAGATTAATCAATAACGAACATGATCATTAGTTGCAGCTCTACTTCACATGTGCCAATCCTTCCCCAGCTCTAAAAATAAACCGCCATTTCTTTAACAAAAAGAGAGGGATCTGTCAGGCCGACGTGGTACGATATTACAATAATACCAGCACTCTTTGAAATCTCCGCCTACATGTATCCTCTACGGAGATCACTCCTCCTGCCTGTGTTTGAAGAAAGTGAAGGCCAGACAAATACAGCCTTTCACTGGATCTGCCTCTGAATTATGTCCTGCATTAAAACACTGTTGACTGAAAGCTTGGGAAACCTGTTTCTTTAGCAACTGAAGCGCCGTCCATTTACAGCCTCTTCAACAGATCTTTTCATGGAAGAAAGGAGGAAAGATTAAAGAGAGAATGTCAAAGCTTACGGGGGGGAATTACTCATGTGTGAGAGCGGAATAATGTTTGTCTCATTTCCTGTCTTCATCGACTGTTATTACTCGTTAACAGGGACATGCTGATGTCAGCTGTGCGTGTTGTGATGTGGCTCCGTCTTCAACAGGATATCACAATCATCAGCATTTAAACCAGTCTAATCATTTACCTGAGTGCGGATGTGAGATGCGTCACAGCGACAATCGACGGCTGTTTCATAAAGCAGAGCGTGTTATGGAAAAGTCTTGAATGAGGCTGACAAACTCAAGATTAATAAAAGCTGATCATGACATCGAGCACTGAATTCACAGAGAAGAAAACAGGCATGTAAAGACAAAACTGTGATGTTCAGCCACTGAGCCGCTCATATTAAGATTTTAACATGAAGACTAAAATATCACAGCAAAACCCACCACAATACACAAAGTGAAAGAAAGAGTAGTTCTGGCAGGCAACATGTTGTTGGTTCAGTTTGTCGAGGCGTCCTGCTTGTAATCATGTCCTTGTGGATTTAAGCCCCATAAGAATAATATTAATTGTCTCTGTGATATGTGTTTAAAATTAAATCCTCAAGATGCAACGTGACATTAAACAACCCCAAAGTATCAAACAGGACGGCTGCCAGCTAATTCATTTCATAATTAGATAAGTTCTCTATCAACTGGATGTGATATAGTTTGTACATGTGACATAACAGCATCCATATGATGAAAATACTGTTTAAATAGCCTCAGATTGTCTGTCTGCCCTTTGTGTGTTTTTAATAGACACAGTTATGGTGTCTGAGTCTTTAACTTTATTTAAATGACATTTAAAAATGAGATCGTGTGATGAAATGCTGCTATGAGACTATAGTCACAGAACCAAATGTGTATTACCTTTATTTCAATTGCAGTACATTTAATACACATGTTGACTGGAGTGCTGTGCAGACACTTGAGAGTGAAAAAGATCCAAGCTCAGTTGAAGTACAACTTGTGTAAAATGTGACAACTGTTATATGTACTGCAAACTGACTCATGATCACAGCAGCAGGAAAAAGAAACTTGGAAGGAAAATGACTGAAAATGTTAAATGTTAATCTTGGTTTATGAGGCACAGACTGAAACCACAGATGCATGTGTGCATGTGTTGATAAAATAATGCTAAAAGACTATTTTCAAGGTGAAACCCTCCTGCGATACATCACCACACTCATCCCGGACAGGTGATAACAAATATTACTTTTCTCTCCTCCACTGTCACATGTGTCCTCAGAGGGGCCGATGGAAACCTGAAGTCGCCTCTGAAACCCTCCTGTTGTTGTTCTGCAGGCTGCTGGTAAACAACCACTTAAATCACTAGAAGACCAGATCCAGTCCAGTCAGTGGTGAATACACACACCTGGGATCTGTTTCTGCAGCCTCACACACACACGCGTCGTTAGCGGCACATTTGTTTCTCGCGGGCGTGTTGCGTGCACGCGGTCACACAGGGAGAATTCGTGCTTATTTGCTTGTCACATGTGTAAAGAGGCACAATTACCAGTTCACTGGAATCATGTTGCAGGGTGACGTCACTGTGTTTTACGAGGCACTAATGCAGCTCAAACTATTTACTAGCAAGGGAACAATGGTGATTTAATATTATGACGAAAAAGTGAAAAAACAATCACCAAGTAGAAACATTTTAATACAAATGAATAAGCTGAGGAAACTATTACAATAAACGAATCCCACTGATCATTGACATCATAGCACACAGCCGGTTTGCATGTTTTTACCTCTTTTCAGAACATCACATATAAGCAGACTGGAGTTGAGTTTTCTCTGGTTCCAGTCTCTCAAATGTGAGAATTTGCTGCCTTTATCTGTTTTATAAATAATATGATAAAAAAATCTCTTCCTGGACTGTTGGTCAACTTGAGCTCTGAAAACTTGTGAGGAACGTTTTTTCTATGTTCATACAGATTAAACGAATAAAATAGAAGAATAAAAGAAGGATTAAAAGAAGAATAAAAATATAAGTGACATATTCATTGATAATGAAATTAACTAAATAAAGCTAAATCAAACAGCCTTTATGATATATATTATATTTATGGTCTGATATGTATGATACATATTTATTTATTGTACAAATTGACATCATCCTAATTAATGATCCTAAACACATTTTGATTCTAAACTAAAACTGAGGAACTGAAGTTTATCATATGTTAAGACTTTACTTCAATATTGAACAGCAAAAACAAATCTCATTACATTGGACTTCATTTTGATTCTTTATGCATACACACTCTGTATTGTGATACACAGTCAGTGGCCACTTCATTAGGTACACCTGTAAAATCTAATGCAATCCAACAGCTCAGCCATAATTTCTACCTTTATAAAAGATAATGTTTCAGTTTTGATTGACACTATCAGAGACATATTAACGTAACTATGTGTTTAATAGTGAGGTTGTAGTTTGCAGCATTGTTGAACTGGACTGTGTTATATTGACAGCTGTTTGTCAATGATTTACTGAGCCACATTTACATACATGAGAGGACATTTGAATTCAGTGAAAGTCCAGTTCAACACCACCACTAACTACGACCTCAGGAAGAGACATATAGTCGACTCAACAGCTCTTAGAAAGTTGAAACTAGCCACTACTTCATAAACGTAGAAATAGGTGGCAGAGCTGATTTACCTAACAAAGTGGGGAAAATATATGAATATTGTGATGTTGGTTTCAGTCGTACTGCTCCACCCTAGAGATGACGTGTGTTACACTGAACTGGGCCTTGTTTCTGACGTGAGTGCAAAATGAATTTATGGCTCTCTTAAGCAGCCTCTTGTGCTCTTATCATGATGGATGAGAAAAGCCCTCACTTAACATTCTCTACATACCAGAAAATAAATAGACAAATCAGCAATCCACTAATCAAGAGAAACTATTTCATGTGAAGTATGTGACACAATTAGTCGGGCTTAACTGCAGTTCATCCGGACTCTAATACAAACAGCAGACTCGAGCTGCATCAAATGAGATTGTTTCACCTAATCCTCCCAGATTAACAAATGTCTGGCTGCAAAAGTGGAAGCACAACTACCTGCAAAACAAAAAAACAAGACGACCACAGCCCAGATATTCAAACTGCAGGCAAATGGTTGTGTGCTTTCTGGCGAGCAGGGAACATGCTCGCTGCGACAGGTGGACAAGAAGCAAAGTCGCAGAGCCACACCTCGAACTGTACAGCTGTGGGGTCAATAACCAGACTTTGACCTGGGCACATAAAAGATCCCATTCTGCATCCAAAGACTGAAGCATTACCTTCACGTCTTCCAGGCTGAGATAACAGACATACAGTGCATCTACTGAATGTATTTGCTGTTATTATTACTGCTTTCCATCAGTTCTGCCTCCTGAATAAAGTGACTGACTCTGAGCCTGTTTGGACAGAAATGTGAAGCCTAATAGGTGAAATTAGTAGGAGGAAGACAATGCCATTGTTCATTACTGAATTCATATCAGGCTCAGCCAACCTCCTGTAACCTCAGTGTCACAGAGCCGCAACCACAGCTATGGTGTCTGGGTGGATCCATGTGAGACTATTCTGTCTTCTAATTTACTTTAGTGCTAAATTCAAGAGGCGGTATGATAGAAGAGCAACTCATTGGGTGTTAATGTGTTTTCCCAGCAGACATCTCCGATCTGTTCACTGCTATTGAGACAACAGCTGTGAAAAAAAAATTAGTGCAGATTTTTTAAACATGGGCAAACCCACTAAAAATAGGTGACTGTCCTATTCCTTTCCTTTCCCACGGCCAGTAGACCAGTTTGCCTTTCTGTCTTTCTTTCTGCGTCATGTTCGACATCATGAAAGCGCCAGACAGCAGGGAACAGGAGGAAGCAGCATGGAGGCCAGCGACAACATTACTTTTATACTACAGTTACTTTTTTATCTTTTTTTATATTTTACTTCAGTCGCTCTTTCAAAGTCAACAATGACTTAACGAAGTTGCTGTTGCATGTTGTTCCCAGACTGTAAAAATACAACAACGTTCAAAGTGCATTATAGCATTGCGCCGGAAAATAGGCAAAAATTAGAGCGTCCATCTAGGAGTCATGTTTCCATCACTGCTGATCAGAGCTGGAAGCGATAAATACCTGTGACTACTGCAGAGTCATTTGACCCAGGAATGAATTATGATTGTACCCTTTCACTCGGAGGCCTAGAGCCAGATCTTAGTGGGTGTTAGTGAGTTTTTTTGTCCAGTGTGAAACAGATACAAGAAGCTCGGTTTGTCTGAGAGAAAATGTTTTGATCGCATTTATTGAATCGTTTCCAGGCTGCGAAAATCTTTTAACACCTATTTTGGTGATTTGAAGGAAAATAAACCAGAAAAGAAGGAGAAAACATTTAAAATAAACACAAATTATTTAAACTCACAATGATACTTGCATAAACCGCAACATCTGTCTTAACTGAATCAGTAATTTTACACTGATTATATGCTTGAAATACATCGAACACTATGACTGACTTCTTTAAAATGAGACCACATTATGTTGATATGGAAGTCTCTGGTTCAAATTTGATCTCATTTCATTCACAGCTGTTTGGGAAATGTTTTAATATGTAAATGTGCATTTACAGCTCAGTTACTAACAGTATATTTGCCATAAAGATTCAAGTCCATACAAGAGCTAAAGCAGATGACACATTCAAAACATGTCTGATGCTCAGTGAGAAATTTGTCTTTTCAGCACATTTTGAGTGCAGACTGCATTTGACAGTTTTGTAATGAATAACATGTCGAGCACTGGACCTTTCATTTGCTCTTCACCAAACACTCACAGGCAGGGTCGAGTACTGACCCTCAATACTGACTGAAATGTGTCAAAAACTAACATCAAATGCTTCCATGCTTTTTTTACTGACTTATAAAATACCTGAAACACCTGATGAGTGCGCTGATTTTATTTTGGTAAAAGTTCTTGTTCAGCTGCTTGTGTTACAACATTTAATATTGATGCACTGGAAAGTTTTGTTAAATGAACAAAAGGTGAACACATGGTTCTGGTATAAACACTATCTAGCAGCAAGAATTATTTTTCAAAATCAATTAAACTGCTGATTATTTTCTCAATAAATCAATTATCTTTGTATAAAGGTCAGAAAATAAGGAAAAATGTCATTCATAGTTTCCCTGAGTCGAAGTTATTGTCCTTAGATGGCCTATTTTTTTCTGAACAACAGTCCGAAATTCAAAGAAAATTAATTTCCTATGACAAAAAAAAAACAGACAAAAGAAGCAAATCCTCCAATTGGAAAAGCTGAACCTGAGATTAAAAAATGACTTAGTAAACAACTGTCAAAATAGTTGCCAACTGCTGTTCTGTCAGGTATAACTTAATAAAGAGCTGTGTTTGGATGGGAAATAACGAGGCTTTCATCTGTGTTGTGCTGATATGAACGTGGGCTCCACAGTGAGGTTCGGTGGTGTTTATGGAGGGAGGAGGCCCTGGGCAGAGCTGCTCCTCTGGCTCCTCTGGGACGCCTCTGCCTGCGGCCGGGACGACTTATCTGGTTAGATTTGAGGCTTTGCCCACTGAGCCGGACGTGAGGGACTTCCTGTGGCAAAAACTGTGGAGTCCAACAACTAAAATTATCACACTGCTCTCCATCTGTCCGTCTGTCTGTCTCGTTGTCTGTCTTTGTGCAACTATCTGTGCCACATTTGTGAATAGGCCCGTATCCTCAGTGGCACACACACTTTCTCTATCCACACCAAACCATGCCAGTGTGACACAACTCTGCTTACCGGGACGGACTGATGTGTTGACATTTGGGTTGTTATTTTTCTATGCTACCTGCTTGGCAAGCTTTGAGACATTATTTCACCACAGATATTTTTCCTGGTGATGTGGCAGCTACAAAAATAAATACCGATATGTGATATTCTTCACTCATCTCTCTCGTACTGATCCTCTCTTGTCCCCCTTCACAGAGGGGTCAGAGGTCAGCTATAGAAGAGCACAGAACAGAGCTGGTACAAGATCGATATATTGCTCAAAGTCGCTGTATCGGTTGTTCTTGCAGAGATTGAGGTTTAAATCTGCCAACGCAACCTGCTGAAAATCAGCTAAAATCCCAAATCTCTTTGGCTCCTCTGCAGTATTGTGCTTGTGGTTAGGAAAAGAACACGCCAGAAGGCAGTTTAAAACAAGTCCAGACAGAGACTGAACAGTCCTAATGAGTGTTATTGATAGACATGATGGAACAAATATCCATAGAAAAATGCCTGGTGTCCCAGTCAGAGAAAAAAAAACTGCAGAGTTCGAGGCTCATTAAGGTTATTTTCTAACATGGGATCAGAAAGACTGCGGGCAGTTTCACAGAAGCTGCCCTCCACTCATCACATGTATATCTCCATGTGAAAGCTCCACGTGAAGTCCTGTATTGTCACTGTGCACCAGCACCACTGACACAAATTCCTTTCCAATTATTGCACTTGTTGAATGAAGCGACTGTATCTGCGAGCTACAAGAGAGAAAGCAAGTCGACATCTCTCAGCTCTCACGGCACACAGGGCTGATAACAGGCTGCCCTGCTGGCCGATCTGGTCACATTCAGGCTGACAAAAGCCTAACATGCCACTCACACTTGCCTTTGAAAAGAAGAGCTTAAGTCTGGGCTTAGAGGAGGTCACAGAACCGGCTCTGGTTTTCAGGACCTCCTCGCACACATGCAGCTTCGGCTCTTGCTTCCCTCTGGAATTTGATTCTGGACTGGAATCAAAAACTGAATCTAAAAACAGAGGCAGCATTAATTTGTCAGGCATCCAGTGAGTGCGTTGTGGAGATAAGACACAGATCTCTCTCCCGGTCCTGCAGGGTTGAAGGTGTGCAGACTGGCACAGAGCTGGCAGGGCGTGCCTTTACAAACACCAAATAGCTCTGACGGAGACAATCAAGGTTGACTTTGAAACCTTTTAGCCACAGCTTTACTGCAGGTATTCATCATACAGTGGTGGAGGAAGATTATTTCCTTATTCAGAAATAGTGTCACCACAGTGTACAAATACTTCAAGTAAAAGTGTTTTGAAACATATTTAAATAGAAGCATTATCATAAAGTACTCACTGGCCTCAGTAACTGATGTATTACCACAGTTTACATTATTAGATTGCTGATACTGATATATTAATGAGTAAGTGGCATTTCATGGTTGGTGGTTGAGGTGGAGCTAGTTTTCATTACTTTATATACAGATTAGTCCAGTGGTTGGGGTCAGGATGACAGGATGAATCTGATGCATTGTGAGATGATTAAAAGGGAAGGAATGAAGAAAGTTCAGCTTCGCACAGATGCAGTTATCATTTGGATGTTTTTTGTCCTCTTGATAATTCGATCTCAAACAGTTATGAAAACATCTGAGGTTCAAAGAGCAGATTCTAATTTCTGACAAACCACATCTTAAATGGGTCAAGGGGCCCTGATGAGACACTGTTGGGGCCCCTTGTCCTGAGTTCACAAGCCAAAAAAAAAGTTGTGACCCACTTTTTTAATTGAATCTTTAACAACTGATTCCATAAGCTTAAAAATGGAAATACTCAAGTAAACTTAAATGTATGTGTGCAGTTATTTCCCACCATTGTTTACACTTTCAAAAGTCCAGTGAGCTGTCTCAGTGACCCCTTGAACGCAGCACTGGCTCACCTGCCTGCGCCCCCCCCCCCAGGTGAGCTCCTACCTCAGGTGCGCTGATGTTGAACGCCTCTGCGATCTTGGCGTACAGCTCCTTGACGTTGGTGAAGCCCTCGATGCGGCCGGTGGGGCTGCCGTGCGCCAGCTGCGTGTGGAACACCAGCTTGGGTCGCAGGTTGGCGGGCGGCGGCGGGAGTCCGGCTCCGTTCACCGCCGATTTGCTCAGGCTCCCCGCACCTGCGTGTCCGCCGCTCACCTCCTCGTTCTCCACCAGTTGCTCCTTGGTCGACTTGTTTTTCTTCCTCCACGGTCCCAGCGGCATTTTTGCTTGTTTGTCTGTGTTTGTTTTTTTTCGACGGCGGAGTTTTAAAAAATCCGAGCCGCTGCTACAACATTGAAGTAGCTAACCTGTTGAGTTATTTACTTCCTCGTTTCCTCGCTCCCTTCGTTTCCTTCCCTCACCTGTCCGCGGCTCCGGTGTGACTTTGTTCTTCGACAGTAGGTCTGATTTAAATGACAGGGGTGGATATTCAACAGGTAGGTGGCGGATGTGGGACAAACGGTGACACAACCTGCTGACCGGCGCTCGGCTAACAAAAGCTGCTCTGTTTGTGTCTCAGCGTGTCGCGGGGCGCAGGCGCAGTGGGACGGACCCGGGCTCAGATCCACCTGTGCACCATCACACAGGGAGCAACACTGAGAAACAACTAGTCAGGAAGTTTTTTTTTTATTACGTGCTGCAGGTCGGAGGGTCAAAGTGGCCTGAAGTTACACCTGCGTGCACAAAAAGTAGTTTCTCTAACTTTTATTCTGGTGGAGGATTCATTAAACTCATGAGTGTCATTAGAAATTCATGGCCCCATTATAGACTATTGCTTTACACTTTACACTTTGTCCTCCCAAATCATCACCCACTTTCACCCCATTTACACTAGAAGTTAAAAGTAAAGACTGAAAGAAGCACTCATCTTTTTATTTCTACCTCAGTGTAGAAATAGTGCAAAGTGCAAAAGTGTAAGTATCAAAATATATTCCAAGTGCTCATGATGAAGAATGGCTCCTGCAGAGTAATCTGTATTATATTAGTGGTTTATAATTGGTGCATTCATGTGAACATTATTGTCATAGCCGATATAAAACCTTTTGCCTACATTACCCATAATGCCACTGAACCTCTGCCAGATCGTAGATTTGAGTGTGTTATGCTAATAGTGGCGAATGTAGCTGTACTTATAGTCTTCAGCTCCAACCGATGCTGACCCAAGTGACATCATTTGAGGTCATTTAGAAAACAAGTTGGTCTCACCAAGACCTATAAACAGACTTTCATGTGTAAAATTTGTAGTTTCCCTTTAAACATGTGATTTTTTTTTTTAAAGAAAAGCTGGAAATAATAATCATAAAGTTATTTCCAGTCCGACCAACTGTTCCCTGAATTCAGAAAACGTTTTTTTTAAATGAGCCTTAAGAACCAGTTTGTGATACAGGCTTTTGAAATAAGGACATCCCAGATGTGTAACGTTGCCTCGCTGACTATAAATCTGCTTATATTTCATGAAATGAATGTAAGACCAGGATCTAGAGTTCTCATCCTTTTCAAAATTATACACCTCTATACAGCAAAGAACATTATAGTGAAGCATAATTACTGTTGAAACATGGCAGGTGTTTAAAAAATGGTGGGTAAACTATGATATTCAGTCAATAGTAAACTACCATAAACTTAATTCAACTATGATTTGAAATGTATTCATGACTTTCCCCTTAAAAAACTGCTACATTTCTATTTCAGATACCATAATTGAATCCTTTCAAGATTCACATCAGGCTGACAAACTCACATAAAGAGAAGCAGGTGTGTTTACTCTCCACCCTCCCTGGATGATAGTGACTCATCATTTGCACAAATCTCTCACACATGTGATTTATACACATCTTTGCTAGCAACAGGAACAATTTCTGTATCCAGAGGTCTGTCTTTTCTTTTTCTTTTTTTTTTGTCTGGAAAATAACATTACATTTGAAGCAAATGAGCATTTTGAAATAAGATACAGATAGATCTAGATAGACAGGTAGATAAATGGATGGATGGATGGATTTATGGATTTTATTCTGACTTTGCTATGTAGTAATAAAAAATATATTCTTCCTGCTCTCAAGTTAAAAACTGATGAGTCCAAATGTCAGCAGCTCAAGCAGCCCTCTCCATCTGACATGGACCCCACCTCTGTGGGCCCCTGAGCCATGATGAGTGATGTGGCGTCCCCTGCTGGGAAAATGTAAAGGTCTCTGTGTTGGCAGCTGATAGCCAGCAGCTGCGACCAGGCGGCTATATTTACACACTCATAGCTTCACCATTAGTAAGCATTAAAGTCAGTCAATGTATTTTTAGTCTCTTTGCACATCAGAAGTTTGTTTTGCAGCAACAATATATTCACATCTGACTATTAAAATATCTGAAGAACCAATTTCTGGTGCTCATTTTGTGTAATGTTGTTCTGCAGACTATTCACCGATAAACAGGCCTGAGTAGTATTAACAGTTTTAAAGTGATTATTTTCAATATTAGCGATACCTGAATTTTGATATCAATTTTGTTGAACATTGTTGGTATTATGTGCAAGGTTACAAGAGGCTGCAGTAAAACACACAGCGCTTCTTATTAAAAGAGCAAACATGTATTAAATTGTAAAAAATTGAACAAATCAAGTCCACAGCATTATCAACTACTAGTAGGTAACACGAGTTTAAAAATAATAACATCATCGTCAAAAAAAATCTGGATCATGTTGATCGGTGACATGAACTACATCAGTATCAGCACCTCATACCAATAATTGATTGATTGGATTGTCTCTAAATCTAGTTAAAACACTGTTTATCTCACAGAAAAGGGTTCAGCTAATGTGTCCCCATAACTGAAACAGCTCAAGATCACTTTGTGTGGAAATATTTATTTTAAAATTCAAGTTCAATATCTTCACATGTCAGCTTCTAAAATGCACACATGACGATCCAAACACAAATTTGAAGACAGCCTCCAAATTGAAGCTCTATCTCTTCATGACAAAACATGAATGACGGCTAAAAAACGTCAGTAATGAAGCGTGTCAAATCTAAATTAGAGCAAGAAAATGTACTGCTTGGCACTGCAAATTTTCCCAGGATCACTGGGAATTTTTTTTTTGGCTCATTCACTACCAAATATTTCCAACAAACAAAAAGATAAAGTGATTGTGGCAAAGACCCACATACATAAAATGTGTAACTTTCAGATATCAGCAACCCAGACAGTCTGTCACTTGCACTTATATCATCTTGGCAACATGCACGGTATTTATAAAAAACACCACATAGCTCAAAAATAGAAATTGCACATTCGTGAGTAGGAGGTCCATCTGAACTGTCAGAACTGTCCTTGTGAGTGTGTGTGTGTGTGTGTGTGTGTGTGAGAGTGTGTTTGGTAACGAGGGCGAGTGCTGTCGTGCGATTATCTCCCCTGTGCTTCGTCCTAGGTGGGTAAATGCCGCTTCAGGACGTCCTTGGCATTGCCGGGCAGCGTGTCAGGAAAGTTAACATCAAACTCCACCACCAGATCCCCCCTCTGCTCGGGGTTTTTGGGGAAGGGGAGGCCCTGTCCGGCGACAGTCTTTCTCATGCCAGGCTTGATGACGTCCGTGATCTTCATGTTGCACGTCTTCCCGTCTATCGTCGACACAGTAACCGAGCAGCCGCACAACGACTGAAAAGACAGAAACATGGAAGTGAGAATCAGGAGAACAGCAACCCACGCTGAATCTAATGTAGGCGAAAATAACACATGAGTCTGTTCACTGGCTGAGAGCAGATTCATACATGTGTAATCTGGTGCTGGCTGATACCAGTATACTGCGTGATATATCAAATGTATGTCACATATAAAAGACTCAAACTGATATTCAAAGCAGCTGACTATCATCCATTATATGTCGTACATGAAGACGTCCGTCTGCAAATAACTTTTACTTTTACTGACAACTTGCTTGTAATCATTAACAATCATTTTTCAATACATATTTGTGGTTTCATAACAGGAAATGACACAATTCAGGTGAAAGTTGATAAAGGTTAGCATTGAACTATTGCTAGATGTACTTCCTGACCATACTGACATCTATATTTGACAGTTGAAAAAAAAGCTGATAATAATATATCAGCCACTATAACATAAGCATTTTTCATAAGAATCCATGTTGTTAAGAATCACGGCCACTGAGCTGGACACTTGCCTCAGACATATCTTTGGGATTTTTGTATTGCAATTTCCTTTGTAGTAAACTTATGTTGACACAATATATCTGAGATAAACTAATGTTGGATATACTGTTTAATTCTTGCAAAATGATTTCCTCAATTATAAACTTTAAATATGTTTGCTGCTACCCATGTTTTGGAGCTTGTGCTACTCGGTGGACATATTTTACCACTCATCCAAATGTGTTTGACATCTGTTGACATGAGATTTCTGGTTGGAATTGACCCCAATCCATCTCATTGTTTGTGGTATTTTTATGTACAGACCTACACAGGATCATAGATATCTGAACACTGAGCAAATGATACAACTACTTTGACAAAATGAGCGTAACTCTGGGTCCATTTAACAGCTTTTCTAGAGCTTTCGACATCGACAGTCTGCATGAGTGGATGGAGTCAGCTGTCGTAGAGGTGGCTCGGTTGTCGTCAGGTGATAACAGGTGGTTGTAATCTGTGAGATGCAGTGGAAAGCTCTGGAAAAAGCTGGTGGTAAAGTGGTCCTTGAGTTGAGATTGTTTTATCACCAAAGTCAAGAATGAGCTTTCATGCGATTTCATTATAGTCACAAATACGCTTTATTTACTTTTCCCAATTATATGTGATTGGAAACATTTAATGTGATTAAAAATGGGAAATAAGACGAGGCAGTGAGAGTAGGAGGAACCATATAAGTACATCTTTTCACTGTGTGTGCGTGGGTGGGCATCGCCTCTCTGCCCTCCCTGTGATACAGCTCCTATTTCTCAATGTTGATGATCCAGATTACATAAGTGCACGGCCAAAGTGAGTGTATAGTTCAGTACTATGCTCATTCAGTATGCCTGTACTTTCCAGGGAAAACAGCCGTTGAGGCAGACTACCTACAGCTTATTGATTGTGACCAGGCCTGTTGGAGCATCCGAGCTTTAAAGCGGCACTCTAAACTAAATGGGAGCTTGTTCCGACTCTCCCCTGTGTGTGACTAATCCATCTATCAGACTCTATTAATACTGCTACACTCAGTCAAAGTGGGTGCCAAAATAGAAAATGCCTCACCTGTCGTAAGCTCACGCGCACAGGGTAGACAATGTTCGAGCCCTCGCGCCTAAAGTGAGGGTGTGGCTTGTCCTTGATGACGAAAACAATGTCAGCAGGAATGGTATTGGGCGACTCGTCTCCCTCCCGCGGGAACGTGATCTTGGTTCCCTCTTTCCAGCCACGCTTGATCTCGATAGTGAGAATCTTGTCCTCGGCGCGCATGGTCCTGCCATCTGGATTTAGCCTTTTGCGAGAGATTTTCATCCTTTTGGTGCAGCCGTGGAAGACCTCCTCCAGGGAGACCCTCAGTTCGTGGATGATGGCCGGGTCCTGCTTCCGCCGCTGCTGCCCTCCGGGTCCGACGTGGCCGTCCCGAGGGAATCCGTTTAGGTTGAAGCTGGTGAAGGAGCCGAAGGGGTCGTTTCCGTCCACCTCCATGTCCTCGTCGTCTCGGCCGTTGGCTTTACGGCCGAAGAAGATCTCGAAGGGGTTTGAGCCCCCAAAGAAAGTGGCGAATGTGGCATGAGGGTCCCCATGGAAGGTGTAGGTGAAGGTGCTGCCTTGTCCATCAGCAGTGGGGCCATTTCCTCCCTTCAGACCTGATGGCAAACAGAAATGAGTCATTGGTTGATTAGTGATTCGACATAATTCTTTTGATAACTGATTCACTGTACATGTGATTTTTCAAGCAAAAATATCAAACATTAGATGGTTACTGCTTCTCAAATGTGAGAATGAAATGAATATGTTTGGGTTTTTGAGTGTTAGTCAGACAAAACAAGACATCTGAGGACGTCACCTTGAGCTCTATAGGAAACTCTGATGAGTATTTTTCAATTACCTGCCAACAATTGACCAGTTTATTGAGAAAATTTTAGTTTGAAAGTAACTGTTGGAGGATTTTATTTGCCAACGTCATCAAAAAATTCAGTGTTTTGTGTGAAATAATTCAGTCACGACAACCCGCCATCTCGATTTTTAACACCATAGCAAGCCTCAGCACCATGTTGCCTTTTATAAAATGATCCTAATAACAAAATCTGATATACCGGTTTTTAATTTGGTCAATAGGCTACACTGAGGTGAGGTACAGGAGCTGGTATCAAAGTACAAAAGTGCTTCTCAAATGTGAGAATATGTCACTTTGTCATTGTTGTAAACTGAATATTTTTGGGATTTTGAACACTGGTAAGACAAAACAAGACATCTGAAGACGTCACCTTGAACTCTAAGGAACTGTGGTGAGTATTTATCTGTAACCCACCAATGATTAACCAGTTTATTGAGAAATTACAACAGTGGATGAGTCGATATTGCTCAATATCCTGAGTTGGGGTATTGGACTTGGTATCAAACACTAAAGCAGGAAAGCGGATCAAATTATGGTGCCTTTAAAGGAAGGTGAGTATTTGGTGAACAAATTCTTCCATATTTGAGATATTACAGAAGACAATCAGGGAACAGGTCTGTCTAATATTAAATAACTTGCATTTTATCACCATCAAAGCAAACACACTGTAGGAGCTCTGTTGCATGGCTTGATGGAGCTTTGGGGAGCCATATTGGACACATTTCCAGGTTCATATTTCCATTTTGGGATCTTACATTTGCATGAAAAAAAATACTTCATTTGACTAGCATGACCCTTTCTGAAGATGATCAACATGGCAGCCTTTCTTATATTAAAAGCTAAAAATAAGGTGAATGCATGAAAATCACAATAATCCTCTTCAGTGTCTGATACATGGCTGTTGAGATGTATGCTTTTCCTCTCACATGCCTCCCACCCATGACCATCTGGACTGAAAATCAAACCTTTACATCCAGATACAACATTATAAACAGGACTGGGTTGTTTTTTTTTCCAGGCCTGCTTGAATTGAACCCAGCTGTCTTTTGCATCCATTTAAAACAGTGGAGGTGAAACACACAAGGGTCCAAACTGAATGCAATGCAGACCTTACCTTCTTCTCCATACTGATCATAAACTTCTCTTTTCTTGGGATCACTCAGGACTTCATAGGCTTCAGCGATTTCCTTGAATCTCTCCTCGGCGGCTGCAGACTTGTTTTTGTCCGGGTGCCATTTCAGAGCCTGTTTCCTATAAGCTTTCTTTACGTCCTCCTCTGTGGCTCCTTTACTGATGCCCAGCGTTTTGTAGTAATCTTTACCCATGATTTCACCTCAATATGATGAATAATTAAAAAGGCAGGGTAGTCCTCGGACCGGGTCTGGACCGGGTCTGGACCGGGTCTGGAGCGCTGTCACCGCCTCAGTCCGGACCGATGAAGCCGCAGACAGACGCGCAGTTCGGGCTGAGAAGCATCCAGAGCCGCTCGGTCGACAGCCAGCAGCTCGTCTTATTTACCCTCTTTAAATAGATCCCTGTCCCTGCATCCAGCTCAGCACAAGACCTGGATCTGGATCCGGTGTGACAGGAGGCTGAAGTGGGGAGATTCACAGATAAATAAATAAATAAATAAGTCAGGTTTAAAGGCATCATGGGAGGAGACAGTCTGATCTTTATCATAATGGACCTTCATCATCATCATCTTCATCAGTAAAGACAGAAAACAGCTGCTGGGTTCATAAATAAAAGATTATTTAGATTTAAATATACATGTATGTTGTTTAGAAATCACAAAGGTTTCACTATCTAATAGCAGCTGATGTAGTAGATGATTTATCTTAGAATATGGAAAAAAAAAAATATATATATGCTTCTTCTTCTCAGAAACACAGATTAAATAAAGGTTGAATTAGAGACAATTCAATCCATGAGAAATGTTCATTTAGATCAGCTACTGTAATAACAGCACTTGTCCTCTGGTCCATATATCTACATGTATTACTGTGATTAAGGTTCTCACATGTGATTGATTTATACATATTATATTATATGATGTGACTGATGATTATCACAGGTGTCACATGTGCGATGCTGAGTCACGTGATCAACATATTAAACGTGCTTCACGCCTAAGAAATCTCACAAGTGTTTTTTAATGTTAAAGTGCTTTTCTTCAAAATACAAATAATTTAGTTTCTTTTAATTTACTATATATGTCTTTGCATGTCCTGGTCCCATGTTGGAATTAATCTGTTTTCTTCTCTCTTTATCTATTGTTTTTTAATTGATTTGTTTTGTGAATATTTGGGCTCATTGTGTGTATGTTTAGTTAATAACAAAATTACAGCTTAAAAAAAATTCATATATACAAAAAAAAAAAAAAAAAAAAAAACTGGAAGGTCAGCAGGTCCACAAATAGAGGAGTGGGCTCAGTGATGATGATGATGATGATGATGAGCTGTGGTCGGCTCTCTTGCAGCCACAGCGCCACCTGCTGTACCACAGAGACAGTGAGCCTTTCTCTTTGGGCCAATGTTAAAAAGCTCTTGTGCTGCATTGGCATTGAGCTGTGCAATGAGTCAGCATGACAGCAGAGCTGCAGGTCAGTGATCTCTCATTATTATCAGTGCATTAGGCCTGATTCTCTCATTCAAACACCTCAGGCATCTTAATTTCTCATCTGGGGAATCATGGATCAGTTTCAGGGTTTATTTGCTAAACTGGACCAAAACAAGGATGGATTCATATCTGTGGCTGAGCTCCACAATGAAATGAGGAAGCATGGCATCCTGTCAGCAGACAACAAGGTCCAGGTAATGTTCTTCATCATCTTCTTTATCATTATTATATCAGCATGTAGTGTATGTGCCAGACTCTAATATAACTAATTCATTCAAGTGGGAGTCACCACCAACCTACTGTTTCTTCTCCTAGAATATCATTGATTTTTATGACAAAGACAAAGATGGCCTGTTGGATTATAAAGAGTTCCTCAGCTACATGATGGACAGAGAGAGGAAATGGAAAATTTACTTTCATGACCTTGACAAGAACAATTGTGGTGAGTGGTCAGAGCCTTACCTTTTAAAAAATGAACATGTAGGCCTACAGTATACGTATATTTCATATGGAAATGCAAGTACAATAACCTGATTGAAACAAACTATAAACACTATCTAATGGTTTCTGAATTGGTTTTTTAACCCTTCTATTTTGTTCTCCTTTAAGCAACATACCATGTTTTACCACTGACATAGAAGATGAGTAGTTCTACCTGGGTATATTCTTTGTAAACTACCACCAATGTTAATTCTTTAAACTGTATTTTCAAGGTCAGACAGGAAAGACGGACATGCATAAGACTTGTTTATGGTACACAGTCGACATTACACTGCACGATACTGCAGACCGTGAACCTTGCTCTCGCGGAGTTTACAGTATCACCTCCCAGGAAACTTAAGCACAGTCTCGTAACGTGACACTTTGCAGAGTGTAAAATGGACGAGCAGCGCCAATATTTGTTTGTAATTTTGTGCATTTCTTCTCTGATCAGGAGTGATTGACCAGGAGGACATCATATGTTTGTTTAAGGAGTTAGGAGTGGCCATATCAAGGCCGAATGCAAAAAAAATAATTGAAATGTAAGATTTTTTTGCCCACTACCTCATGGATTCATTGTTGTATTTAAACATCTATTTATGTGAAATATAAAAACCGTGACAGTTGTAGAATTGAGTTCAGCCGGGTTTGAAACACATTGCTGCACATTTCACACACTCATCACATTAGTCCTTTTCAAACAGGTGTTATATTGTAAAGATCACTGTACAATAAGGTCTACTTATGATATAATGGCTTGATGAATTATCACAGATTACAATTAGAAATGGTTATACATCTATTCATGCTTATGGATAAGTAATACACACCATAATTCAAGTATAGTTTTTGGCCTGCCAGGTCTCCACAGCCCTTTATTAATGAAGGTTGTCGGCTAACAATAAGCCATCGAGCCTGCAGTTGCAAAACAATAATGCACAGTTTGATGACAAAATAACACTGCTGGTCATTAAGATTCTTCATCACAGTCTGTGAGGAAGCAAACCAACAGAGCAGTGACTATGTGGCTGTTGTTTTTGTCAACACCAGGATGGATAAGGACAGTTCGATGACAGTGGACTGGGCTGAGTTCCTGCACCATGTCATCCTCAACCCTGTGGACAACATCGGGGAGCTGGTGTCCTCGTGGAAACACAGTCTGGTAAGATCTCGTGGCTGCATCACTTTGATGCTGCAACACTTCAGTAAAGCAGAGGTGTGCATGAAGTATGACGCATGAGCCGTCCACTTAAGCATGAGTAATAACACAGTGATTAAAGGATGATAAATGTAATTGCTCACTTTGTCCGTCTGTAGGTTTTTGATGTGGGTGAGAGCCGTGCGATGCCCATTGAATTCCCAGAGGAGGCGTCTGGTTTTGGTAGGTGGAGGACTTTTGTTCTGGCAGCAGGACTGGCAGACGCTGTATCCCGAAGTGTGACGGCGCCCATCGACCGCCTTAAGACCCAACTTCAGGTCTGATCTGCTATCAGGTGCTACTCTATTAGTGAAATGCATGAGTGGATTTATTTGATGCTCATGCTCTTTTTAAACATCACTTTGGTGAGACAGGTGCACAGGATCAGTCTGCAGAGCTTCTCTCACTGGGCATGAAGCTGCACAAGTTTTGTGTGATTGCTGACTAGTTTGGAGCTCCAGTAATATTTGAGAGAGCAGTGCCATTTACTTTATAACTTACACCTACCTTTCAGATGTTCAACTGTTCTAACAAACAATTCAACAATTCTTCTTGAAACCTCACATAAAGTCTATTTAACACAATAATCTGATTTCAAAAGTGCACTTTAGAGCTTTCAGACCTTTCAGAGCTTCCAACCACATCTCACAACATCTATTGCATGTCTGTCTGTCCTGAGGTTTCTTCCATTTTTGCCCCATGAAAGGTGGGGGGGTACTTTTTCCTTATTGAACCAAGAGTCTTATATGCTGTGTGATTTCTGATATTGGGCTGTATAAATAAACTGACTTGAGTAAATGTACTTAGTTACACTCCACTCCTGAGTATTTATCTACAAATTGTTTTTCACATGTCTGCACTTTTTTTGGAACTGCTTATGAAAGTGATTCATATGAGTGCATTTCCTGTTTGCTCTGTAGGTTCATGGATCCAAGGCCTTCTCCCAGGGCTTTCAGGAGATGAGGACGGGCGGCCTGCGGTCGATGTGGCAAGGCAACGCCGTCAACGTGCTGAAAGGAACGCCACAGTCGACGCTTCAGTGTCTCATCTACGCCCAGGTGAGGACAACAGTAGCAGACAGACTCTCTAGTGTGAATTATTGATGCACAGAGTTTCCTATTTCTACTTGATAAACACGTTCAGAGCTTCTCTACTTTGTCCAGATGAAGGCGTACACCCAAAACAGAACGCAGGAGACCCTGACGGTGCAGCAGCGTTTTGGCTTGGGTTGTGTGTCCGGTGCTGTTGCTCACGCTGCCTTCTACCCTTTAGAGGTATCAGAGATCAGTGGCAGGTCTGAGTGCTTTCACATTTCTGTCCTGTCCTGAATTCATTTCTAAATGTCAGTTTATTATTATCAGATTATAAGATCATGGGTTGACTATTGCATACACAGAGAATATTGTGGACATACTAATAGATTTAAAAAATATCATGCAATATCATGGGAGCTTTAGACCGTCAGCAGGAGGAACAGTCATAAAGTCTTTAGAGAAGCTGGGCAACAATAATGTGCAAAAAGAAAAAGAAAGAAAAATTCCCACACACTCATATCTTGTTTCCATTCTTCATGAACATTAAAATGTCAGGTACATGCGTAAATTGTGGAAAAGGTTTTATGTTACACTTTATTCAAGAGGAGAAAAAAGTTTGATGTGAGATTTTGACACCACCTTTTGCTCCTCTCACATATTTTCACATACTTCCATTATGAGAGACTGAAATGTTTAGTTACCTTTGCGATACCCTCACTTTCTAAATGCCATGAACATTAAAGACAACAGATTTTCATACCAGTAATAATGTCTCAGTTGGACTTTTTTTTTTGTGAGACATTTTAGGAAAAGCTGCAGTGAGTTTTCAGCTTATTAGCATTATTTATTTTTTAAATCAGTGTCACATTTTTGAAATAGTAGATATTTGAAATAAAACAAATTTAATTCTTGAATTGTTTTGAATGTCTTAAAAATGTGCAAATTGTGAATGTGTTCAGTAATCTCTCTCCTCTTATCTCCCTTACAGGTGCTGAAGGTGAGGCTGAACCTGCAGCAGGCTGGCACCTACAACGGTGTTGTGGCGTGTGCCCGATCTATTTACAGACAGGAGTCGATGTCCTCCTTTTACCGAGGATTCAAGCCGAGCATCCTCTGCATGATCCCCTACGCAGGTGTGGAGTGTGCCGTTCATCAGGTGAGACAGAACAACACTCAAAGGTCAAATACATGTTTGTCTAAAAAATACTGCAACTCTCTTACTATTTGTTTCTTATCGTAGTCAATCATGAACTGGGCAAAGAGTGATCCCGCCTACAACAGTGACTCCAAACTGTTTTTCTTCAGTTTTGTGGCCTTTGCTTCTGGACAAATGACCAGTTACCCACTGGCAGTGATCAGGACTCAGCAGCAAGCACAAGGTAAACCCTTGCATTTTCTGTGACGCATTATTATTGATTATTGAAAACAATCTGAGCCATTTAATTCATTTACACCATTTGTCTTGTTTTCCAGCTTTCAGCTCAGACTCTCGGCCAGCTTCAGGCGTGTTACAAGGACTTATAGGGATATATGAAAGACATGGAATTAGAGGATATTATAATGGAATGGGAGCCAGCTTCGTCAGGGCTGTTCCATGTGCTCTCATAAACTACACTTTAACTAGAAAATTTGAAACTCTGTTTTCTTCCACAGAGTCTTGAATATAGAAAAGGGCTTGCTTTCTTTGAGTGCTGAACTGTTGCCTTTAAAAACTTTTTTTTTTGATGAGAAACACAAAAAACAACAAACACTGTGAACTCTTACTAATCTTAATTGAGTGTCCAAAAATAATGGAATCCTGCCTGACATACATTATCATGTGATGCAACTTTTAACTCACCTGTAGCTTTTATAAAGCTTAAGTTAAATGACTGGTTTACCACTGAACAAGAGCATGAGAGATGGAGAAGTTTTTAAACACAGCACTCCTCACTAAATGCTGATGCATGGTCGATTGAAATTTAATGTGTGACTAAGTGTAATAATTGGCCTCTCGAGAGTGGGCTGTGTAAATGACGACATGTGGAAGTGTGGACTGTACAATAAAATTTTAAAACAGGCATCTTTTCCATTTATTTTTTTCTTTGTAATGGTTGAACTGAATGTGTCTGACATAACAGGTGTGCAAATAGTTCTGTGTTTAAAATTTTTTTATATGAATCGAGGCAGGTATTGAATTTTTAAGTGTTAATGACAATAGTTACTAACTTATTTATGCAACAAATCACAGCCACAGTTTATAGTGAGGCAGCCATAATAACATTATAAGAATGTTGGAAATTCATGTTTAAATTTGCAATACTCATTATTATAACAAACATAAAACACTATAACAAGGCTATAGAGACTGAAGCATAACAATGCTTAAAATCACAATGATACATACAACCAATTTCTTGTTAATACACCGGTTGCAAAAGGATATTTATACCTGATAAATTCTGCATAGACAGTAGTGTGAAGTAAATAAGTACATTTACTGGTGTGGTGCATTTAAGTACAATATAGAGTTACATGCACTTTACTAGAGTATTTTAATAGACTATTTACCAGAGTAATGATTTTATGCTATTTTAGGTCTATTTGAGGGAAATATAATTTGATGCTATAATTCATTAATTACAGATCAAGGCTTTTATAATAAATGATGCATTGTTGTAGATTTCAACTGTAACATTTAAATACTGTATTATAATTATAAAACAATAATATAACTGAAACAGGGTGAATTCTTGAATTTTTATTTCTCAATTGAATTAAATAGAAGTGTGCGGCAGTTATCGCGAGACGTCATTTGACCGCGAGTTTTCCCGTCCACTTCCTGTGACTGTAAGCCGCCATCTTGTCGCGCCGAGGAGGAGAAGAGCAGCAGATATGGCTGATTACAGCAGCGTGGCTCCCCCGTCCTCCAACGCCGGCGGCGGCATGAACGATGCTTTTAAAGACGCCCTACAGCGAGCACGACAGGTAAGAACAAAATACAACTAATTTAGTAGAAAAATAATTTCGAGGTCAGGATCAAAAGTCGAGTTTTGCCGCTTTCTGTTGTTACATTCAGCATCACGACAGGCTAAAAGCTAAGCTAACGAATAATGACGAGCTAACTTTAACGCTACGCCACATTGCAAAAGCGAAAACAGATGTGAAAACAGAAGCAATCCTCACTGGCTGCGCAGATTGAATTAGAGAAATAAAGCAGTTATTAGTAAACACAGGATTTATGTGGTTTAATATCATTGAGCAGGAAGCTAAAGTGGAAGTATTTGCCTTCTTTTGTTGGTTCAGACTTCCGGACAGGCCGCAGCCAGCGTGTCTCTACAAACGCAGCAGATATGAACAGCAAGGAAATCTAAATATAGATTGTTTTCCTTTTTCTGTGTTTTTACTTCAGATCGCAGCAAAAATCGGTGGTGATGGCGTTGCGGCACCCCCAACAAATGAATTTGGCTACGGAGGCCAGAAAAGGCCCCTGGAGGACGCTGGTGGGTATTTTCCCATGCCTAACCTGAATATCGGTCAGTGACTCAAATCGATTCAATGCAAGTCTTCATAGTTAATGCTTGCTTGTGTGTTTTAGCAGCTACTAAAATGTGTTTTTCTAGAAATTGTCTTAGCTAAATCTACAGTAATATTGTCTTGTATCAAAATGCATTTTCTCCAATCAGTCTTAACATTCTGTACATTGATTACTAACACATTTCATTTTCATGTTATTAATGTGTTACAATTTGCAGATTGTTAGTTATTGCATGTGTTTAGAGTTGGATGATACTTTCACTGTCTATCCTTACAGCTTTTTCAAGTCAGTGCCTGGCAATGAAAATGTATTAATATTTGGGTGACGATTATGTGATCCAATGATTTCACATAAATTTGTATGGGTGGGTGACGGGGCAGGTTGAGTCATTGTTGGTTTTCAGTGTTTTCACAGTTTTAACTAGTAGAAAGTGTGAAATACATAATTGAAATTGGAATCTGAGATTGCATCATTATCCACAGAGTTAACAGTTTATTACAAACCCCTAGGTAGAAGATAGAAGTAATGAAGTCTAATAAAACAATCAAAGTTTTGACAATGTCATTTGTGGTGCAGTTTTCCCTCCAGTTGATTTCACTTGTTTTGAGCAATTTCAACAACAAAAAAAACCCCATTGTAACCTTCATGCGGGTGGGATTTAATGCATGACTGTTGAATTGCGCTGCATTCAATTTCAAGTGTAACTAACAGGCTGGCAATAGAGAGTATATTCCTGCTATGCCGCCTTCTTCTTTCAATACCCTTTGCTTTAACCCTTTAAATTTCAGGCAATGTTGATAAGCCAGTATCAGATTGAAGTACACTGTTAGTAATGTGATGGTAGGTTGTACTGAGAGATACTTATGCTGGTTATTATGTCATGTTGTCACAGACCAACCAGAGACAAAGAAAGTGGCTACAAACGATGGTAAGTGGCCTCATGACATTGTTGTATTTACAGTGAAATATATGGCTGTAATTTTTGTTGATTCCCCCAGTAATTGGTCTAAAATTAGCATGACTTGGAAATTTGTTCCATGGGATAAACTTGTGTTTTTTGTTTATATTTTTCCCCTAACGTGCTGTAATGTCATTTTTCTCCACAGCCTTTTCAGCGATGGGAGGAATGGGTGGCCCCCCAAGGTAGATACTCAAGTTAACTTAAAATGATTTTGTCTTCCATATTTGGCCTTTTATCACAAAGCTTACCTTGATTTGTTTTGTTATTTACAGGTCGATATCAGAGGACTTCAAGGTTCCAGACGGAATGGTTGGATTCAGTAAGTTTTTGTTCAAGCTCTAAGCAGCAAAAGCATCAGCTCAGTGTTGTTTTTTTTGGAGGTAACACTTTTTCCATTCTAGTTATTGGAAGAGGAGGTGAACAAATATCACGTCTGCAACAGGAATCTGGATGTAAAATACAGATCGCACCTGGTAAGACTTGTTGCTGATATTGTGGATTTCATTATCACAAAGAAATGAGAGTTTTGGTTATTGCTGTATGGTTTGCATGAATTGCTCCTTCTCTTGTGTTGCAGACAGTGGAGGAATGCCAGATAGGTCGGTGACATTAACGGGGCCGCCAGAATCCATCCAGTAAGTTTGTTTATTTTTTTCCCCATTAAATGGCCCCCTGCAATGAAAATCTTGTATATCTTTTTGTTAGTAGAAATAACCAACAGCTTATTGATGGTTTTTGTGAGTGAGGAAAAACCGCATACTTACTTCTTGCATACTGGTCATTGGTTGTGAATGGAATTCCAGCAAGTATAATGGGCATTACAGTGTCATTTGTTGGGTTTGAGAATTTGTGTGATGGTATTTTTTTCTCCTTTCAGGACTGCAAAGAGGCTACTAACAGAGATAGTTGAGAAGGGGCGTCCAGCTCCAGCGTTCAACCACAACGACGGCCCGGGAATGACTGTCCAGGAGATTATGGTCCCTGCCTCTAAAGCCGGACTTGTCATTGGGAAGGGAGGAGAAACCATCAAAAGCCTTCAGGTGAGTGTCCAGTCAGCGCTTCAGTAGCCGGGCGAGCTAGTGACTGCAGAGACAGTCTTTTAAGCCTTTAAAGGCACACATTTGGCACAGACACACTCTGATGGCGTGTTTTCGTTTCTTCTCTTAACCTTCAGGAAAGAGCTGGAGTGAAGATGGTCATGATCCAAGACGGACCCCAAAACACAGGTGCAGACAAGCCACTCCGCATTTCAGGAGAACCCTTTAAAGTTCAGGTGGGTCCTTCTTGTCCTTGTGACCATTGTACTTGTAGTATTATAACAGATTATGGTAATGTAAGATGTACCTTTTTCCCTTTTATAAAAAAAAATTGCATATAAATTGGTGCCGTTTTATTTGTCTTGATGAAAACCAGTGGAGTGGTGTAGTAATTTAATTTTTTTCTTCTTTTCAGCAAGCCAAAGAGATGGTGATGGAACTGATCAGAGATCAAGGCTTCAGGGAGCAGAGGGGCGAGTATGGTTCACGAGTTGGAGGAGGAGATAGCTTGGATGTGAGTATTTTTAATGAGTTCTTTCATTTATCAGTTGGTGACATGGGTTTCAGTCAGTCTCTTAACTTTGGTTTTGTTTTCTGTCATTTAGGTTCCCGTCCCCCGGTTTGCAGTAGGAATTGTGATTGGCAGAAATGGAGAGATGATCAAGAAAATACAGAATGACACAGGTGTCAGGATTCAGTTTAAACCAGGTGAGTAATTGCACATTGATGAAAAAACTGAAACAACCATGGCCAAAAGCAAAGTCATTTTGATGCAGTTAAAAAATGTGTATGGTCCGTGATGAAAACTCATGCACCACGCTGAAGAGCTGATGTATAACCCTAACCCTAAACTTATCTGAGACCTGAACACATACAGAGACTTTACAGTAGTTGAAGAGAACATTTTCATTGCCATGTCAATTACAGGGCAATGATTCATTTGTTCAGTTCAATCCCAGCAACTGACGGTCTCTATAGTCTCTAATCACCCTGTTTTCTCCCTCCAGATGATGGCAGCACACCAGACAGGATAGCACAGATCATGGGCCCCCCTGACCAGGCTCAGCACGCAGCAGAAATTATATCTGATCTGCTGAGGAGCGTCCAGGCCGGTGGGCCTCCAGGACATGGCGGTGGCAGAGGCCGTGGTCGCGGGCAGGGGAACTGGAACATGGGCCCCCCTGGTGGCCTGCAGGAGTTTACCTTCACTGTCCCGACCATGAAGACTGGCCTCATCATTGGAAAAGGCAAGTGACCCCTCAACAGCAGGACTCCACTTTGGATTTGTTGGAATTGTTGTGTGGAATTAGCATTTATTTGCTTTTACTCTTGTACTACATTTGTTTGTGCTTAATGTTGTTGTAATGTTTCTGAACTGTTCAGGTGGTGAGACAATCAAGGGCATCAGCCAGCAGTCTGGAGCCAGGATCGAGCTACAGAGGAATCCTCCACCCAACGCTGATCCCAACATCAAGATGTTCACAGTTCGGGGCTCCCCTCAACAGATCGACTACGCCAGGCAGCTGGTAGAGGAGAAAATTGGGGTGAGACTCAAAGAGCTTTTTTTTATCAGGACATAAATGGAGACATTTGTCTCTTCAAAGCCTGTTTACTGACCAGGAAGTGTTTGTGTTTTCAGGGACCAGTCACTCCAATGGGTGGCCCTCATGGTCCCCCTGGTCCACATGGAGGTCCAGGTCCACATGGTCCCCCTGGACCACCCGGACCCCCTGGAGCTCCCATGGGTCCATACAACCCTGGACCATACAACCAGGGACCTCCAGGACCACAGTAAGTACAGCCAGCATTTGTTTTTACCTCTTCTTTAAAGCTCTTTGTGAGAACATGAATACCGAGACCCAGGTGCAGTGATGGTGGACTGATGGTTATTTTCTTTCCTCAGTGGTCCACCTGCGCCTTACCAGCCTCAGGGATGGGGCAATGGTTACCCACACTGGCAGCAGGGACAACCTGATCCAAGTGAGTACTTGCTATCAGCTGACACACTGGTATATTTTATGTTTGATGGGAGTTGAAAAGCTCTTTGTGATTATCCTCTTTGAGCAAAACAATTGATCACTGCTCTCAGTTAGAAGTCAATAACTCAGACCCACAGCATATTATATAATGGACATCTGTAGCTGTATGTTTATAGCTTTCATCTTGGCCTTTGTTTGGTAAGAAAACATGTTTGTGTCCAGATAAAGCAGCAGCTGATGCCAACGCAGCAGCGTGGGCAGCCTACTATGCTCAGTACAGCCAGCAGCCTCAGGCTCCCATGACCCCGACAAGTGGAGCTCCTGGCACGACTCAAACCAACGGCCAAGGTAACTGACGTTTTTCTCAATTAGCAGAGTGTGTGTGAAGAAGAAGAAGAAGCAGAAACTGTTTAGACGAGTGTAGAGCAGCGTAGTTCAGTAGCTGTACCTCAGTAGTGTCCTGTGCTCATGTCTCCCTGGTGTCGCTAACAGGAGGCAAGTTGGTTTGCTTTCACCTTTTTAAAGGACTTTGCTTTTGCAGAGCACGATTTTTTATAAACTTTTTTTATGTTACCCCAGGGACAGGATAGTTTTCCTCCACCATCCCTAGGCTGACAGCTCGACCCAGGCAGGTGGAGGACAAACTGCTGAGAATGATTCACTAATTACAAGTACCGTTTTTTTTAACAGGTGACCCACAGGCTGCAGGTCAGAGTGGACAGGCAGATTACTCCAAGGCCTGGGAGGAATATTACAAGAAAATGGGTATATGAACGTAGCTTCAGTGTACACCTATTAACACAAGCCAGTCTAAACAGCCACTGGGCATTCAATCGGCTTCTTTTTCAGGTCTTGGGTATGTGTCAGTACTGCTGGCCTGCTGTGGAGCGTTTTCACTGTGCATCCACTTGGTTTGACATTTGATGCCTGTGCTGTTTAGACTGCAACACTTTGACTATCTACAGGACTGAGCTGTCGTCACAGAACCACCTTTTATGAGCTTAGAGTAGTTTATTTTCTAGATTATTTTAGGATTTTTATCAACACTGATGGCAGAGTTTTGTCATGTGCCATGACTGTTACTGCTACTGAATGTGTGTAGAGTTAAATGATGCCATGTAGGATCAATGTTGTGAATCTGTTTCTGATTTGAGTTAACACTTGAATGCATTGACACTCTGTTCCTTCTCTTTGCAGGTCAACAGAGTCAACAACCTCAGGACTACACGAAAGCCTGGGAGGAGTATTACAAGAAACAAGGTTGGTACTCCTGAAATCAGACATCCTGCCGTTAAACTATCTTATTAATGCATTTATTACATACATCAGCTAATCTGCTTTATGTTTTCATGAGGAAAAAACAATTGCTGCAGATTAGAGTGATGGGCATTTGGAGAATAAGGGAGAGTTCAAACTGCCATTAATGCACCACCTTTTTTACTTTTTGTGGAGTTGCCTTTCCAACAAGGATGATGGGCAGCATTAATAATTCAGATTTCTGAAGTTGAGTCTTGTTCCTGTTGCTCTGAGGTGAATGTTTTTGATGTTGAAGGGTGGCTGTGTTCCTCCAGCAGCCCTCTGTAGTAGAGTAGCTGCTCTCCCAGCCGCCCAAGAGAAAGGCAGAAGGTTTCTGACCTGCCACCCAGAGAAAGTGGTGCTGGGTTCGTTCCCCTTCTCATAAATGTCATCTCCACTTCAGATGTTGCAAAACTGATATCTGGATTTGGTTTTAGAAATAGCTGGTTGTTGATAAATATGTTCGGATACGTGCAGAAGCACTGTTGCTGAAATAACATTGTAATGAAAAGAGAAATTGTTTTCACTACAGTAAACGACTATGAAGCTTTTACACAAGAAGAATCTATGAACCTTGTGTGACTGTGTACCAATGGGCTCTCTGTTGTTTCACCCTCCAGGTCAAGCGGCCCCTCAGGCCACGGCCACAGCAGCCGCAGCCTCCCAGCCTGGAGGCCAGCCAGACTACAGCGCTGCCTGGGCGGAGTACTACCGTCAGCAGGCCGCTTACTACGGCACAGCCAACCCTCAGACGATGGGTGCAGCGCCACAAGCCCCTCAGGTACACCCCCGATAAGAATCTGCCCTCCACATCCACTGAATACTCAATTGTTTTGTGCCCTAACCCCCTTCATTCCTCAGCTTTTACAAGGTTCCAGTGACTGCAGCAGCTTCACAAACTTAACAAAAAACTATTTCCTCCCTACACAGGTTTTTAACTTTTAATTTTGGGAAGCTGAGTCCACTGTTTCTGCTGTTAACATGCAATGTATCTTCTATGTATTTTTTTGCACAGGGCCAGTAATGTGAAGTGGACATAAAGTAAATGCTACATTGTCGAAACAAAATCCTTTGTTAAATGTTTGGATGCAGACGCCTTGATGAAGATCTTAAATTTCCTTGGTTTGAAAGTGTTTCACATAGATGGCAGATTACCCGGCGAACACGTCCTCCTCCTTTTTTTTGTTTCCTTTTTCTTGTAAATGCTTTGTTTTTAGTGAGGTAATTATACATATGGTCATTCCAGCCCTGTATCTACATTTAATGTGGTTAGAAGTCATGTTTATTAAACTGTAGACATTACCATGTAAATCATCTCAGTTTTAAAATGCTATTGCCTGTTGTGTTTTTGCAATAAAACAAACTGAAACCTCCTGTGTTGGTAAGTTGGGGTGGTTTTAAACCAAAAGGGTTGAAGACATGAATTTCTGTATGTTTTTGTTTTATGGGGGGGAAAGATTGAAATACAGGCCATGTGTGGGTTTAATTGTCCAAAAAGGTTGATTCAAAGTTGTGCTGTCCTGTCTCTCTCCAACTGTCTATAAGGCTCTTAGATACCTTACGTGCGTGCAGTGATCCTGAGTGGTTCAGACCAACAAACGTCCTTGTTGATAGACATTTTTTTACTCTTCTGTTTCCTGACATTGTTCTGACTTTAGCAGTAGACAGATGTTTGTCATAAGACAGGTATTAATGTACCGTATCTCATGCATTAACTGCGTTGCTGTGGCGCTCTTTTAAAAATTCTTTGCCTGGTTTGCTGACATTGTTGAGGTAGTATGCTTCTGTATTTTGCTTTGATAGACACTTCCTCCTCCACAGGCAAGTTTAGAAAAGCGGTAAGCAAGTATTTTTCTTAACATGTTCCCCAGAAAAACGTGGTTGCAAGAAATGTTGCATATTTTTAGTGTTACATATTTTTTTTGTGCTGTTCTTTTTCCAGGACAGTCAGGTAAATTGCCACTGTATGGAAAAAATGCATTGAAACGTTTGTCTTGCCCATTTTGAAATTGCGAACTAACTCACATGTATAAATTTGTTGTTTTTTTTTAAAGAATGTTTTTTTAATATAAAAACATTGCAAAAATCGTTTTTGCTCTGCCCATTCTGTTAGTGTTTATCCAATATAAGAACATAGATGTTGTAGGCTCGGGGGTGGCTAAGCAGTCTTCATCCATCAGTTGAGCCCTCCTATACTGTAAGTACAAAACTGACTGACTCTGAGAGATACCCGCCTTTTTTGATGCTTTATAAACTTGCAAACGTTGTAGTATTTTTGTCAAATCTTGCCATTTTCCCCATGTCTCTGGGTAAGTATGAAATGTTCTGAGGAGAGGAATAGTAATTTAGACACATGTTTCTGAGGCTTATTCCCCTTGTGTGACTCCACTGACTGCACAACATTCAGACTTTGAATCTTTACAGTTTGATGATTCTTTGTAGATTGTGTAGGAAGCATTTCAGTTGGATTTCTGAACTGAGGGTTTTGAATGTCAGCACTCTGTTACACTGTTGGTAGGAACTGTTTAAGGATGTCCATGTGGTTTTTTTTGCGTTCTGAATTCCTGCTAAGTGCCATTGTCTAGTTGATGTTTTTTTAAAATGCCATTTATTGCAACATGTTGCTTAGAAAACCAAGTCCTACTGCATAACTCCAGTGTAGCATGCTTAGGTTTCTGCTATCATTACTTTAATGTCCTATATGAGCATGTGGAATGCTAGTAGTGGAAGTGCTTCTGACTAGCTCAGTTTTGATCATGACATTTTCTGAATGAGCACTGTTGTGAAAGGCTGTTAATTTGAAGCTAAACAGAATCTCTGACTTCATTGTTCACTGATGGCAAACAGTGCGATATATCTGATCTTTGCAGTGTCATCCCAGACCTTGCACCTTAGGTTCTGCTGCAATAACACAGGTAAGCGAAACCTAAGGAAACCAGTGTTTTTGTCCAGTGACATGACCAATATACATGCAAAGAACTGCTTACCTGTGTCTTTAACATGCCTCAATGAATTTATGCTTAGTCATAAAGAAATGTCCAGGATCTCTAAGTATGAACCGCCCTTTTAAGATGATCTAATTTCATGAATGAACTGCATGATATGAGCTGTGTGACTTGTTACATGAAGTTTGACTTTTCAAAAAAAGTGACTCTGCCCAGACAAAGTTGTTACATAGCCTCACTGAGGAAATGTCATTGTCGTATGTGCTTAATATTTGATGATAGCCTTATGTTTGCATCCCGGTAAGTCTTGACAGTGACGTATAATCGATGCTTTAGACAACTTTGACGCTGGTATATTAAACTGCATGCCATGCAAACCTGTTGTCAGAAGTTAACAATGTGCTCAATCGTCAGGTCAAAAACGGTGAAATACATGATTGATTTTTGAATTTCTCTGTCGTGGTGTGAATCTGCCCTCAAGTGCAGTGCAAATCTCCTATTGAAACGCTGCTGCCTTCACTTCTCGCTCACAGTGTTGGAGGATGCTGCAAGCTTAGGTCATAGAATCAGGCCCTGTCGTAGTTTGTCCCCAAAAGGAGGAATCCTTTGAGTCAATCCCACTGCTGAACGTAGACCGTTCAAGAGCTCCAGTGATAAGGTAAAACAGCAACGCAATGAAATTTAAATTCTGTGATTGCAAAGTGTTGGTCAGATACATGTTTGTTCGGATTGACTTTGTTTTCTTTAACCATGATGCCATTAGTGTTTTTTTTAGAGTTGTCTGATGGTTGTTTCTTTAATCGCTTCAATGCCTTCATCAGTAACCTTTCAGTCAGTAAGGAATGTGCTTTAGAAAGTTGGATGAGGACAGGAACTAATGTACTTTAGATTGCAAATACACTTTTATTGGCAGTAAATTGGGGGTTATCAGTTAAAGTCACTTCTCTGTAGTTTAAAGGGTCATGTTTGTTTGAGGCTGTTCACTCTGTACATGTGAGATGCTCAGTGTTTCAACACAGAGTTCGTGGGGGTGTAGAAGACAAAACAAGGAGCATGCCTTAGAGGTAAAGAGGTTTCATGTGCTGTGTGTATATTATCAAATCTATTGGTTTTTGTTTTTTTGAATTGACTGTTCTGACTTTTGAAATGTTGCCATGTTCATTAATAAAGTTGTAACAAACAAACCGGATTAATTTACTTGAGTTTTATTGGATGAAGGTCTGATTCCTTCGAAACAACCCATGAGATCAAGCTGAACTCGATATAAAAAGAAAAAAATGCAAAACTATCAAACACCTTATCAATCTTTATTGGTTTATACACAGAAACAAGGTGAATTCACAAATGTAAAATTTCCTTTCCTGTGTGTTGACACCTTACAGTCTGTCTTAAAACTGCTCATGGTCATGAGCAGTTACATATTTTGATCCATCCATTTTCTCCTGTTCATACTGGCCCTGGAAAGACTCTTTCCTAATCTGACTCTTAAGTGATGGGGGACAATTTTTTTTTGTCCGGTCTGTTAAAACATCTAAATGTTAATGAGGCTACAGCAGCCTGAGTTGGACAAATCAAATGAGGAGGTTCCAAAGTTGCAGCCCATTAAATGTTTTCACTGTTATCAGCAAGGAAACCAGGTCAGCAGATAAGTTTATTAAGTAATCTGCCTTTTATTTCCCTGGTTAATAATTTGATCTATACTGCGTCAGCAAATAATACAAAGCTCAGCACAAGCAACTTGAGCCCATGGTGACGCATTAAAATCTTATTTTCTCTGACCAACAGTCCAAATCCTTCAGAATGCAATTTTAAACAGAAAGAGGACTGGAATCTGTCCCCCATCACTTCAGATAGATTTCATTGTACACACAGTGTGGGCATGTGGGTGTTGAGATTAAAAAATGTCAGCCTATCCTTTAAGAGGCACATCCTCCAAAAAGAGCTCACAACAACTGACACTATCAGTCACCTCTAAATGGTTAAATAGTATATTGGAATTAATTCTTCTTCAACACAGGTTTGTTCCTGCTGTAAGTCCACTGCTCAAAGCTTTCATGTTGAGTACATGGCAGTGACGGATCAGCAGACAATAATGCATCGTAGTATTTTTCAAACCTCACAGGTAATGAAACAAAGACTTTTCAGACAGACATTCAGTGATGAACACAAGGCTTGAATATGTGCATTGATAATAAGGCTTCTTGCGTGTTTGCCCCATCATGAGAAACTGAGTGGCACAAGTTGTTTAACAGCTGGGGGATTATGCAACAGTGATGTATAATCTTATTTCCTGTATGTGCTAAACTTCATTTAAAATATTAAGATTTGTGAATCCTGGTGCCGAAAAACAACTTTCCCCTTGAAGCAACTAAATGTAATAACAGAGTAAGTTTTATATTTCTCTGTTCAATACTTTCTTTGGGCAATGTGCTTGTAACAAAAACACAAAGTACATGTAATGGTTTTGCATTGCTGATGTTCAATAGACATCTAATAAATCTCTATCTGCTAAAGTCTACTATACAACATTGGTATTCATACTACTGCGTGTTTGAAGCTGATCACAAATCCACTGATGCAAACAGTAAAACTACTTCTAAAAAATAAATCCTGCAATATTTAGCTGTATAGTAAAATAAATACTGTAAAATATAATTTTCTTCACACGAATTGCTCCTCACAGCAATAAATATGCCTTTAAGTTACACCGCGTAATATCTACTGCCAGAGAATTAATACCAGTCTCACAGCAAGTTTAAGTTACAAATATTATTGCTATGATATTTTAAAACCAACGTGCACGGTTATGGCACAGTGGAAAGGGGTTTGGGGAGAGGAGGTGATGATCATGTGTGAAGGCAGACGGCTGGTACGGATCATCGGATACACAGCAATGAGAGCACAGCGTGATGGAAGAGGTGATGAGTGCATTTCAAATTTCGGTGAAATAGTGTTTTACATTTCAGTTAGTGAGTGAATGGTTACTGTACAGGCCACATAACCGCAACATCGCAACCAACCTCTCTCTACTCGTTTCCTGTCTGCCTATCAAGCTGTCCAATAAAGATAATATATAACCTCTAACAATATGATAAGGATGGAGTGTGAATGTTCTAAAGAATCTTATATTCTTGAATAATCATTTCCTTATCTCTAAATTTTGAAATAATTTATCCTTGTAACATCCTTAAAATGTAGTACAACAAAAGAGTAGCAACCCTGGTTTAACCAGTTTTGTGCAGCAGATGGGTGGAGAATCAACTGATTTTAGACCTACATACTGTTTTCATTGGTCCGACACTTTGTGTGAACTCACCCTAGAATAAATGCTGAGATTTCCATGTGTGTAGTGTTTGAAGACTCTGGGTCCGTGTGGAAAGGAGGTCCCGTCTCTCACTGCACTTGTGCCTCCAGCAGGGCGCTGGGCAGCAGCTGGACCTGTGGGGGGTTGCAGCCGTTGACGTGCCGCAGGGAGTCGGCTCCCAGGTAGGCCAGCAACAGTTCAGAGCGCCGGTGCAGCAGGTGGAGCATGTCCTCCGCCAGACTCTCCACAGAGGAGTAACGCACTTTGTCCAGGTCGAAAATGTCCTTAAGGAAGTGCAGCACCTGATCCTGATGGAGAAAACAATTTGTAGTAGGACACTTTTAGGACAGGAATAAGAAAGAGGAAGCTTCCCAAGGTAGAAACATGAACCAACAGAAGACTCTATTCAGAAGAGGATTCTGGCTGATGTTTCATTATCATGTTATTTTCTGGAGCTCAATCTGACCTTGAAGAAGCAGCAGAAATCATGCAGGGAGCTCTTGGGCCCCAGGAAACCCCAGGCCAGAACAGGGCTGATCTGTTCACACACAGCGTAGAAATGGGCGATGAAGCCGTCAGGCACCTGAGACACAGAGCACAGATCTCTGAAGTGATGTCCTGATGAAAACAACTAATACAGGTAGTGATTATTTGGTTGTCTGTGCGATAAATAAAATGTAGGACTTGATGTCTGTTGCACCTTCATGTGCTGTCTCTTCTGCTTCATCACCGACCAACAGCTTGATGCCACCGCCTGTGAAACACACGCAGATGAGTCATCTACGAAAAGCCTAAATAGTCAAAACTGAAATGCACCAACTTAAAAATAAAAAGCACAATTCATGAAACTTGACTCACTGTCTCTTTGAAGGAGCTGTTGAGCCAGCGGTTGTTGATCACGTTCTGGATGGAGATTGGTGGATTCTCCAGGTCCTCGAACGAGTCCATCAGGATGAAGTCCAGCACTATATCATAGAAGTTCAAGTGCTTCACCTGATGGGGACCAGTGTAAAACAAGATCATTTAAAAAAAAGAAGAGAGGTTGTTCACTCCATTTTGTGATCAAACTGTAGTAGTGGAGAAGTTTGATCATTTTGCTAAATAGCACTCTTACCCCTCGTGTGGCCAGCTCCACCTCTGTGTTTTCCCAGTGCTCTGTGTGCTCCAGGAAGGAAATCATCTCCTCAAACACTTCCTCGAATCTGTTTGGGTTCTGAAAACCAAACATAACTGTTTGGAAGGGAATCACTCACTGAAGATGTATCATCTTATTGTTCACTCGTTGTGGCTTCAGTCTTACCTTCTGTGCTTTCACAATAATGGAAGACAGTATTTTCTTTCCAGTGTCGGCCAGAAACATCCTGGTTGCTGTCTCGCAAAGAATGAGCTGGAAAAAAAACATTTCATTCAAATGGATCCTTTTTTATTTAAAGGGTGCAAAAATGTTGAGCGAGTTCAAATTCTACACAAAGAGGTTTTAAGTTATTGAGTTAAATGGTTCCCAATTGTTCTTGCATTTTCTTCTGGTGTATTCAATCCAATTATTACATGAGTTTCCTTCCATTTCTGTTATTATGATGTATTTTAATTTAAAAGGTTAAACTGTACCTGACATGCCTGTCGCACACAATGCAGCTTGGCCAGGAAATCTAGGTCCCCAAGACACTCCAGCATCTCAGTCCTGAGAATCATGAAAAAGAGCAGATTAAAATGTTGGCAGATAGTGAAAAATAAAATGTGTCATAGAAAAGGTTACAACTCCACCCGGCTCGCAGAATGAAGGTTCTCCGTATTTCATGTTAGTTATACTGATTAGTGTAAGTACCTCAGCACCCTGCAGGAGATCTTTCCATCCTCGGCCATCTGCAGCGCCTCCTCGTAGAAAGGGTGATGACCCATAGAGAAGACACTCCTCAGCTCTCTGTGCTCTGACAGCTGATACAGAGACAGACAGCAGAGGGTATTATTGACTTGATAATGATCATTTCTATCACATTCCTGTCAGAGAGAAAAATCTTGAAGTGAGAACTGCTGTGTTTTCTTCTGACAGCTAAACCTGAAATTATGTTTAAGATAACAGAGAGAAAAGATGCTTGACCATCTGTTGTGGTGACCGGTGCTGAACATTGGGGTCGACCTGGTCTAATAAGTGCAGGTCCACCATGTCCTGGATTACACTGTAACTTCTTAAGTCTGACCTCTGACCTTTGACCATTATTAGTTATTAAACTGAGCAGATGAACAGTATAAGAAGATATAAGAACACCTCTCCATGTTGTGATGTGTGGAAGCTCTAGTGAAAGGAGCTGCAGAGGAACAGTGAGCTGTATGTTGTATAGTGAAGAATGTTGGTGGTCTATTAATAGTGACTCACTTAGTATGAGTGACCCAGTTTGACTGCTATGAGCTCGGCCTGTTTAACATTTACTGGTCTGTAAATCTTTAACAGGTTCGAGGGTAGAAATCCTTTCCTTTAAAGCTTTCATGAATTTTAAAAGAGGAATTTACTTAAACTTAGGTGTCGGCCCAAGAAAGCTTAGTAGCTTAACATCCGTTTACATCAAATGATGTGTACATGTAAATACCTGATCCAGGTGAGGAGATAAATGCCCTTACATGAATGTTTTAGCTCCATTTCAAGGAATTAAGCTTTGAGCTTCAGTAAACAAATCAGTTATTCTTAACAACCAGTTTATTTCTGTGCTTTGTGGGTCAAGTGCACCAGTAGCACCGGATGCAAAGCTCAAGCCCCCACACTGACTTAACGAGTAAAGGAGATAATCTCAGCACTGGTAAACACCTTGTGGTGAACAGGAAGATCAAAGCTATTTGAATCAACCCCCTGCTGTGAACTAGTTGTAGATTTGACGCTGCAGACGGTTTGAGATTTAGAGTTTTGATTCTCTTCTACTGCCACTCAGGAGTAGAGCTGCAACTAACAGTTATTTTCATTAGGGACTTTTGCTTGTGACTGAAATGATTACTTGATTATCAAAATAGTTGGTGGTTTATTTTCTTTCGATCAACTAATCAATTAATCGTTGGAGCTCTACTCAGGTGCTCAATTCATGCCGTACAAATATTCTCTCATTTCATCCATTTTAGCTGATGACTGACAGATTGTTGGTGCGCCTCACTATCAGCCCACAGCCAGCTCGACTCGCCCATCAGCTCCCAGCCAGTAAAACCCGTTCACACATGCTGCACACGGAGGGATAATAAACAGTTGTGTTGAGTTTCATATTTTGGGAGAATGTCAGAGGAATTCATGTATTTTTTTTTTTTTTGCCTGTGATTATTTAGAATGCGATGATGAGTGAGCGCCTCTCTCACCTCAGCTGCAGACACAAATGAGTCAGTGGAGGCGATGCTGATGGTGTCTCTCAGACAGGCGTCGTCCAGCTCGTCTCTGGCCAAAATGTCTGCCTTTTTGTCTGTGATGGAGAATAATCATTGTAACGTGTTGCGTAATAATGTATTGTATGGGTGTACATATTATACCCTGTGTTTATCATGGAAATGACATAAGATTGCGTATAATCAGTGACTCACCCTGGCTGCTGCTGTGGGACGAGGGCTCCGACATGCACAGCACTCCCTCAAACTCCTCCTGGAGGCTGTAAGCTCTCTGCAGCAGAGACTTGAGCCTGTGGATGAACTCTGCACTGATGACGTCCTGAACACAAAAACATTCATGTTGAACTATAGAAACGTGACTCACACAGTCAAACCCTGAAGCCTAAAACTAATTGAAATGAGGGGTAAAATGAGGAAATACTGGATTTTTCAAACCCTATTTCACTTGAGAATCCCCCATGACCGATAATAAGCTTTCTAAAGAGGCACAGAGTCAGGGACATCCTTCACAGGAGGCCGAGCAGCAGGCTGGACTTATGTTTGGGTGCCCAGCCGTAACCATTTGACCCACACTAATCCAAAACCCTTCCAACCAGGTTAGAGAGCCAACGAGTTAGCTGTTATACAATCAAACTCTGTAACACCGGTGGGTTGTCAGCGTGCTGGTTATTCATATATGTGACCTGTGGTGCAGTTTGTGGGCAGTCGATTCCTCTCTACCTTCCTCTGGTATAAAACAATAGAGTACACAGACAAGAGTACAGAAAGTTCTGGCAGGACTTGAATCGATACACCAACTCTTTGTTTCCAGGCTGATGCTGCCAATTCTTTTATTTATTCATTTACAAGTTAAACTCTGCATAAGCCAGCCACAGTTTCATGGGAGGCATTTTATAAGAAAAGTATCTAAAAGGTATCATCTGGTGAATCTACCCCACTGAAAAGGAACTTCTGCCTTTAAATGATAAGTGTGTTTCTGTGCGTTCACCTCCATGCTCTGCTCAGCGATGGCGTCTCCAGCTCCAGTTTTGACTGATGCACAGCTGGCATCGTCCTCGCCCTGCCTGCTCCTGAACGTCAGCGCTTCCTCCCACCGCCGTAGAGCCTCCTCGAATAAATCCATCCCTGCAGACACACACACAATCTGAGTCTCCTAAAATAATCAAAAGCTTTTTTACAAGATTATTACAAGAAATTCAAGTCTAACAGACTAAATACTTGCTTTATTTTAACATATTTATTATGTGGTTCATTCTCCTTTTCACAATTGCCGTGAGGTGACGTAGTGAGAAAGTTTGTTTACCCATTAGGTACAGGTTTTCAGGTGTGGTGACAGGTAAGTTGACCACACTGCAGATATCAGCTTCCCCGACTCGGTCCCAGCAGGTGGATTCATTTGCACAGGTACTGCTGCTGGATGAGTTCATGCTTTTTACCTGCAAAGACAGGGCATGAGAACACAACAACAGTCCATCAAAACAGTCAAAACAGTCCATCCTTATTAACACGGGTTTATGTGTATGAACCAATAATGCAACAAAGTGAGCCTCTCCATTCTGGTTTGGACAGAGGAAAGCCATCATCAATTTTTAAGCAAATAGTATTCTACTTTTTCTTTCTGAGAAATGTATCTCATTACTACATCAAAGCTATGCCTTTGTCTCACCGAGGCCAGGCTAAGCAGAGACCCAGACAGTTTTCTGTAGTCTCCCGTAGTGAGAACCAGACCGGAGGAGTAGCCATTCTTGGAGTTGAGGGAGAGCGTGATGTTTTGGCTGGTGTTATCTGGGCAGATAAAGATGAAAGAGATAATGTTCAGAGACGGATCAGAATACAGTGCGGACGCTGCATGGGCATGTAGCAGGATTACACAAAGGATAAACCATGTTAGCTCTTAACAACCGTATATGAAACTTTATCAGAGAATTTTGCTGATTGTTTGACAAAGGGACAAAGTCTGAACAAAAGCAAAAGTCACACACTGCAAACACATTTAATATTTAAAGAGTCTCCAAAAGCTACTGAGGCAGCAGGTGACACAGCACTTTTCTGAATATTGACTTCTGACTAGCTGGGTCATCGTTATGTACATGCTGTATTATATGTTAATACTTCACATGTACCTCCCCACTGGGTCACATTCTAACATTAGCAAGAGTTTAACAAATCCTGCCACTGTTCAAACCTTTAGATACTTTGTCCAATATGAAGCCATCAAAGGTGAAAAAAAAAAACATCAACCAATTGAATCAGCTTTGTTTAAAAGCCTTAATTACCCTGGCCAACTGCTCATTTGACTCCATTTAACTCCATTTAATCCTGCATTTATGTTAATTTCTCTCCGGGACTCTAATCAGGGGAAAATCTTCCTAAGTGAGATTAAATGAGTTAAAGCATTTATCTGAAACCTGCCATTTACAGCTTGAGGTAATACAGGAGCAGCCTAACATGTCGGTCTGATTACATCATAAACCTGCAACCGGGCTAACATACTAAACAAAGCTCACAGGCCAGTGTCGGGAGGTTTTACCGTTCTCTGCCGAAGCCGGGGAGAAAAACTCTAAGCCGGCCTGCTCCCACTGAGGTGAGTGAGCCTTCTTTCGGCCCTTCCTCCTCTGGAAGCGCCGCGCGAGGAAGAGGAGCGAGAAAGCACCGAAGGCAGTGGCCGCCACCAGCTTCTTGGTGCCTGTGCTGACACTCACCTGGAGGACAGGTAGAGAGAGTTTCAACATAATTGTTTACGCATTCTTAAAAGAAGCCAGAGCAGCAGATGGGTTTCATTTCTATTTAGTTTGTCTGGGCAGGGCAAAAAAAATGAAAAGCTGACCAAACCAAAGCTCATGTTTCTCTGTTTCTTCACATCTTGTTATTAAATTATCACAATCCTGTTTCTCACTGAGTTAGAAAATCCTAAAAAATACTGTTTTGTTTAATGATAGCTGTTAAATGTACAAAAGACTGGGAAAGAAGACAATCTTGTCAGTCATTACAACTGGGTATCGAATCTCAATACCAACCAACCCTCTTGCACAGCGGCTGCTAAGACAAAATCAAATACTTGCAGAAGTCTGGCTTATTTTGTTAAATATATATTTAACTAAATCAATCCCACAGAGCAAAGTCCCTTAACGATTGTGAGAAATGTTTTGGGAAACGCAGGAACTGGCTAAAGTAGTAAAGGAGGCAAAATGTTGACAACAGAGGTCGACTGAGGCAAAGCAGCTATACATAAAAGAGACGACTGCAGTCTAACACCGGGTATCCAATGAATATCACAGGTCAGTGATGTAGTATCCAAGGTTAGATTTATCTGAAATTCTGCAGCTGAGACTGTGTTATCCGTAATGTCTGTGACAATGATCTATGGCCATATCACAGCCCAAAGGGTGGAAAAAAACAGAATGTAATACATCAGCACTTCAGAGAATACATTTCCAGTCTGATGTGAGTTCATCTGAGGATGCATAACTCAGAAAATACTGGATACTGATGATGTAACAAGCAGCGCTGAGAATCAGCTATGAGCCCGTCATCTAGATTTGAAGGAATCCATTTCAGATAGCGTGCATAGCCCCCTCTGTCTATAGATAGAAACACTGAGCGACGAGGGAGATAATCCACACAGACACCACTGCTGCACAGTCCCTACAACTGAACATTACATAAACACTGAATTTGGAGCTATGACAACAGCCATAATATTGACTTTTTTGAAAAGGCATTAAATGGGCTGGAATGATTAAATGGTGGTACAGGCCTGCAGTGCTTCCATGCTGTTTCTGTTCCTGCCACTACAACACGTCAGGCATGCTCTGACCAGATCCTTCATGATATCTGCTACGTGACTCTGATCACACAGTCTGCTCATGCACTTCTCATAAACACGAGAGCATGAGGGTCACTAAGAGAAAATATTGGCGACTATCCAGGACAAGACCAGCAAAGAAAAACCCCCAAAAACAACAAAATATTCACACCCAAAGGTGGAAATGATTTATTACAGTAAGTTTACAGTAATTGAGCAGTTTTACTGCACTTCTTTCTGTGTATACTTATACACATATATACTTAAATGCCATTTTAATTTGTACTTGTCTTCTGTTGCCCCTGTCCCAACTTTTTTGAAACATGTTGCTGAAATCAAATTCAGAGAGTATATTTACAAAAACAGTAAGGTTTATCAGTTTGAACTAAATCTCTGTTCTGCATTCAACTGAATTAAAGGATTTGCAGATCACTGCATTCTGTTTTTCAAATACATTTGGCACAGTGTCCCAACGTCTGTCATTTCTGAGCTACAACTGAGTATTCTAGCCAAGTGGAATGAAAAGTAATGCTTCACAAATATGGAAATAATTCTCTTGAAAACATTTGATTTGTTTTGATTACACCTACAGAAAAAAAGTAAACAGACAGCAATGATGATTCTTTTGATGTAGATCACTGACATATTATTGGAAATGTCAGAAAATAATTGTATTTTTGAAGATGTCATGTTAAGTGTTTCAATAAATATTAGGACACTAAGTCTCTATTAGTTTTATGATACTTTACTACTACTACTACTATTACTACTAGTACTACACGACTAAAATACTATCAATGCCTGTAAAAAAGCTATTAGAAGGGACAACACACTTGATTTTGATCTGACTGTGTGTTTAGGCCAATGTCAGGGTTAAACAAATCAAAGAGAAACAGAAACACAGCAATGTTTGCAAAACAGTTAAGAGAAAGGGCAAGAACCTGAAAGTGCAACCATATCTTCAACAAATCCTCCCGTCATGACAGATATAGAAGACAGGAGGAACTCCCAATAACAAGGCTCAACCAACTCCCACCACTTTCAAACACCTGCTCACCTGAGCCAGAGAGCCGCACACGGACAGCGGCAGGTTGACCATGCGCAGGGCGGCAGCCTTGACAGACAGGTGGGAGTTTGTGAGGGTCTCATGTGTCATTGTGGCGATCTATCCATGACTTGGCAACTCTCTTATCCTCTTCACCATTCTGCTGGAGCTGAGGAGGATGAAAGGAGTGAGTGACATGCGAGGACTTAACCTTGGCGGCTCAGGAAGGGATATAATGACGATATTACATAAAGCCTCTAACATGCAGTATGTGCACATAGCAATGTTTGCCTAACCTGAGCAGAGATGAACCACTTACATAATGATAAAATATTTCCTAATTACATAAAATATTATTTAATTTCCCAATTATTACTTGAATGGTAACTATCATGAAAGAACTGACAGACTTTGAAATGCATGAGTCATTCAGTGATCTACAGGACTCTCAGCACACCCATTTCAAACCTTATCTTGCATCATACACAAGCCTGAACAAAGTGCCTGTCTGAGTGCACAAGAAAATGTGAGGCTTTATATTTCTGCAAACATAGTATTGCTTTCTCTGAACGCAGTCACACACTACAGGACCACAACTCTTAAGCCGCTGTATATCCACCTGACAAGACAACATGCAATATCCAATTAAGTTTGCACAAGAGACTCATGCGGCTCATCACATGAATGATTTTCACATTTGATGCAAAGTCTTAACCTGATAAAATGTTGATGCTTTGACTCACGATGGTAATGCTACATTTTTGTCTCTTCAAATGCTGTTTAATTTCCAGTGTGCATTTTGTAAATGATATCTCGAGGGACAGTTGGCATGGCAATTTGTAGAGGCACAGGTAAAGAGCCTAAAACCATGGAAATGCCACAGGCAAGTGAACAAGAAGAATCCTGAAGATACAGGAATCTGGGGAATCAGCTCTTTCCTGAATGTCTGCATTCAACATAAGTAATCCTGGAGATTAAGATTTAAACTAGTTTTGCTGTTATCTTTTTATCTTAGTAAAAGAAATTATTAATAGACTTTATTACGAGTGCAAAGTATCAGACACTAATGTTACACCACTTCTCTACTGTACATTTATTTCCTTTATTCAATTTGGGAGAACTTTATATCAGATTTGTCTGTTCTTCATAATCAACTTGTCTGTTATGTCATTGCATTTTAAATCTCTCTATTCTATTTTGATTGATTTTATTCCTCTTCAGTGAGTTTTAGATATTGTTTTAATGTTTTCTTTGCCATAAGTGAAACACGGTGAATTGCCTCTGTGTTATACATGAGAAATTTGCCTTGTCTGATCATTTCATGTCTCACAACTGAAATATCCAAAGTTATAGCTTTCATTCAGTAGCACAGGACCAAACACATCTTTCACAAAATTAGCTATTTCTAAGAGTTTCAAAACAAAATGCTGACATGAACAGAGGCAGGATCCCAGCTCTGAAACAGGTTGATCATATTAGCACATGGATAGAAAAAGACAGCTCTGTTATTGACCCGGCTAATGCAGCTAACGGCTAACTTATCTAACAAGGCTAATAACGGCTAGTACTGTTAGCTAAACCGGCTTCAGTTAAACATGCTAACAGACAAACTCGCCGGTTTGAGTCATTATTTTCGAGCTGACTGTGAAAGTTGAAGGTATAGAAGAGTTCACCGGTAGAGTTAGAGGTGTCCTCCACAGACTCTGGTCCCGATGGGGCTCCCGGTGCTCCGGTTGACCTCCGCCGCCGCTGACTGAAGAAGGACTGAAGTGAAGAACCGAGCGCTCCCAACCAACGTGACCTTCAAAATAAAAGCACGCTCCCTGTCATCTATGTGGAGTTTCAGCGCCACCACTTGACATTTTCAGGAATTACAATGAGGGCTTTTATTACAGAGATACTTAAAAATGCATAAATGCATGTATAGATTTCTTTTGTCCTATTCATTATATTCATAAAAGTGGTTCCACAAAAATAAAATCAGAATTTGCTTTATTGGTCAAATATGCGTGGATATAAGGGATTTGACTTAAATTGCTGTCAATGTACACAGAAATAGGCATAACAGCTAAGAATGGGACTATTATGTACACAAGTACTAAAATACACTGTACATATAAAGCACCAATGGCCAACAACACAAAAAATGTCTACATACAAGTCAAGTGTTATTATTGAATTGATTGATTAATATCTTAGTGAGTCAAAATCACTCAAGTCAAAATGTTCACTTGCTAAGTAAAAGACACAAAATTATAATGGGGAAGTCACAATCAAAACCTTTAAATGGTAAAAGTCAAATTTATGAGATAGTTACTAAGTCAAAATTACAAGTCAAAGTTTTGACTTGCATCTCATAAGTTTGACCTAATAAGTTAAGATTCTGAATTAAGAAGAAAGTCATATTTTTCCACTCATTATCTCATCTGCTTGAGTATAATTGTATGGTATAATTCTTGTTCAAACAAACAAGATTTTGACTCATTAGTATTTTGAATTTTGTCATGATTTAGCTCCAGAAAGTGTCAAAATCAGGCCTTACTATCTTATAATTTTGAATTACCATCAATTTATCATATATTTAACGGGAATGGATTTTTATTGTTTTTGTCATCAATCTTTTCTTGGCCTTCCATCAATGTAAGAAGTATTGTTTATTTGAAGTATTTATTATTTCCCAGGTCAATATAATTGCCCCATGTCTTATTTTCCTGTGTTTTCCGATAAGCATGTCAAAATAAAAATAAAAAAAAAATAGAGAAAATGAGAAAAATCAATCCCAAGAGCGAAACATATCTTGTAATAAAAATATATTGAATATCCACAAAACTCATTTTGACGCTGAAAGTATCACAAACATCACAAAGATGGCGCTTGGGATGATGACGTTTATTGTATATTGTCCTTATTATTTTCATGTCCTGGTGAGCCCACTTATTCTTAACTTAGTAATAAATCATTTCACAGAAGCCATTAGACTTTTTAATATCAGCCACATAATTACTGCTCAGTTCACATCTGCTCCGTATCATCACTCATCAGCTTGTATTTTATTGCTGTCGGTTTATAAGACAAGCTAATTAGTGGTTGCTAATATTGCTAACAACATTGCTCGTTGTGATGATATACAAATATGATTTAATTTAAAGTATAAAGAGTATAAAAGCACAGATCAGATGTCATGTTTACAGTAGGATGGGGAGGGTGTATATGAAGTTTTTTTTAAACCGGAAAAGAGGCGGAGTCAGCTGTAACGTTAGCAACCACGCTGAGGGACAGGAGCGGCTATCGTTAATGTGAAGGATCGTCCTCTGAAATATGTCTCTAAATACACACTGAATCCGTGTCTGGCACGTCGACTACATCTGGATCTACCTGAGAAACATCGTCCCTTTTTTCATCGTGCAGGTGAGGATCGTGGCTGACGTTATTTCTGGATGCTAGCTAGCTGACTGTGGTGTAACGTTATAGTCACTGTGGGATCGTCGGCGATCGTGTAATACAGGGACGTTAGCTGGCTAACATTAGCTAGCATGCTACTAGCCAGATGGTTATCAGTAGCAAACCATCTAACTCTCAGCATTATCTTATACCGCTAAATCCATCCACCACTTGCTTTTTGCACTATTACAATTATTCTGACTAGCTTTCAAAGCAAAAGACTGATTTGATGACTAATTATTGCTAACATGCTAATGCTAACAGAGAAAGGTTGCTGTCAACGCCTCGTCTGGGTTTGACAGCTCAATTTGAGCAGTGGACCAGGCCAAAGCCTCACACATCTGTCCCATATTATTACACTGTCATTTAACTACCACAGAATGAACTGACTTCCTAATATATCTGAAAACTGAAGCCAGAATAAGCTGGTAGCTAGTTAATTAAAAATGTCGCACTAACATTAGCTAACATTAGCTGCCAGGTAGCGTTACGTTTTGATGGCTAATGTTATTCCTTTGTGGATCGTCTACATGTTAAATTGGGCTTTTAGGCTACTTGATTGTACTAAATGTGTTGTATTGCAGTGCTGTTATTTAGCCTGTAAATTAACTGTAGGGTTAAACTGGATCTGGTACCCTCGGGCTCATGTGCACCGGCTGGTTCGGGTCAACGCCCCACCCTGACTGAAGCACCTCACCTCTTTGTGCACAGTCAAACCTCCTGGATAATAGTCATGGTGGTTATAAGGATGATTTGTGATGGTGAAACAGTGTGGATGGATGTTTTCTCCTTCACCCGCTGTTTGTAATCGCTTGAGGCTTGAGAGTGAAACCACCAGCTAATTTCATTTTCGTGCTCTGTGCTATTAGTTGTAAGAGTGACTTTGTTCTGTTGGACCACAATGAATGTGTTGATTTTACTTTTTGAACGGATTCCCTCAAAGTTTAAGGCTATTATAGGAGCCTGTAACACACATATAACTGTAGTCGACCTTGTTTCTTGTCTGTTTGTTTGGATTTACTTATTAAAGAAGCTCTACATCATGTAAACCAGTTGTTCATTAAATAAACCCATAGATCGCATTGATTAGATGAGGAAACAAGATATATGGATGTGTACAAGACAGACCATGAACTTGACAGAGGATCAGCTTCTTCCTGTGTTCATGCTGATCTCCCACTTGACCTCTGGTTAAATAACATGGTGTGTATGCATCCAATTCTTTGCATGTCTTGTGTCAAGCAGAATTTGTCAACCTCTGAATCAACACCAATAATCACTTTTTCAAAGATGAGCATAAAAAAATATCAGGTGCCGTGACGTCTTGTGTGCTTCTCCTCATACATGTTCTCCTATCAGCTCTCTTGATGTTTGTTGACAAGCCAAAACTCTGCATCTTGGGTCTGAAGAAGGTTGATCTCTGCTGTGACACTCAGGGCAAGTGGTTTTTGCCATGTTGGTTTAAATGTGCTGAATCATGTGCAGCACAGCAGAGAGCTGAGGGCTGGGCTCTGCTGTCATCATACCATCGACACTTGAATGCTCCGGAAAGCCTGAAAGTTGCTGTGCAACCTCTGACAGGGCTGTGGCTTTGTAGCCTTGCCATGGGCGAAGTGGTCACACGTTCAAGGATGTGGTGTCTTGTGGGTGACAGACATATCAGCATTACAAGTTTAAGGTCTGTTGAGGCCAGAGATGTTCATTGTGATTGATTTTTCCTTTATGAGTGTTATTACATGCTTAGACAGTCCAGATAAAAGCATGCAATTTTAACAGCTGTAGCGACTCCTGGAAAAAATCAGCTGATTAATAAATGCTTTATCAATAGATTATTATTTTATTTATGCAGCGGAGTGAATGCTTTCACTTTCATATTTCCTCCTTTCTTTATTTTCAATGGTGCTTTGTTTTTCACAGATGTACTTGTTCCCCTGAGAGGATGTGTCTTAAAACCATTGGCCAATCTGTTCTTGCATAATTTGTCTCGTAAGAAATGATTTTCACTCACACTCAGACAGTAGTTTGTTTTATGGTGCAACAGTTCTTCAAATACAGAACTTTTGCTAGACTGACCCCGTGTAACCCCTGTTCCCTCTACAAGCTCCCCTCGGGGCTATCTGAGGCCTTCTCAAGAAGCCTGGTAATAGAAACAGAGACAGGCTTTTATGGACAATTCTGCTCTCTTTTTATCTATATATAAAAGTATAAAATTGGCTACTAGCCAGAGCTAATGAGACCATTATTTTTGTGGTTTTGTGCCTTTGATTCCTTACTGAATAACTGTAATGTAGATGATGCACTGACACACATAACAGACAGCGATCAGGAACTTGGATATGGTGTTTACATTCAGTATCGCAGTTTCTGTCGTGGCCCTCTTGCACACTTGGGTTTCTCAAAACTGCGGTAAGGGCTTGACCAGGTTTCTGAAACCAGGATATGATGTTCACATGCACAACCTAACCACAATCCACCAAAACTCAAACATAATCAGGATACTTTTGTGCATGTAAACACACTCCTTCACCCCTGTGACGTGGGCTACTTCTTCTGTGTTGCCTCTGCAGCTACAGATCCCCCCACAGCAGCAGAGGTATCACCTATTGAGTGCTTCTGTCAGTGGTGATGAATATACCCATGACACACGTTTGTGCACATTTGCAGAGCTTGTCTCAGAGTAGGCCATCCTTTTATATCTTGCCGTCATGGGAATTGGAATAAAATCATCATAGTTAACATGAAGATAGACGGGTTTTTAGATTGACTGTTTGAGCTTTGGTGATTAGCAGAATTGAATAATTTGGACAATGTTTGCAGAATATTTGTTCTAACTTGTGTCTCTGCTTTTTTCTGCATTGTCAGCACTGTCACACAATCATTTATGGCGACGGCTTTCAGACACTGCTTGTTGAGTTGTTGACAGCCGTGGCGTGATGTGCTGCTTGGCGTGTCAGTGGTTGATGATAAGAGGAATTTGTCAGTCATGTGGGCATGGAAAAACTCATGTTGTGTGGTGGTGATTCAGATTACATTAGTCTGACTGTTTTACTTATTCTCTCTGCTGTTCTTTGGATTTATCTCCTATTACTCTATCATGTATCAGACTTGTGGTCGACAAACATTCTTTTAAAACAAGAACTCCTACATTGTTTTGTAAATAGGAACTTGAGGAGTCGCCTGACTTAAAATGCACTTTGTATACTGAATTTTGTGTTTTGTCCTCCATCGCTCTTTCTCTCTCTGTCTCTCCCAGACCAGTGGGTGAGATATGCCGCCGGCGTCCAGCTGTGACTGCCCCCACCTGGACTGTGTGGGGGAGATCACCAAGGAGGAACTTATTCAGAAATCCCATGTGAGTGACCCTCCATCATGATGTTGCCCACTGCCCTAGTCATAAGTTACTGAATATACAGGTCCTCGAAAAGACTTAAAGCATTTTCTTTCTTTAAATATTTCCTCTTGCCTGCTGTAGTTCGTAACATTATGAAATGTTTTTGTATTTGATTGCTGGATATCAGGAGACGTTATACAGCTATAAACTAAAAGTAGCATTGTTAGTTCTGTCATCAGTGTTAGTGCTCTAAGGAAAGTGCTCTAAAGTGATCTGCGAATAGGTGAATTCGGTGCTCAGGAATTTTTTTTAATGTCAAACAGCATCATGAGACCAATCACAAATCCTTCAAGTTCATGGTTTTCCTGTGCAGCCCCTCAATCATACACTGGCTCCTTAAATATTGGCTACAGTAGCTGGGAAGCTCATAGACTCTTAATGAGCAGGTGTCACTTTGAGCAAAAACTTGATCATAAATTAATCATTTTTTATTCGTTAGTCCGTCCATCCCTTTTTTGTTGTTTGTCAGGGACCAGGTTGCATTAATTTGATTTATTATTGCCACCAGACTTTCATAATTCTGATCTTGAAACAGGTATTAAAAGTATTATTATTGCTTCTATGTGGTATTAAAAAGTCTGAAAAATCTTTAACTTGTTAATAACTTTTTTTATATATATATGTATTTATATGACTGAAAGCCTAATTTTTCTCTGTGTTATAAACTTTGCTGCTGCCTCTGTGATTTTCATTATAGAACCTATGACCCTAACCTGAATGTCTTTATATTTTGCTAGGGCCAGTGCCAAGACTGTAAAGTTGGAGGACCAAATTTGTGGGCGTGTTTGGAGGTAAGACACTGCTCACAGAACGAAAAAGTTGGTTTGAAATACAACATCCCATCACTTGTTTTTCACCAGAAACACCCTGGGTGCATCCTCTGTTTGTTTCTCTCTCCAGAACGGCTGTGCGTATGTAGGCTGTGGAGAATCTCACACTGACCACAGCACCGTGCACTCCCAGGTGAGAGACCTCAGACCTGACTGCTGCCGTTCAACAGGGAAATATTATTACATGCATAGAAAAGAGAGAGGAAGGGACACGACTGAAAGGGAGAAAGTCTTGAAAGGCTCCACTGTGATGTTGAATTGGAAAAAAAGATGTAACCAAAAGAGGAGTTAGTGGAGAAGCAGAGGAGGCACAGATGGCCGGAGAGGACAGGAATACTTCAGAGTCCCAGGAGCCATGACTTGGAATAAAACAACCTCCCAACACTGCTTTTAGTTTCAACATTTTCTCTCTCATCTAAGAGCCTGCACGTGCATGTTTTAGCTCCTGAAGTGCACGAATTGTTAAAAACCATCAAGCCAGCTCTGTCTGCTTACACCTCCACATTCAGTGCAATTTCAGCAGCAGATCATCCATTATTAAGTGCCATTCCTCTGGGAAGTGGGGGAGATTCAGTACCACTGTCATTTCCATGGTTACAGTATCTGCCCCTCCTGGCTGCTCTGAAGCTTTACTCAGCCTCTGGTGTTCCCAGTGTTGACTAAGGCTTTTCTTCCAGCACGCCAAGGCCAAGTGGGGTTAGGAGGCGAGAAGGAGGAATATGAAAGCAAACATGTAATTTGCTCTGCCTATTAGTATCCGCATAGCTGCTCTCAAAGCGTTGTCCAGAAAGGGCCTGTTCAAGTGTAAACCTCTTCAGAACTAGAGCCCTCCACCCAGATGAAAAACTGATTTTGGATACAGATCAGACTGGCAAAGAAATATAATATTAGCTGACTGATTTTAAATGAAATCGCCAGTGGCTTTTATATCCATCCTCTTATCCAGGACATCTGTCTGAGCAGCACGCTAGCCGCCTTTTCTGTTTTTTTTTTTTTAGCTGAAGCCATCTTTAAATCTTGTAAGAAAGAAGGCCATGCTTAATTAGTGCTTTGGAGGCCCCGAGGGGGGACGGGAACGGGGACGGGGGGGCATTTTAATCTCTTGACTGTGCAATGTGGAAGACTGCCGTTGAATCAGATCACATGCAGTAGTATTGTAGTTTGCCGTACTGTGACTAACCATCAGTATCAGCTAATTTCAGAAGCTGAAGCTCCACTTCTGTGTGTACTTTTGGTAATCAAATGAGATACATAATTAATATTTACATGTGGATCATATTTCAAACATCATTATCTGCCAGAAAGGACTTCTGAAGCAAGTTCAACCAGTGTAAAACTTTGGAAATCCTTTTTTCACATTGCAGATAAAGGATTAGAAAGTTACCACAGCCTCTCAGTTGCCTTTGGGCTCCCAGTGCTCCTCTTATAATTCTATCAGTTCTATCAGTTTTATATGTGCTTGTGCAAAAACTGCAAATGCCAGAATCAGCCTGAGAAGAATAGTGGCCGTTCTTATTCCTTATTGACTTTGGTCAGTAATGTCTTGAATGCCGAGGGCTGGAGAGGAGACATCATTTTGCAGACAAAACTAGACCCAACATGCTTCTTAATCAGAAGATCACACTGAAGCAGATGTTGAATCTTAACTGCTGCTGCTGCAACAACATAAATATTTTGCAGTGCTTATTTTGGAGCATAATATGAGTTGTTGACAGGCTCAGACAGGTTTTACATCATCTTAATCTCTAAAGTATTATTCTGTGTGAGTGTGTGCAAAGGGAGCACTAAGGGTTTGTTTTGGAAGAATACAATGTTTTTTTAAGGTGAACCAGAAGTAACTAACATATAACAAATTATCACTATAAAGCTGGACAGTTAATTATAATACAAAACATTATGTGACTGGTAACAACATTCTCCAAGCCCTATAAATCCAGCTTGTTATTAATGCCCTACCTGGTATACTGTCCTCCATAAATTATTGAAGCTGGGGTGTTTCATGGCCGTGCTCAGTCTGGTGTGTCCCCTCTGCCAGCTCTGCTCTGCCCCGCTGTGTGGAGGCTAATGCAGCCCTGATGAATAATGCAGGGTGTGCTGGCCGGCTGCTGCTCACGTTCAGTCTCCTGTCGACCTGCCAGGCTGCTGGTGTTTGTCGGAGCAGCAGTGGGTCAGCAGAACTCGGCCATGCTTCCACAGCAGCCAAAATCTGCTCTGCTGCAACCCTCACTATGTCTCTGACTAAACCTGCAGCCTGAGTCGTTCGCCTCACAACTAATGTGCAACAGCTTGAAAATTCAAAGTTAAACACAGTGTGTATTTTAGGTTTTGTCTTTATATTTAGGAGGGTAAAGAGGTTGACTTTGTTTACTTGCAAGAAATCTGATAGAAGAGGGGGCTATGTGAGTGCTAGTGTGGAATGGCAGCTACTTGATACTTTTTAAATACAAATTTTTGAGTATCATTAAGCCATTTTTCAAGCACAAATGCAAAAACTAATATATTTCCAGCTTATCAAATGTGAGGATTTGCAGCTTTTCCTTGATGTCTTATGTGATGTGTGACATTATCTTATGGGGCCTGGAAACGTGCAGAGTTCTTGATGGAAAACGTTTAGTTCTGTTGCACTTTCAGCTGTGTGAGTCTGCCATAAAAGTTTAGTTTGTTCACCATAGATCAGGCAGGCGTAGCTGCCAGCAGACACACCTACATTTGTTACATAAGAGCAAAAGCAACCTGTTGATAATCTAGTAAAATTATTGATTGGTAGATTGTGTTGATAAAGAAGCGTCTTGTTGATAAGAAACTGCACATGTGCTCTATCAGCTGTTCTTGGATAAATATTAACACTGTCTCCTTGTTTCACTTTGTTTATACAGTCTATTCACAAAATGTGTTTTTCTTGAACAACCTTGTGCGCAGGAGACGAGGCATAACCTCACGGTGAACCTGACCACACTTCGAGTGTGGTGCTACGCCTGTGGCAAGGAGGTTTTCCTGGAGCGTAAACTAGGTCCTCACTCTCCCCACGCCAACAGCAAACCCCTCCCCTCTCCACAGAATGCTGGTCAGGTAAGAGCCAGGTCCCCTCACACCTACCGTATATCACCATTGTCTCTACAGCTTACAGCTTTGATTTAGTCCTAAAATAAGTTCAGTTGCAAGTGATGAAGAAATTCAAATTCCTCAGTATAGATTAAATGCAATATTTAAGTTTTCTTTTTGAAAGTCTGTGTTGTTTGTATAGACAGGTTTACAGAATCTGCATAACTGCTTAGTTACATAACTACGTGCTGTCCTGTCATACTGGCAGAGCTATATGATAACAGTTTCCACCAGTCTGTCCTGAGTGACAGTTTAACTGTCAAATTGTATACTGTTATTCATTTACTGGATACGAGTTTTATGATGAGGTCTGTGTTTGCTGTGCTGTTGCTCCAGGATAACAGTAGGGCCCCTGGGAGCCCAACCTCCCTGAGAGTGCCCCCTAATGGAGGCTGTGAAGACCTGGACATGGAGACAGAGGAGGAGGATGACCTGCGTGCCAGAGGTCAGCTTACCACAAAATGAATGACATAAGTAATAATAATCTATCACTAGAGCCACTGTTTATTACAGTAGAGTCGCGGAAATGTTGTGTTAAGACAATGCTAGTTGTATCTGAATGCAATTGTGCAGAACTGTAACCTACAGTTGTAGTGCTGCTGCAGTAGACACATGTTTCTGGCCTATATTATCATTTTAATGATTAAAATCACATACTTTTCATTTCAGTGAGGTGAAATGATTTGAGGTTAAACTTCAACACAGTAATCTGCAGTTGGTTTACTTCAAAGCACCAGTTATGATATGAATTAATAAGAGCAGTTAATGGCAAGACGAGCATTTTTAAACATCAAGCAGACTTCAAAGTACGAGGGCTAATGAACACCGACTGATGTGTTGCTTTACTCTGCCTCAAGTCTTTCTGTTAAAAGTTGTACTTGAACACACCACAAAGACTGCGGCCAACATGCAAAACATCATTCCAGAGACAAGCAAAACAAACTCGCCGACAATTTACAGACAACTCGGAATCTGAAACAGTTTTGCCAGATGTAGCCGCTGATAAGAGCTGACTAGCACAGACGGTGCCAGACACCCTGCAAAAACCAGAGGCAACAGAAAGCCACACATGGTCCCTCCTGTGTAACTCAGTGGGCTGAGCCTCGCACTAACACTCCACTGCTGAGTGCTTCAGTCCCACTAGAACCACCAATGCAAATAATGTTCTCACTCAGTGCTGTGACACACACACACACACACACACACACACACACACACACACACACACAGGCTCCACCAGATGGCATATGTTATGTTAAACCTCATGCGGTGTGGCTCAGGCATTGGCACCCATCACTGCCTCGGTTATTTTTGTCACAAATATAGATCATATGATCAGGAGGTGGAGTAAACAAGCTTTGTAAGACCTCCGCAGAGTCACCTGGTCACGTAAGATGAGAGGTTTTTATACCGTGAGGCAGAGAGTTGTAGGTGAGGCGTGGAGGGAGAGACGTGAGGCAAAGATACTGCGTGATGTGAAGGCGACAGATGCACGCTGGCGTAAACACAACAGGAAGTTAGTTATTGTGTTTTTACTGATTTAACCTGCTTATCAACACCGTCAACATGGAGGCAGTTAAGCTTCTTTAACTTGATTGGCGCAGTTTGCAGAGTCATAACTGAAATTATGATGTTCATCACGAGGAAATAAATCTGCAAGGAAATCATAGAAAAAATGCTCTTATCATTTTCCTCATAACTCCAGAACTTGCCTAAGAATCACAATGTTTTCATGTTATCTTTTGTACTGAAGTAATCCAGTGATAGTTGTCTGTACATTTGAGGGTCCAAAGGAACTGACGATAGCTGATTCAGCAAGCTTTTAATTGTGCCAAAGTGTAAACAAATATAGGCAAAAAAACTTGGCTCAAGTTGCAGCCAACAGTGTAAATCAATGGCATCATTATGCTTTATGTTTACATCCCCCAAAGCATTATGGCAACTGTAGTTCCACAATTTACAGCATGATTATACCCCAAAAATCCAAATGCATTATCCATTATTATTCCATAAGTGTTTTTCTTAAGTGGATGTGGCATTTTACTTTGTCTGAGGGGAGGCCCAAAGTGTCAGATTGAAAACCCTTGTATGAGACCTATCAACTCCAGCACCAGAAAAACCACCAACAGTAGCTGATTTAAGATACATAAGGTAGCAACTTTTTCTTCGCCTGCTGTAAAATATTAATCTTGGAAATAGAATGGCTCTCCTTAACAATGTATAGACTTTCTGGCTGCCATCAAAATTTACAAGCATTTGATGAGTGGCTTGTTTTAATTTCCCTGGTGTGTTCTGTCTCCCTCAGGTCTGACGGGGCTGAAGAACATAGGCAACACCTGCTACATGAACGCTGCCCTCCAGGCCCTGTCCAACTGGTGAGAACTCAGTTAACTTGCCTTCTGTCCCCGCATCCACCCGTCTACCTCGCATCACCTCTCTGGCATCGCCTACGCGCCCTTTCCTGTTTCTTCCTGTCTTACTCACTACTCACACTTTGAACGCGCTTTCTTTTCTGGAGCCATTTGCTCTTTTATTCACTGCCTCTTGTTTGTGAAAAAAGAACCATGGCTATGCTCATTTGGGAGAGTGACGGCTGAGTGAAAATTGCTGCAGTGCACCATTTGAGACGGCAGAAATGGCCTTTTGTAGTTCCCAGTAGGGTCTTCTGTTACAAATGAACACCGACTCTTTCCCAATCTCGTCCGTCCTTTCTCCTCCTCTGTTCCTTTTCTTTCCTCACCATTTCGTTTTATGCGTCTCCCTTTACTGTTTCTCTCCCAGTCTGTCGCATTTTTTTTTAATCTTTATTGAACTGCCAGTCCTTCTGGTTCATTTTTTATGATTGGATTGTTGGTGTGGTCACTTAAATTTGGGCTCCACAGCAGAGCCTGAGGCTGTGTTATTACTGACTTTGTACCTCTTGTTATTTTATTTTTCGTGGAACAGCAAAGCACAGCAAACCCTTTCCTCCTTTGTAATACTATCTACCCAGGGGCTGGTGGGTTTTTAAATTAAACTGATGATGCCTAGTCTGGATACAAGTCAAAATGGGAAGAGATGTGGGTCAAAATTTGCAATCTAAATCACATTCCAAAAATAGGAGGAACTGAGTCACGCAGCTGCAGAAGGAGGGACCTTTTCTGAAACTTTCCTTTGATGTCTGTTTGTGTGAGCGCTGCTTCTTTCACATACTGTCGGGTCATTATTCAGTTCGAAGGACTTTTCTCCTGCCAAGGGAAAGGGAACACTCCATGCCTTATTCATTCTGTAGTTTGTCTCTTTCTTGCAAATTCCTGTCCGCTCGGAATCCATCAAATAAAATCCCCTCAGCTGTTTTTCTTTTCAGCTATTTCCGATGTCCCTCAACTTTCAGCTGCTTGTGGACTTTTCAGTACCTCTGGGGATTTGTGATATCACTCTACGGGTGAAATATGACTTTGATGAAACAAAATGAATCAAAAATACAGGCAGTGGACAGAATTATGTACAAATACTGAACTTAATCTCTCTGGATTTCCTTCCCTGTTTGCCATTTTCTCCTTTGTGTGACCTTTGTGGATGCAATAGCAAAAGTATACTAAGACTGAGATGATTTGCAGATCTTAAACAAACATAACAGATTCTAATATAACACTGTCTTCTACTTTGAATTATATCTGCATGTCTTGGCCGTATTGAGGCTTATGTACAGGTTTTTAAGAATTAGCCACTATGTTGCAAGCCTTTTGGTAATGGTAACCAATCTGTTAAAGGGCAGATATTCTGCAAAACCTGCGCCCACACATGATATATTTATCCCTCTTTCCACTGCAGCCCGCCCTTGACACAATTCTTTCTTGAATGTGGCGGCATGGTGAGGACGGACAAGAAACCTGCACTCTGCAAAAGCTACCAGAAACTAGTGTCAGACCTGTGGCACAAGAACAGGTAGGCGTTTGTCACCTTTTTAATTGTTGCTTGGATCATTGCAGCCTTTAAACTTGCCCACAGCTAATTTCATAATTCAGTGGTCACTTTCATTATTTTCCCCACATTTAGAATATGACACCAGAGCGACTACTGTAGATTTGCCATTAAACTCAGCGTTCACATGCAAATCTGAGTTGCATTTCTGCAGCAGCTCCTCTTGATTTCTAACTCTACATCACATCAGACTTAATTGTGATATTTTGTATTACAATACTTGATAAACAGGTTGTGTTTTGTCACTTTGCAGACCCTCCTATGTGGTCCCAACCAACTTGTTCCAGGGGATCAAAGCCATAAACCCCATGTTTAGAGGATATTCTCAGCAGGTGGGTCATTGCAGATGGTGAAATAAATGTGCATCAGAGTGCATGTGCACGCATTCATTGCATAAATAAAACATGGAGACACGCTTCACAGTTGGAGACATATTCAACAGTATGTTTGTGACTTCGTTTCATTTAGCTGTTGTGACTTAAACAGGTGGATGTTTTTACCCCTGTGGTTTGCAAATGAGTAAATATGAATATTAAACATGGATTAAGGTTTGAATTGATTATACAGTTAGTGGAAAATTATCATGTTTGTAGTGATGTGTGGCAATGCATTATTTTTCTCTCCTTTTTAGAATATAGACTGTGATATACAGTAATAGGCTTAGCACGTAATTTAAACATTTTGTCCCTGAACTTTTCCTTTAAGAATGAGTTTGTGCTGAGCTGTTTATTATGGGTCTGACACTGAGACTATAAAGTTGTCCCAGATCTTATACAGTCTCTCCCTTTTCTCTTCCACTCCATATCCCTTCGTGCACAATCCTCCACAGAAAGTTCATTAGCTCCAGCTCAAATCACTCAGGCAGATAAACTGAATCCTCTGCTTTGCAATCACTAGCTTCTGACTTAGATCCACACACATATGCACGCATTAAACCTTCCAGTAAATTACTTGATTTGAGTCCAGATTTTAGTGTTGTATATACAAAGAAAGACTTTATTGGAGCACGTCTTGTCTTTGTCTAGTGTCTGTAAGTAGGGGATTTATTAGAGTGGTGAAGTGATAAGAAGGTCTGTTTCCTCCTGGCTTGCCAGTGTTTGTTCAGACGAGTTAGCTGAGGAATATTTATTTGTCACGCCACGCCGGACTGCGCAGCCTTGGAATTAGCATTGCTATGAATGAAGTTAATATTCCAGGTCCTGGGAGAGGAGAGTTCATTTGGCTTGAGAGGGAGATTGGATGTCTGAGGCTCATTAAGTTTGATTACACATTCATGAGCATTTGGTTTCGGATTTTGTGATGCCTAATTGGGATAAACAAGGAGGTGAAGTGCTTGTTGTTTGTAAATTGGAAAAAAATTAGCTTTGGGAAAGCTTTGCTGTGTCTGTCAAGCTCGATTATATTTAGGAAGAATTAGTTCTGCATTGTATTTCAATGTTCTTTTCAGGGAGAGGAAATAAGCTATTTTTTCATAGACCACTGTGACCAAAATAGCTGCAAAAACACTCAAATCTTCCCAGCTATAACTAATTCGCTACCTCAACTGACATTTCTTGTGATTATCCCCACTCGGCCTCCAGGACTCCCAGGAGTTTCTGCGCTGCTTAATGGATCAACTTCATGAGGAGCTGAAGGAGCCGCTGCCTGAGCCCTACGACCAGTCCAGTGGCATCACTGTGGACGACAGCCCGGAGGAGGACAACCACAGTCAATCAGACAACGACTTCCAGTCGTGTGAGTCCTGCGGCAGCAGCGAACGGGCCGATAATGAGGTGCAGGGCGGGAACGTGCTGATAGATGACACCAATGAGGCCGAGATGCTGATTCCTGAGCAAGATGAGATCCAAGCCAACAGGGAGTGGCAGAAGGAGAAGAATATGATTAATGACTTTTACCGCTCTGGAGTTAATGGTGTTATGGGTGGAAGTACTGGAGTGGACATGGACAAAGATGTTGACACCACCACAGAGGCCACACCCATTATCAGCAGCCAGGGAGCCATCAAAGTTCAAGGCAGAACATCAGGTAATTCTACAGAAGCAGAAACATGTTTTATTTTCTTCAGTTTACCTGATTACATGCATGACTTTTTGATATTCACAATCAAATTCATGATATTGAAACTCTCTAATATTTGGCCTGCTCTCCACCAGATTCCTTCCCAGACATCCAAATGTCCAACAACACAAGACCACAGAGTCCAGTCCCGATGGAGGGACACATTCCTAAAATGTCCAGCAGCCCGCCCAAAGCTGCCTCCGGCTGGCCCAGCCTAAACCCTGCACACAAGAAAGGTACTTCATATTCCAGATTCAATGCTTAAAGAGCTGATGTTTTAGTAAGGTAGCCATATCCTGTGTCTATCTTTGCTGACATGCTGCAAAGCGCTATTCTCACATTTCTCTCTCTCTCTGCCTTCCCACAGCAGTGACCACATTCTCCCCACCAAAGAACAAGCGGCAGAAGAAATACCGCAGCGTCATCTCAGATGTGTTCGATGGGACCATTGTCAGCTCAGTTCAGTGCCTCACCTGTGATCGGGTCAGTGTGGATGTCTCCTGTTTTTTTCTTTATTGAGATAATGGGATTGCTGAGAGAGCGAGACGGGCAGTAACAGGGGAGCTCTAGAGGATGGCATTTTGCGTCATAAGTTATTTCAAGGTCCTCGAAATTGAATTTTACGGAAAAATCTACTTTGGTGCTTAGCTCTGTCTGATATCTGCTGTTGAGGCAGTTGTACATCCACTGCCATACAACATATTGGGATATTTGTGCTGTAATGAGAATAATATTCTGCTACAAAATGACAGTTCTTGAAAAAAATGTAAAAAAAAAAAATGATTGAATTGTGACCAGAAATGAAGCTTTACTGTCTGTTTGTTCTGTTGCTGTTAGGTGTCTGTGACCCTGGAGAACTTCCAGGATATCTCGTTACCCATCCCAGGGAAGGAGGACCTGGCCAAGCTCCACTCCTCCACCCACCAGACCTCCCTGGTTAAAGCCGGCTCCTGTGGGGAAGCTTATGCACCGCAGGGCTGGATCGCATTTGTCATGGAATACATCAAGAGGTGCGTTATCATATCTACGCTGTAGTTATTTACATTCACATCAAGGCTTCATACTTTGCTCTTTTTGTTTAAAATCCACCTCTCTGTTTGTGTCTATTTTAGTTGGTTCTGGGGTCCGGTGGTTACGCTACAAGATTGTCTTGCAGCTTTCTTTGCCAGAGATGAACTAAAGGGTGAGCAAGTGGGCGTAAATCTGTTCTGCCAGCACAAACATAAGACTGATGTCTCAATAACTGTGTGTTTGTTGCTTTCTAGGAGACAACATGTACAGCTGTGAAAAATGCAAGAAGTGAGTAATTAATTCTGACTTAGCTGAATACTGAACTAATTTATTTCCCATGAACAAAAACTGCCTGGAACTGTAATAATCTTCTTCATCTTTTTTCCTCTTAGATTACGAAATGGAGTCAAATTTTGTAAAATGCAAAGTTTGCCAGAGGTATACAGACATCTCTACTACTTCATGTCCAAAATCCAAAACCAAAATCTTTTTCTCTAATGACCTCACACAACGGATTTTTAAAATACAACTTCTGTGTATGTTCCTCTACTCCAGATCCTGTGTATCCACTTGAAGCGCTTCAGACACGAACTGATGTTCTCCACCAAGATCAGCACCCATGTCTCCTTCCCCCTCGAGGGCCTGGACCTGCAGCCTTTTCTGGCCAAAGACAGCTCTGCCCAGACCTCCAACTATGACCTGCTGTCAGTCATCTGTCACCACGGCACTGCCAGCAGTGAGTGGGCAGATCTGCTTTCACTTGGCACATACGGGTGTCCTGCATTCATTAGCCTGCAGGAAAATTTCACATGGACATGTTAGGTTTATGACTGCTGCTCTAACGCATTCCCCTGTCTGATCCCAGGTGGCCACTACATCGCTTACTGCAGGAATGATGTGAACAATCTGTGGTATGAATTTGATGACCAAAGTGTGACCGAGGTGTCTGAATCCTGTGTCCAGAATGCTGAGGCTTATGTGCTCTTCTATAAGTAAGCCAACACGCAAGGCTGCATTAGTTATACTCCGACAGTTGTAAACAAGAACCCATTCATCCCTGTGACATTTTAAGATTGACTGTGCTGCTTTGATATTCATAACGTACATCTTACTTTTGATTACTCTGTTGCAGTAGTGAGTAATCTGTGGTCTGTTCTTGTCACAGAAAGAGCAACGAGGACGCACTGAAAGAACGTAGGAGGGTGTCGGGTTTATTCAACATGATGGAGCCCAGCCTGCTGCAGTTCTACATCTCCCGTCAGTGGCTTAACAAGTTCAAGACCTTTGCTGAGCCGGGACCCATTTCCAACGACGACTTCCTGTGTTCGCATGGAGGTGCGTGCGACTCTGTCATTGTCATCCTGAAATCACTTGGAGGTCAAAGTGTCACCCAACACGAATCCTTTTTCTTGCCCAATGCAAAAGCATTATGCTGTACCTTCTTTTAACACAGCGTTTGCTTTCATCCTTGCTGTGGATTTTTGACTTTGACAAAGCAGAGTATTCCCTCCACAACATAGCAGACTTCAAAAGGGGGTTTTACTTCTCTTTGTGCAGATGATCCTCCTCTCTCGTTTTAGCAGAGAAAAGGGAAGGATTCTGAAAGGGTTTGTGCCAATCAAGCTCCTTTCTTTTCAGCCCTGTATTCAGAGAGCGCTGGAAAATTATGGAATTGAAAATTAAGTAGGAAAGAATGAACATTTGTGATGAAGCTGGCAGCAGAGAACGTGTTCCGTTCTGTAAATAAGCACCTACAGGTTGCTTCTTCATCCTTTGCATCTACCAGCACATAATGACCGCCTGGTCAGGTACATATATAAGTAGAGATAATATCAGTGCAGCGAAACCATGATTGCGTTGCAGCACCAGTTGTTTTATTTTTAGTGCAAATCTGAAAGTATTTTTACTTTCTTTTTTACGTATGTTTGCCAGTACATATTAAATTATTGGAATTTAAAGAATTTAAAGACCCACTACACTGAATGACTAATACAGGTGATAATCATCTGTGATTTATTCAGCTTTTAAGTGTCGCCTTTCATTACACAGTTCATTATCTCATTCTGCTACATTTTTTTCTGCTGTAGTAAATTGTCACTGGTTTTCTGCGCCCACTGAATCTGCTCCAGACTCTGCTGGGTTCTCGTGCCAGCCTTTTCTTTGTTTCTTATGATGTCAGGGTTTGTATCATATTTTGCATTGTAAATCAACATATATAAGCAAAATGAACATTTCAGATGGGATTACTGTAAATGTCTGGTCTGGGGACAAGATGCTATTGCTCATATCATTTTCACGTGGCAATTCTAGGTCAAGATTACAATTTCGACTTTGCTCACTTTAAATAAACAGCAGGAGTTTTGATTTGGTTATTTTTAGCTATATTATATAAATAATTAACAAAATATAATAATTCAGTAGGATTAGAGTACACTACCTTCAAAGATGAAGAAAGGACACTTTTAAATTAAAATAAATAAAATAGTAAAGGTAACACAATCTGATCACTGACTGTGTGTTTCAACATAAGAGTAGTCACAATGTTTCCAGCACTGATCCTCAACAAATGTACATTATGTATGACACCTCTACACACAATCATTACCTTTAAAACATTCCACTGTTAATGTCTGATGGATCTTTGAATATGTTTCATCAGGTGTGCCTCCCAACAAAGCCGCATTCATTGATGACCTGGTAGTAATGCTGCCACAGAACGTGTGGGATCACCTTTACAGCAGGTACACACAGTAGACAGCTGTGAGATTGGCTGGAGGCTTTAAACATTTTCAGATCTCACATTACTCACTGTACTCACACTTGCAGTATCATTTTCCTTTGTAGAGTTAATGTCATGTCATTTGTGTGAGTTAATGTGGACTGTTCCCTGCAGGTACGGAGGGGGACCAGCTGTCAACCACCTGTACGTTTGCCACACGTGCCAGATTGAGATAGAAAAACTGGAGAAACGGCGCAAATCAGAGCTGGACATGTTTGTCAGGGTAAGCCTTTTAAACATATGTTCACCAGCAAGACCCATGAGCAGCGAGGAAGATAAGAGTTTTAGCCACAGGAGAAAATTGGTGTGAGTGATAATGCATTGTGTGTCAGTGAGCCTCAGTGTAGCCCAGTACTCATGGGTGTGTATAGTCCTATTCTCCTGTCTATTGAACCAGTTGATAGGCTGCATGTGTTGGTGCTCTTCACCTCAGCAGGAGACAAGAGGTGTGAGTCTGATGAAAGCCTTATCATTAATGCATTGGGACAGATGCAGCTGTTATTGCCTGCTCAGTTTGCTCACTCACACAATGGCAGAAGGAGAGATAGGTGTGTGTGTGTGTGTGTGTGTGTGTCTGTCTGTGTCTGTGTGATGGAAAGAAAGAGTTTCAGTAAGATAACAAGAGGAACAAGGATTGTGTCATTTCCAAGAAAGATGAAATTGGTGCAGTGTGGTGTTAAGACTGTCTTCTAATTGGAATAACTACCAGAGAGAATTGATTAGGTTTTCCATCTCCTCTCCTCTCAATCCTTTCATCCTCACTTAATTTTTTTTGCTCCCTCCCCTCCCTGTGTTTCTCCTCCCTCTTGTCTCTACTGCTCACTCCTCCCCCATTTCCTCTCCCCCTCTCCTTCTGCTGCTCTGTAGCTCAACAAGGCGTTCCAGGAGGAGGAGTCTCCAGTGGTCATATACTGCATCAGCATGCAGTGGTTTCGCGAGTGGGAGGGCTTTGTCAAAGGAAAAGACAATGGTAATTGGACAGAAGTCTTGCCTTTCCACCCCGAGTCCTGTTTAAATGTCTGATTAAAAGGCTCAATGTTTCCTATTGTCTCATATCTGCCGATGATTTATCATGGAAAACCTGCTTTGTGTTGATGTCGACTTCTCTCAAAAACAAATTGCCTACGTCAAGTCTATACATTTATATGGATGGAAAATTTGTTTTATATGGGACATCCAAATTCTCTAGTGACCAAAAGCTGCTCATGTTCAAAAGAAACTGTGAAGTCCCATTTCTTCTTTTGATTTATCTTCAAAGAGTTTGCTTTAGTCCCCTGAGTCAAGTTTCCCTCCTGCTACAGCAAAATGAAGTGTCAAAATATATTTCACTTTCTTGCACTCGTTCTTTTTTTTTTTTTTGCCTCCTTTCCTTTGTATTGTCATATCTATTTATAACAGCTTACATCTGGCACTGCTGCAAATTTCTTTTTTTTTTCCCTCTGACTTCTGCTCCTCTAATATTTGTTTTCTCTGTTGCAAGTGGGGAGAAGAAATTGCTTTTCATAGTGTGACAAAAACATTTGACATTTTAACATCATTGCTCTTTGAGACAATTACTATTGAGAATATGTTTCAGAAAAGTAAGCATGTGTATTACTGTGGTGTGTAATTATGATAACTAATTGTCTTTCTTCCTCTTTAAGATCCACCGGGACCAATTGATAATTCCAAGATTACAGTAAACAAGAATGGCCATTTAACACTCAAACAAGGTACTGTTATTATTGTTATTATTGTAACTCTTTGTTCAGGTTTTATAAGAAGCATAAAATAAGTAGATACATAAAATCCTGG